>JARQOD010000003.1:371017558-371051725 GCA_033576555.1 Oophaga sylvatica
CCCATTTTGAAAACTAGACCCCTAAGGTACTTATCTACATCTGTTGTGAGCACTTTGAACCCCCAAGTGTTTCACAAAAGTTTATAATGCCTGGGTGTGAAAAAAAAAAAAAAAACAATTTTCCACAAAAATGATTTTTTAGTCCCAAATTTTTGAATTTTCCCAAGGAAATTGGACCCCAAAAGTTGTTGTCCAATTTGTCCTGAGTACGCTGATACCCCATATGTGGGGGGGGAAACTGTTTGGGCGCACGGCAGGGCTTGGAAAGGAAGTAGTAACGTTTTGGAATGCAGACGTTGATGGGGGTCATGTTCCGTTTGCAGTGCCCCAGATGAGCCTAAACAGTGGAAACCCCCACAAGTGACCCCATTTTGGAAGCTAGACCCCCTAAGGAACTTATCTAGATCTTTGGTGAGCACTTTGAACCCCCAAGTGCTTCACACAAGTTTATAATGCCTGGGCATGAAAATAAAAAATCCTATTTTTTTCCCACAAAAATTATCTTTTAGTCACTAATTTTTTATTTTCCCAAGGGTAACAGGAGAAATTGGACCACATAAGATGTGGTCCAATTTGTCCTGAGTACGCTGATACCCCATATGTGGGGGGGAACCACTGTTTGGGCGCACGGCAGAGCTCGGAAGGGAAGGAGCACCATTTGACTTTTTCCAACCAAAATTGGCTGGATTTGAGATTGGATGCCATGTTGCATTTGGAGAGCCCCTGATGTGCCTAAACAGTGGAAACCCCTCACAAATGACCCCATTTGGGAAACTATACCCCTAAGGAACTTATCTAGATCTTTGGTGAGCAATTTGAGCCCCCAAGTGCTTCACACAAGTTTATAACGTAGAGCCGTAAAATTTAAAAATCATATTTTTTCCACAAAAATGATCTTTTCACCCCAATTTTTATTTTTCCAAGGGCAACAAGACTCCAAAAGTTATTGTGCAATTTGTCCTGAGTGCGCTGATACCCCATATGTGGGAGTAAACCACTGTTTGGGTGCATGGCAGAGTTTGGAAGGGAAGGAGCGCCGTCTGACTTTTTCAACGCAGAATTGGCTGGACGCCATGTCGTGTTTGGAGAGCTCCTGATCTGCCTAAACAGTGGAAACCACCATAAATGACACCATTTTGGAAACTAGACCCCTCAAGGAACTTATCTAGATGTGTGGTGAGAACTTTGAACCCCCAGGTGTTTCACTAAAGTTTATAACGTACAGCCGTAAAATAAAAAATCTTTTTTTTTTTTTACAAAAATGATTTTTTTCTCCCCCAATATTTTATTTTCACAAGGGTAACAGAAGAAATTGGAACCCAAAAGTTGTTGTCCAATTTGTGCTGAGTACGCTGATACCCAATATGTGGGCGAATACTACTGTATGGGCACACGTCTGGGCTCGGAAGGGAAGTAGTGACGTTTTGGATTGCAGACTTTGATGGAATGGTCTGGGGGCGTCATGTCGCATTTGGAGAGCCCCTGATGCACCTAAACAGTGGAAACCCCCACAAGTGACCCCATTTTGGCAAATAGACCCCAAAAGGAACTTATCTAGATGTGTGGTGAGCACTTTGAACCCCGAAGTGCTTCACAGAAGTTTATAACGTACAGCCGTAAAAATAAAAAATCCTTTTTTTTTTTTACAAAAAAGATTTTTTCGCCCCCAATATTTTATTTTCACAAGGGTAACAGGAGAAATTGGACCCCAAAAGCTGTTGTCCAATTTTTCCTGAGTACGCTGATACCCAATATGTGGGAGAAAACTACTGTATGGGCGCACGTCAGGGCTCGGAAGGGAAGTAGTGACGTTTTGGATTGCAGACTTTGATGGAATGGTCTGGGGGCGTCATGTCGCATTTGGAGAGCCCCTGATGCACCTAAACAGTGGAAACCCCCCACAAGTGACCCCATTTTGGCAAATAGACCCCAAAAGGAACTTATCTAGATGTGTGGTGAGCACTTTGAACCCCGAAGTGCTTCACAGAAGTTTATAACGTACAGCCGTAAAAATAAAAAATCCTTTTTTTTTTTACAAAAATGATTTTTTCGCCCCCAATATTTTATTTTCACAAGGGTAACAGGAGAAATTGGACCCCAAAAGTTGTTGTCCAATTTGTCCTGAGTACGCTGATACCCAATATGTGGGAGAAAACTACTGTATGGGTGCACGTCAGGGCTCGGAAGGGAAGTAGTGACGTTTTTGGATTGCAGACTTTGATGGAATGGTCTGGGGGCGTCATGTCGCATTTGGAGAGCCCCTGATGCGCCTAAACAGTGGAAACCCCCCACAAGTGACACCATTTTGGAAAATAGACCCCACAAGGAACTTATCTAGATGTGTGGTGAGCACTTTGAAACCCGAAGTGCTTCACAGAAGTTTATAACGCACAGCCGTAAAAATAAAAAATCTTTTTTTTTTTTGCAAAAATGATTTTTTCGCCCCAATATTTTATTTTCACAAGGGTAACAGGAGAAATTGGACCCCAAAAGTTGTTGTCCAATTTGTCCTGAGTACGCTGATACCCAATATGTGGGAGAAAACTACTGTATGGGTGTTAGGGTTCGATTTCCCGCTGCTGCACAAGGGGAGTCTCGAACCCATCCCGCTGCGGTCTCCCATTCATCTCTGGCCACAGTGGAGCCTGCTCAGCAGAGACGTCGGTCCAGGCGTCTTGCCCACTCCACTACTGGGCAGTGACTTGTTGGCTGCTTTTCCTGGATCTGCTATTATAGTCAATGCTGGAGCAGACGTCTTTGGGACAGAGTACTGCGTTTTCCCTTCTGAGCATGCCCAGAGTGAGATCTCTCATTGGAGATCAGGGTCACATGCTCAGGTACTGCAGCAGCTCCTATTGGCCCGCCAGGAAGGCCCTGTTACTATGAGTCTTCTGGAACAGGTTTCTCATTGGTCCTTGTTCCTGGAAGGTCCTGTAGCTGTTGCTATAAAAGGGTAGCATGGCTGGGCCGCCATGCGCTAATATCAACCATTGTATGCTATGCGCCAGTGTGGTCATGCGTGTGTGTGGTTAGGGACCAGGCTGAAATAAGCCACTAGAATACCGACTTAATCGGTGAGGAGTTTGGTGTGCTAGCTGGTCAGGGTCGGTGTCCTAGATGCCCTAGATTACCGGCATAACCGGTGAGGAGTTTGATTGCCGTATTCAGGGTCTGGCGTTCAGACGCCATAGATTGCGGGTGACTCCCGCGAGGACATTAGCGCATGACCACGTATTATGCTCGCTTAGCAATTATCCGTGTACCTGAGAGCCTGACAGGACACGGTACTTTTTCTCAGCGGCTCTGTGACGTAACAGGGTTCGCTTTTGACGCTAGACAGCGCCCTAGCGTTTTACTTTGCGGCTCACTGAAGTTAAGTGAGTTCGCACCTATCGCCATATAGCGCTGTGGCATCCCGTTAGCGGCTCTGGGATTAACAGAGTTCGCACTTACTGCCACAACGCGCTACGGCGTTTATTTTTGCGACTCTGCGGGATAACAGAGTTCGCTACTTTCGCCATCTTATTAGCAGCGGGCTTCGCCTGCACGGTGGACCCTGGGCTGCGAACGCACCTCTCTATTATATCTATTAGGTGCGTTCCGCAGACCCTAACATAATATTAGCGCCAGGGTCTGGCTAGTAAAATGGCGGATGACCAGCGTCTAAGGCAGTATGTCCAGCAGCTGGAGGGAAGGTTGGCGGCTCTTGAGCACACAACCTCAGCTGTGGATATTACCGCAGTCGCTGTTCAGGCTGCTAGCGTGGCTGCAGCCAGTTTGTCCTCTGCTACCTCTGTCCCTACATTATCCCACCTCCCGCTTCCTGACAAGTTTGCCGGTGACAGCAAGCAATGTCGGGGATTCGTGAGTCAGTGCTCTATACAGCTCGAGCTTCTGGCTGCACGTTTCCCCACGGATCGGGCACAAGTGGGTTTTGTACTGTCTCTACTCTCGGGCAGAGCGTTGGAGTGGGCAACACCGCTGTGGGAGCGTGACGATCGTGTGGTGCGGAGTGCTCCTCGGTTTTTGGAGGCTCTGAAAAAGGTCTTTTTAGGACCTCAGGTCACGCACGATACGGCACTCCAACTGCTGACAATGTCACAGGGCTTGTCCATGGTCAGCCAGTTCTCAGTCCAATTTCGGACTTTGGCCTCTGAATTAGAGTGGCCAGATAAAGTTCTTATTCCAGTGTACTGGAGAGGACTGGCAGACCATGTAAAGGACGCTTTGGCTACCAGGGAGATTCCTGCCACACTGGAGAAACTCATTTCTATATCTACCCGCATCGACCTCCGTTTTCACGAGCGGAGGTTAGAGCGGACCCAGTGTAGGCAGAGGTTTCGGCTGGCACCCACCTTTGCCAAACCTCTGGAATTTCCCGTTCGGACGTCTGACTCCCCAGAGACCGTGGAGAATACTCGAGTGGGATCTAAGTCTCAGACCACTCGAGTATCCGTGGTCTGTAGAGTGTGTCAGCAGTCAGGACATTATGCCAACCGATGTCCCCAGCGAATAAGTAAATAGTCATGTTCCGTGACGATGGGTGCAGGGTCATTAGACGCGAGGGATTTTGCTCCGAAGATGCTCCTTAAAGGGTTAATCTCTCTAGGTTCATCCACCCTTCCCGCCAAGCTTTGTGTGGACTCTGGGCAGAGGGGAATTTTATGTCCTCCTCCTTTGCCTCTCGCCATTCCATACCGCTGGTGACGCTCGCCGAGCCAATATCGGTGAGAGTGTTGAATGGAGCAATTCTGCCCTCACAAATCACCCACCAGACTGTCACTCTACCTCTGTCTATGTCTCCTTCACATCAGGAGAATATATCCCTTTTTGTCCTTCCTGATGGAATAGAAGAGGTTTTGTTGGGATTACCCTGGCTTCGCCACCACTCTCCCCATATTGAGTGGTCCTCTGGGAGAATACTGGGTTGGGGTGATCATTGCAGAGACAAATGTCTCAGAGAGGACGTTCAGGTTTCCACAACGGAGATACCCATAGATCTTGATTCCCTTCCCAAGGTTTATCGGTCATACGCAGACGTATTCTCCAAAAAGGCAGCGGAGACTCTGCCGCCTCATCGCCCTTATGACTGTCCTATAGACCTCTTGCCTGGAACGGAGCCCCCTCGGGGAAGAGTGTATCCTCTCTCTCTTCCTGAGACAGAGGCCATGTCACAATACATCCAGGAAAATCTGGCCAGATGGTTTATTAGGAAGTCAGTGTCACCAGCAGGGGCAGGATTTTTCTTTGTGCAGAAGAAGAATGGAGAATTACGACCATGTATAGACTATAGGGGTCTTAACGCCATTACCGTTAAGAACAAATATCCTTTGCCCCTAATATCTGAGCTCTTTGATAGGCTCTGGGGAGCAAGGGTATTTACTAAGCTGGATCTTCGTGGTGCCTATAACCTGATCCGCATCCGTGAGGGGGACGAATGGAAGACGGCGTTCAATACCAGAGATGGACATTACGAATATCTTGTGATGCCCTTCGGGCTCTGTAATGCTCCAGCCGTCTTCCAAGATTTCGTAAATGACATCTTCCGGGACATGCTTGCCACCTCTGTGGTAGTCTATCTGGATGACATTCTCATCTTTTCTCCAGATATGGACACCCACCGGAGAGATGTTTGCAGGGTCTTCGACCTCTTGCGGGCAAATTCCTTATATGCGAAGTTGGAGAAGTGTGTGTTTGAGCAGGAGTCTTTGCCATTCCTGGGCTATATCATCTCCACTCAGGGATTGGCTATGGATCCTGCCAAACTACAGGCTGTAATGGATTGGCAAGAACCCCACTCTCTTAAAGCGGTGCAGCGCTTTATGGGGTTCATTAATTACTATCGCCAATTCATTCCCCACTTCTCTACTTTGGTTGCTCCCTTGGTAGCCCTCACCAAGAAAGGAGCCAATCCCAAATTGTGGTCAGAGGAGGTCTCCAAGGCCTTTACTTCAATCAAGTCCCATTTTGCTAGCGCTCCTATCCTACATCGTCCCGAGGTTGATAAGCCTTTTATATTGGAGGTAGATGCCTCGTCCGTTGATGCTGGAGCAGTCCTTTTTCAAAAGGATGCTCAAGGTCGTAAACATCCTTGCTTCTTCTTCTCCAAGACCTTCACACCTGCGGAGAGGAATTATTCCATTGGGGATAGGGAGTTGCTAGCCATGAAGTTGGCCTTTTCTGAGTGGGGACATCTCCTGGAGGGGGCTCACTTTCCCTTCCAAGTGTTCACTGACCACAAAAATTTGGTCTATTTACAGACCGCCCAGCGGCTAAATTCCCGTCAGGCCAGATGGTCCCTGTTCTTCTCCCGATTCCATTTCACCCTCCATTTTCTCTCAGGGGAGAAGAATATTCGTGCTGATGCTCTGTCTCGCTCCGTGGTGTCCTCTGAGGAGGTGGAGGAGGAGCCTCGGCTGATTGTCCCCACAGAGAGCCTAAGAACTGTGGTCCCGGTTTCGCTTGAGTCTGTGCCTCCGGGCAAGACTTTTGTGCCCATCAATTTGCGACCGGAGGTTCTCTCTTGGGCACACTCGTCCAGGGTGGGTGGACATTTTGGGGCAAAGAGGACATCTGAGTTGCTGGCGAGGACATACTGGTGGCCACATATGGTCCGTGACGTCAGGGAATACGTTCAGGCATGCGTCTCCTGCGCCAAGAATAAGTCCCCTCGTCAACGGCCAGCTGGGTTACTCTTTCCTTTACCGGTGGCAGACAGGCCCTGGGAGATGGTCGGGATGGATTTTGTGGTTGGCTTACCCAAGTCTCGGGGCTGCACCATCATCTGGGTGATAACCGACCACTTCTCCAAAATGGTGCACTTGGTGCCGTTACCACGGTTACCGTCTGCACGGGCCTTGGCAGCATTATTCATTAGGCATATTTTCCGCCTACACGATATGCCAGACAAAATTGTTAGTGAACGAGGTCCCCAGTTTGCGTCTCGGTTCTGGAGAGAGCTGTGTCGTTTACTCAGCATTGAGTTGAATCTCTCCTCTGCATACCATCCCGAGACGAATGGGTTGGTAGAGAGGGCCAACCAGACCTTGGTCACATACTTGCGACATTTTGTCTCTGCCAGGCAGGATGACTGGGCATCCTTGCTACCGTGGGCTGAGTTTGCTCTAAATAATGCTGTGGCTGACTCCACCGGACAGACCCCATTCCTCCTGAACTACGGTCAGCATCCGCGGGTACCAGTGCCTATGCCCGTGTCTTCCGCCGATTCCAGGGTGGCAGACTGGGCTGTGGAGGCACGGGACATTTGGGACCGCACTCAGGATGCCATTCAGGCCTCCAAAGAGAGGATGAGGTGTTCGGCCGATGCCCATCGGCGCCCCGCTCCTACGTTTGCTCCGGGTGACCTAGTATGGCTTTCTGCCCGAAACATCAGGCTACAGGTAGAGTCCACCAAGTTGGCACCTCGCTTTTTGGGCCCCTTTAAAGTTCTTGAGCAGGTGAACCCGGTAGTTTACCGCCTAGCCCTTCCGCCTCGCCTTGGTATCACTGACACCTTTCACGTGTCCCTCTTGAAACCCGTGGCCATTTCCCGGTTTTCCGAGTCATCTGCTGGGACGTCGGGTTCATCTACCGACGATCATGAGGTGAACGCCATTGTTGGGTGCAAGTTGGTACGAGGCAAAAATTTTATTTGGTTGATTGGAGGGGTTATGGGCCTGAGGATAGATCCTGGGAGCCTGCCGAGCATGTTCACGCTCCGCAGCTCATCGCTGCCTTTGAGCGCAGCGAGGCCCAGAGAAGGGGGGCCCTAGGAGGGGGGTAATGTTAGGGTTTGATTTCCCGCTGCTGCACAAGGGGAGTCTCGAACCCGCCCGCTGCGGTCTCCCATTCATCTCCGGCCGCAGTGGAGCCTGCTCAGCAGAGGCGTCGGTCCAGGCATCTTGCCCACTCCACTACTGGGCAGTGACTTGTTGCTGCCTTTCCTGGATCTGCTATTATAGTCAATGCTGGAGCAGACGTCTTTGGGACAGAGTACTGCGTTTTCCCTTCTGAGCATGCCCAGAGTGAGATCTCTCATTGGAGATCAGGGGTCACATGCTCAGGTACTGCAGCAGCTGCTATTGGCCCGCCAGGAAGGCCCTGTTACTACGAGTCTTCTGGAACAGGTTTCTCATTGGTCCTTGTTCCTGGAAGGTCCTGTAGCTGTTGCTATAAAAGGGTAGCATGGCTGGGCCGCCATGCGCTAATATCAACCATTGTATGCTATGCGCCAGTGTGGTCATGCGTGTGTGTGGTTAGGGACCCGGCTGAAATAAGCCACTAGAATACCGACTTAATCGGTGAGGAGTTTGGTGTGCTAGCTGGTCAGGGTCGGTGTCCTAGATGCCCTAGATTACCGGCATAACCGGTGAGGAGTTTGATTGCCGTATTCAGGGTCTGGCGTTCAGACGCCATAGATTGCGGGTGACTCCCGCGAGGACATTAGCGCATGACCACGTATTATGCTCGCTTAGCAATTATCCGTGTACCTGAGAGCCTGACAGGACACGGTACTTTTTCTCAGCGGCTCTGTGACGTAACAGGGTTCGCTTTTGACGCTAGACAGCTCCCTAGCGTTTTACTTTGCGGCTCACTGAAGTTAAGTGAGTTCGCACCTATCGCCATATAGCGCTGTGGCATCCTGTTAGCGGCTCTGGGATTAACAGAGTTCGCACTTACTGCCACAACGCGCTACGGCGTTTATTTTTGCGACTCTGCGGGATAACAGAGTTCGCTACTTTAGCCATCTTATTAGCAGCGGGCTTCGCCTGCACGGTGGACCCTGGGCTGCGAACGCACCTCTCTATTATATCTATTAGGTGCGTTCCGCAGACCCTAACAATGGGTACACGTTGGGGCTCGGAAGGGAAGTAGTGATGTTTTGGATTGCAGACTTTGATGGAATGGTCTGGGGCCGCATTTGGAGAGCCCCTGATGCGCCTAAACAGTGGAAATCCCCAACAAGTGACCCCATTTTGGAAAATAGACCCCACAAGGAACTTATCTAGATGTGTGGTGAGCGCTATGAAGCCCCAAGTGCTTCACGGAAGTTTATAATGTACAGCCGTAAAAACAAAAATCTGATTTTTTTTTACAAAAATGATATTTTCGCCCCAGTTTTTTATTTTCCCAAGGGTAACAGAAGAAATAGGACAAATTGCACAATAACGCTTGGGTTCCAGAGTACGCTGATACCCCATATGTGGGAATAAACTACTGTTTGGACGCATGGCAGAGCTCAGAAGTGAAGGAGCACCGTTTGACTTTTTCAACGCAGAATTGGCTGGAATTGAGATCAGACGCCGTGTCACATTTGGAGAGCCCCTGATGTGCCTAAACAGCGGAAACCCCCAATTCTAACTCCAACCCTAACCCCAACACACCCCTAACCCTAGTCCCAACCCTAACCACAAACCTAACACACCCCTAATCCCAATCCTAACCCTAATCCTAACTTTAGCGCCAACCCTAACCCTAACTTTAGCCGCAACCCTAACCCTAACCCTAATGGGAAAATGGAAATAAATACATTTTTTTTATTTTATTATTTTTCCCTAACTAAGGGGGTGATAAAGGGGGTTTGATTTACCATTTATAGCGGGTTTTTATGATTGGCAGCTGTCACGCTAAAAGACGCTTTTTATTGCAAAAAATAGTTTTTTGCATCGCCACATTTTGAGAGCTATAATTTTTGCATATTTTGGCCCACAGAGTCATGTGAGGTCTTATTTTTTGCGGTACGAGTTGACGTTTTTATTGGTACCATTTTTGAGCACGTGACATTTTTTGATCGCTTTTTATTTCAATTTTTGGGAGGTTAGAATGAACAAAAATCAGCAATTCATGAATTTCTTTTGGGGGAGGCGTTTTTATCGTTCCGCGTGTGGTAAAATTGATAAAGCAGTTTTATTCTTTGGGTCAGTACGATTATGGCGATACCTCATTTATATCATTTTTTTATGTTTTGGCACTTTTATAGAATAAAAACAATTTTATATGAAAAATAATTATTTTTGCATCGCTTTTTTCTGCGAGCTATAACTTTTTTATTTTTTCGCTGATGATGCTGTATAGTGGCTCGTTTTTTGTGGGACAAGATGACGTTTTCAGCGGTACCATGTTTATTTATATCGGTCTTTTTGATCGCGTGTTATTCCACTTTTTGTTCGGCGGTATGATGATAAAGCATTGATTTTTTGCTTTGTTTTTTTTTTTTTTTAAGGAGTTCACTAAAGGGGTTAACTAGTGGGACAGTTTTATAGGGGGGGTCGTTACGGACGCGGCGATACCAAATATGTGTACTTTTATTGTTTGTTTTTTTTATTTACAGGAAGAAATGAATTTATTGGGGAATATTTTTTTTTTTTTTATTTTTGGATTTTTTTTTTAAAACATGTTTATTTTTATTTTTTTTACTTTTTTACTTTGTCCCAGGGTGGGACATCACTGTATTTTATCAGATCGCTGGTGTGACAGTGTCACACCAGCGATCGCACAGGCATAGCTGCAGGCTTCTCAGTGCCTGCTCTCAGCAGGCACTGAGGAAGCCGCCTTCCTGCAGGACCCCGGCGCCATCTTGGATCTGGGTCCTGGGAGGGAGGAAGCCCTCAGAACAGCGCGATCACATCGCGCTGGTCTGAGGGTCTCAGGGGGGCGCGCAGGGAGCCTCCTCCCTGCGCGATGCTTCCCTGTGCCCCCAGTACACCGCGATCATGTTTGATCGCGGTGTGATAGGGGTTAATGTGCCGGGAGCGGTCCGTGATGTGAATCCATCCATAAATGCGAGGCGGATGACCTGTGGGGTGTATTCCACCTTGTATATGGAGTTACGGCTGAACCCCAGCAAGTTTTTTAACTATGTAAGAATGCGAGCTGAAAATTTCGAGTTTTTGGTTGCACGCATTGAAGACAGAATTCGGAGACAGGACACTGTCCTTCGGTTTGCTATATCTCCAGCAGAGCGGCTGGTGGTGACAATTAGGTAAGTTTTTTTTTGCAAAATAATTATTCACAATGTTGCAAATTATTTTTTATATATTTTTTTAAATTGTTTTTTTTGGGGTTCTTTTTTTTGGTTTGTTGCTGGGTAATTTTTTTTGTGATTTTTTTTGTGGGTTTTTTTATTTTTGGCTGCTGTTTTTTTGTTTTGTTTTGTTTGTTGCTGGAGTTTTTAATTAATTAATTATTGTCTTCTGCTTTTTTGCAGGTTTCTTGCTACAGGGGAATCCTTTTCAGCTCTGCACTTTCAGTACCGGCTTGGCATTTCCACTATCTCCGGTATTGTGAAAGAAACCTGTCAGGCATTGTGGGATTGTTTGCACAATGAATTCCTCCCAGAGCCAACACAGCAGAGATGGCTAGAAATTGCAGATCATTTCATGGATATCTGCCAGTTTCCCAATGCCCAACAGTTTCTCGATAGTACTTATGGGCATTGCGGACGCCAAATGCAAGTTCATTGCTGTTGATATTGGTGCATATGGATGTTCAAATGACTCACAGGTGTTCAAGAATTCACCTATGGGGCGTCGCCTATATGGAGATACTTTCCACTTTCCACCTCCAAGAGCACTCCCTGGAACCTCTGGCCCTGCATTGCCCTTTGTCTGTGTGGGAGATGAGGCCTTTCAGCTGTCACCACATTTATTGAAACCTTATGGCAGCCATGGATTGACACAAAGGAAAACATTTTTTAATTACCGTTTAACAAGGGCTAGAAGAGTAGTTGAATGCGCTTTTGGGATCTTAACAGCCAAATGGAGGGTGCTGCTGACTGCTATCAAATTACAAAGCGAGACTGTGGACCATGTTGTGAAGGCATGTGTGGTCCTGCACAATTTTGTTATCTCAAAGGAAAATTTGCCCATGGATGAAGATATGCCTGGGACCACATTGCAGGACTACAGGAACATTTGTTTCCGGAGTTCCGGCTCTGTGGCCAGAATGCGTGACAAGTTTGTGGACTATTTAATGTCTCCAGAAGGAAGGGTGGACTGGCAGGATGAGATGGTGTAATTTTTTTTTTTTATTATTTTTTTCTACTATACTCTGCTTTGCTTTTCTTAACACAATTCTGTATTGTAGAATGTTATTACCCCTTTTGTGATGTGTTTATCTGTACCCTATTCTTGGTACATTTTCACCAAGTTGATTGTGTTATAACCTTGTAATGTTTTAAACACTTTTATTAAAAAAAGACATTACATTTTTTGAAACAAAATAAATTTTATTTTTCAAAAAAATGTTTCATTTTTATTTTCAAAAACATTTTAAAAAAAAAAGTTGTCAAAAAGTTATATATACATAAATTTACAGCACTCTATAATATATACATACTTCCCCAGCACTCTATACAATATATACATACATCCCCAGCACTCTATACAATATATACATACATTCACAGCACTATATACAATATATACATATATTCACAGCACTCTATACAATATATGCATACAGTCACAGCACTATATACAATATATACATACATTCACAGCACTATATACATATTTACAAAGAGGTGTACTGTTGGGTGGAGATACTAGCGGAGAGACTGACAGGGTGGACCACGTCAATAGTGGGAGACGGAACAGCAGGTTGGGTAGGATCAGAAGTGGAGGGAAAAACATGAGGTTGGGAAGGGAGTTGAGGAGCAGATGAGGTTTGTGGGAGGAACAGTGAAGGTGTTGGTGGGATGGGGTACGGTGAAGTTAAGGGTGAAAACGGAAAGGGGGAACTAAAATACTGGGAATATTGAAATGGGGAAGGAGTGGTAGGAGGATGGGCGGCAGCTTGCTGGCTGGCAGCTTGCTGGCTTGCAGCTGGATGTGCGGCAGCTGAATGTGTGGCAGCTGGATAGGCAGGGTCAATAGCAGGGTCTTCAATCTTGCTTGTCTTGCTGCTTTGTCTTCATGTGTGGCAATGAGGCATACCTGGCTTGTTTATATAGGTTTTGGGCTGTCTGGAAATGTATCCAACTTGGAGCATGCTCAGTCCAAAACGGTGGATCCGTCGTGTGAATCTGTCAAATGACGGTTGTGGGCGGATCCACCACCCATAGGCGACCATTTTAAAATTTTGGCGGATGGGGCAGATCCACCAAGATCCGCCACAATCCGCCATTTCGACGCAGACAAAAAACGTTACAATGTCCGTCCAATCGAGACAGCGGACGCCAAAATTTTTGCGGATCCGCCAAATAGCGGATGCAGCGGACGACCATCCGCCGCGATCCGCCAGTAATACAAGTCTATGGGAAAACAGCTGTAATACTATTGTAGGAACTCGAGGATTCTGATAGCGTGGGGCAATGAACAATCAGAGACGGGTTTCTTTGAATGCAAATAATGTATTTGTGAAACAGCAAAACACCCAAAAACAATATTCAAACAACCCGTAGTGACATGCAATGAGTCCATATATATATACACAAGTCCAGTTATATGAATCCGGATATATAAGTCCTTGAACCTCTATAGCGAGGGTGGTAAAGTTCTTACGACGGAGTCCTCACACAAATGTGACCACAAGGTAAGTCTGATGCACAGATAACGTGGCTGGATTTACACACTGCTGGTGTGTGAAGAGTCAGATCCAGGTATGCAGAAAACACAGGGAGGTCCAGGAACAAGTTAATCTCAGTTGTGGCTTAATTCAGAGAAGTCCAACAACAAGTTCATATGTCAGTAAGATTCCAGTAACAGTTCCAACAGCTCTCACCAGAGGTAATGCACAAAGGGTTAAACAGCAACAGTTCAGAAACACAGTTCTTATCAGATGGAGTGAACCAAGGGTTAAATTCCCAAGTCAACAGTTTAGTGATAACACAGTACTTGCAACTTACATATGCAGAGAATGTCCAGAGCCATGGGTAGAAACTGCTGTGGCTGAGAAACACCTGAAGATAAGGTTATGCACTTTCCTGGTAAATACACAAAAGATCTGTGAGGAACAAAGCAGCTGGGTTGCAGGGAAACGGAAGCAGAATATTCCAGCAGTGAAGCCAGCACCTGAGCCGGGTTTTAAACAAACGAACAGGAAGTAGGGCACAGAAAACAGCAAACTCCATTTTAACAAAGGGCAAAATCATTGACAAAGTTACCTAGAAAACCCGGAATACTGACATTACTCCCCCCCTAAAGACGGCCTCCGGACGGTCCTGGACCAGGCCTGTCCGGGTATCTCCGATGAAACTGAGCAATCTTCAGAGGCGCATTGATGTTACTTACTGGTTCCCAAGAATCATTTTCAGGAGAGTAACCTTGCCATCTAACTAGATACTGAAGCCGGTTTCTATGAAGTCTCGAATTAACAATATCCTGTACCACGAATTGTTCTTCGCCATCAACCAACACTGGTGGAGGGGAGGTACGATACGTCCCTGAAACGTGTTAGGAGAGACTGGTTTTAATAAGGAAACATGAAATACTGGGTGTACCTTTAAAGTCCGTGGTAGCTTCAACCGACAGGCAACAGAGCTCACAATCCCAGTGATCTTGAATGGACCGATGAATTTCTGTCCCAGTTTCTGCGAAGGAACACCCAATTTTAGATTCTTGGTGGACAACCAAACTGAGTCTCCTACCTTATACATAGGTGCTGGTTTCCGGAATCTATCGGCCGACTTCTTGTAACGCTCCTGTGCTGTGGTCAGGGAGTCCTTCAAAACTTCAAGATTACGTTGCAACGCCGTCACTCTGTCTTCAACCGCTGGTACCGAAATCGTAACCGGAGACCTAGGCAAAATACTTGGATGATAACCCAGGTTGGCAAAAAAAGGCGTTACCTTCGTGGAACTGCTTTGGGAGTTGTTGTACGAAAATTCCGCTAGAGGAAGTAGCTTCAGCCAATCGTCCTGCAAATGACTGACGTAACAGCGTAGATATTGCTCCAAGGTTTGATTTGTCCGTTCGGTCTGCCCGTTGGTCTGAGGATGGTATGCAGAAGACAAGCAAACATTAATGTGGAGCGCAGAACAAAATCCTTTCCAAAATCTAGAGGTAAATTGTATTCCCCGGTCAGAAATGATGTCATCTGGTACCCCATGCAGCCGGAAAATGTTCTGGATAACTAGATCTACTGTCTCTGTAGCTGAGGGAAGACCAGCACACGGAATGAAATGAGCAGCTTTCGTTAAACGATCTACTACCACCAAAATAGTATTTTTACCACCAGAGGTGGGTAACTCCACAATAAAGTCCATCGAAATAGACCCCCAAGGGCGAGACGGTACAGGTAGCGGTTTAAGAAGACCAGTAGGTGAAACGCGAGGAACCTTGTACCGGGCACAAACTTCACAAGAGCGGACATAGTCATTCACATCCTTCAAGCAGGTAGGCCACCAAAAAAAACGAGTTAACAATTCCTGCGTCTTCTGTACCCCCCTATGACCAGCCAATTTAGAGTCGTGGACCAATCTGAGAACTCGAAGTCTTACAGCCTCTGGGACATAAATACATCGATCTCTAAGCCACACACCATTCCGAAGGACAAGATTCACATTGTCAGGTGGAGCTGCAAGAAATACGTCACCGTCATAGGCCAGCTTGATCTCCTGCCACAAGTCCCGGTTCCGGAGCACTCCAACGAAATTGGCCTCCGACAAGATGGTCTTCGACGGGGTCCCAGGCACGGAATCCACGGTATGGATTCGGGATAATGCGTCAGCTTTCCCATTACGTGAACCTGGGCGGTACGAAATAATAAAATTAAACTGGTTCAAGAACAAACTCCACCTAGCTTGTCGAGGAGAAAGACACCTGGCAGACTTAAGGAATTCCAAATTGCGATGATCCGTGAGTACTACTACCTGCTGAGTTGCCCCCTGCAAATGGTGTCTCCATTCCTTAAAGGCAGAAATAATTGCCAAAAGTTCCTTATCTGCCACATCATAGTTCAGTTCTGCAGAAGATAACCTACGAGAGAAGAAGGCACACGGGTGCAGCAAACCTTTGTCTCCGGTACGTTGTGAGAGGATAGCTCCCAATGCACAGTCAGACGCGTCCACCTCCACGATAAAAGGCTGTGCAGGATCCGGATGCATCAATATTGGAGCCGTGGTAAAACAACCCTTCAGGCGATCAAAGGCTTCCTGAGCTTGCGAAGACCATTCAAACTTCTTCCCTTCTTGGTGAGGAGAGTGATGGGACGGACAATTTCTGAAAAATTTCGGATAAACCGTCTATAAAAGTTAGCAAAGCCAATGAATCGTTGTACCTCCTTAATGTTTCCTGGTACCGGCCAGTCCAAGATTGCCTGGATCTTGCTGGACTCCATATTCAATCCCTGAGGCGAGATAACATAGCCTAAAAATTGAATTTCAGAACAATGGAACTCACACTTTTCGAGTTTGATGTACAAATGATTATCTCTCAAACATCTAAGTACGGTCTTGACATATTCCTGATGTTCCTGTAAGGAGTCAGAAAAGATTAAGATGTCATCAAGGTAAATTACCACATATTGGTCCAATAAATCCCTGAAAATGTCGTTGGCTAAATGTTGAAAAGCAGCAGGAGCGTTACAGAGTCCGAATGGCATCACCAAATATTCAAAATGTCCATACCGGCATCTAAAAGCTGTCTTCCATTCGTCTCCGGGCCGTATACGGAGTAAATTATATGCCCCACGAAGATCTAATTTGGTAAATACTTTGGCCTGGCGAACTCTTTCCAACAATTCTGGAATTAGGGGCAACGGGTACCTGTTACGAATGGTTACCTTATTTAACTCCCGGTAGTCAATGCAGGGTCTTAGAGTACCATCCTTCTTCTTTACAAAGAATATTGGAGCTCCCGCTGGTGAAGAAGATGGTCGGATAAACCCCTTGGCTAAATTCTCATCTATATACTCTCGTAAAGATTTTAATTCCGGAGCCGCCAACGGGTAAACATGGCCGAAAGGAATCGCTGCTCCAGGAAGCAATTCTATGGGGCAGTCATACGGTCTATGTGGGGGAAGTTGATCTGCCTTCCTTTTATCACAAATGTCTGAGAATTCCTGATAAATCAGAGGGAGAGTAGGTACCTGTATCACCTCTTCCAAGTTCTGGGTAACTGGAGCCGCCACAGTTGGACTGATGGTAGAACTGCACTTCGGGAGAAAGGTTATCTCCTTGGTTTCCCAATTGATGATTGGATTTTGTGACCGTAACCAGGGAATTCCTAAAATTACAGGAAAATGAGGAGAAGATATTAACATGAATGAAAGTGTTTCTTGATGGTCTGGTTCCATCTTACACTCCAGAGGCACTGTCTCCCGATCTACTGGTCCAGAAACTAATGGGGAACCATCCACCGTTTCCATAGTGATTGGTGAAGCTCTTAGTTGTGTCTTTATACCATGTTCCTCTGCAAAAGAAGAATCCATGAAATTCCCACCTGCTCCAGAGTCTATCATGGCAGAACTTGATATCCACTGTTCCTCCCACTGAATCTGTATAGGAAGAGAACAATGTGAATATTTCTCCCCTTGATCTTTAGGGAAGTCGGCATCAGTATTGGGGGAAAAACCGCATCTAGATGTAGACTGGTTTCCGAAACTTCAGACTCAGCATCTGTGTTATCATAATCCCCTACTACCGACAACACCTTGTTGGGTCGCCTAGGACATTTAGGACAATTGATGAGGAAATGGTCCGATTGACCACAATAGAAACATAAGCGCTCACGGAGACGGTGTTCGCGGCGTTCATTATTCTCACGTCTCTGCAGTGAGTCCACCTGCATAGGCACCTCCTCAGCCTCTCGCGGGTTTTTGCCTGTGGTTTCCCTGGACGGAAGAGAGTAATTAGTAATGCGATTTACAGCGGCCCATTTTTCTTGTCTGCGTTCAGTTAAACGGATATCAATACGTACACAGTGCTGTATAAACAATTCAAACTCCTGTGGAGACTCTGAACGAGCTAGCTCATCCTTGATTGCATTTGACAAACCTTTTCTAAAGATTGGTAATAAAGCATTGTTTTCCCACTGGGTGTCCACCACTAACCTTTTAAATTCAGTAACATATTCTATGACTGACCGTTTCCCCTGGCGTAAGGAAAGCAAGGCAGATTCAGCGGTAGCACGGCGGTTGGGATCGTCGAACATTTGCGCCATGGCTGCCAGAAAATTGTCCAAATTATTTAGACGGGTATCATGACTTTCAACCATAGGATTTGCCCAAGCCAGTGCACGTGATGTCAACAACATAATAATACATAGAACCTTAGATCTATCAGACCGGTAGTAGGAGGCATGTACATCAAAAAATAATATACATTGATTAACAAACCCACGGAATTGACTTCGGTCACCATTAAAACGGAATGGAGGCAATTTGGGCATACTGGTGGATGAGGTAGGCTCAGTAGGTAAGGCCTCCAGGACTCCTAACCTAGAACGTAGATCTTGGAGAGCCTGACCAAACCCCTGTGCATTGTGGTTAACCCGAGACTCCAAGTCTCTAATCTGATTGAGTGCAGCCGCCACCTCCTGCTGCAAGGAGTTAACTATGGTGAACAATTTATCTGCCCGTGTCTCCGTCATTGCCCCAGCAGAATCCTCTTTTTTAGGCTGGAATATCCTGTAATACTATTGTAGGAACTCGAGGATTCTGATAGCGTGGGGCAATGAACAATCAGAGACGGGTTTCTTTGAATGCAAATAATGTATTTGTGAAACAGCAAAACACCCAAAAACAATATTCAAACAACCCGTAGTGACATGCAATGAGTCCATATATATATACACAAGTCCAGTTATATGAATCCGGATATATAAGTCCTTGAACCTCTATAGCGAGGGTGGTAAAGTTCTTACGACGGAGTCCTCACACAAATGTGACCACAAGGTAAGTCTGATGCACAGATAACGTGGCTGGATTTACACACTGCTGGTGTGTGAAGAGTCAGATCCAGGTATGCAGAAAACACAGGAGGTCCAGGAACAAGTTAATCTCAGTTGTGGCTTAATTCAGAGAAGTCCAACAACAAGTTCATATGTCAGTAAGATTCCAGTAACAGTTCCAACAGCTCTCACCAGAGGTAATGCACAAAGGGTTAAACAGCAACAGTTCAGAAACACAGTTCTTATCAGATGGAGTGAACCAAGGGTTAAATTCCCAAGTCAACAGTTTAGTGATAACACAGTACGTGCAACTTACATATGCAGAGAATGTCCAGAGCCATGGGTAGAAACTGCTGTGGCTGAGAAACACCTGAAGATAAGGTTATGCACTTTCCTGGTAAATACACAAAAGATCTGTGAGGAACAAAGCAGCTGGGTTGCAGGGAAACGGAAGCAGAATATTCCAGCAGTGAAGCCAGCACCTGAGCCGGGTTTTAAACAAACGAACAGGAAGTAGGGCACAGAAAACAGCAAACTCCATTTTAACAAAGGGCAAAATCATTGACAAAGTTACCTAGAAAACCCGGAATACTGACAACAGCGGATCTGCCAAAATAATTTGGCAGATCCGCCAAATTCAAAAATTGGCGGATTCTGACTGACGTCGTATGACTGAAGTGTGAAAGAGGCCTTAGACTTCAGTCGGAGGCCTCTCATCCAACCATTTCAGATCTCTATTTTTTTCTCTAAAGTGGGGCAACACCCTGAAACATGTGTCTGCAAATCAAGAGTCTGTTTTGACTTTTATCTTAAGTCATGTGGCAAGGCAACTGATGTTGGTGCTGTGTGGAGGTCATTGTTGCTGTGACGGTGTGTCTGAGGGGCGGTATGGCGTGGAGTCATCAGGACTCAGCCTCGCAGCTTGAGTGCTTTGAGTCACCAGGTTGCCTGCTCTGCTTGTGCATTGTCGCTGTGATGGCTGTTTGCGTACAGTACACTTTTTGGCTAGGGACCCACTGAGAGGTTCACCGTGACGTGGTAGTGGACTTCATACAGTCAGAATATTAAACTAAGAACCTCATGTTCAGTTTTGTAAATTTTACCTATAATTTTATGCATGATTTTTAGATTTGCGGCCCATGTCTTTTTTCTACAGTTCTGTCATTAAAGAGTTAATATTGACTTTTAAGATTGCTACTTCCAGTAGGAGGCACTAGAGTTATAACTCTACATAACCGTGTTCAGTGTATATTTAATGAAAGTAATGTATTATACATAATTTTACATAGTTACATAGGTTGAAAAAGACCTTGGTCCATCAAGATCAACCTTTCTCCACCAATTGTATCAATTATTGAAAAGTAATTTAGGGGTCTGACAAAAACCCTACTGATCAGTTGATACCAGGTTATATAGAAGTACAAAGTGTATGGAGCCAGACAGCACTGTGTATTTTCCATTCTCTGGCACTGTAGCTCAGTTCTCATTCACTATAATGGAAACTGGACTACAGTATCCATTAACGGACACTGTACAGCAGGGGTGAGGAATATTTTTTCTGCCAAGGGCCATTTGGACATTTATACCATCCTTCAGGGGCCGTACAAACTCTGCCCATAAAGTACAGCCTGACTCTTGCACTAGTGTCAGGATGTAATCTTTCATTGCATGCCATTCAGTGTTCAGTAGTGAACACTGCGTGTGTGTGCTCACAGAGCAAGAGAAAAATAATGAGCTGGTGGCAATCAAAATACAATTCCCTGCCAAAGCACAGCGGTTCCTGAGAATCTGCCCGGGGGCCGGATAAAAGGTCATCGAGGGCCGTAAATGGCCTTGGGGCCTGACTTTCCCCACCCCTGCTGTACAGTAAGCAGAACTGTGCTGTTCTGACTCTGAACACTTTGTAATTTCCACTACTTTAGTATGATTGATCAATGGTGTTTTGCTAGGTGTCGAATTACAACCAATCTGTTATTGATAACTTTAACAGGTATAGTGGTAGAACCACTGTTCTATGGACCAAGGAAAGCCAGGAGCGGCATAACTAGACAAACACCTAACTGTTCGCTAGACCTCCTGAAGGTGTGGTTAAGGTACTGTCACACTAAGCGAGATCGCTAACGAGATCGCTAAAGCGTCAGCGATTTTATGACGCAGTAGCGATCTCGTTAGCGACGTCGCTGTGTGTGACATGTAGCGGCGATGTGGCCCCCGCTGCGATGTCGCTGATCGTTCATGAACGTTCTGAGCCGTTTTTTGGTCGTTGGTGTCCCACTGGTGAGCCTGAATCGCTGAGTGTGACACCATTGATGAACGACTTGACCAGCGGCGCAGGCGGGACTAGGTTTTCCCAATGACCGCAGAGGTCGTTATACAGATCTCTGATCTCTGATGAGATCTTTGTGTTTGGAAGCTAACTAGCGACCACATAGCGATCGCACCAACGATCTCACCAGGTCGTGTCGTTGTCGTGATCGCTGGTGCAATCGCTAAGTGTGACAGTGCCTTTAGACTTGGATCCAGACCTCGGACACGCGGCAGCTGAACCCCAAAGGGGCAGGAAGCTGGAATGCCTAGGAATGGGTAGACTTTGCTAGTACAGGCAGGAATGGCAGGAATACTGGAAGACAAAGCAGATGTAGGCAGGGACGGCTGTTATACAGACTGGCATGGCAGGTCCAGGCAGGCACGGCTGGTATACAGACTGAAACAGCTGGTGCAGGTGGGTACGGCTGGTATACAGACTGCCACAGCTGGCACAGGTGGGTACAGCTTGTATACAGACTGCCACAGCTGGCGCAGGCAGGTATGTCTAGTATATGGACTGGCACTGCAGGTGCAGGTGGGTACGGTTGGTATACAGACTGCCACGGCTGGTGCTGGCAGGTATGTCTGGTATACGGACTGTCACTGCAGGTGCAGGTGGGTATGGCTGGTATGCAGAATAAAATGGCAGGTACAGGCAGGTACTGGTAGAAAGGATGGGTTTACTTTAAGATACAACTGAAATACAGGCCGCCATGGCAAGCATGGGTAGGCAGGACTGATATACTGAGATACAAACACTGGGGACCTGAGACCTAGCAAGCATGCAGACAACTGATTAAACACATTGCTCAGGCACCTCTCAACAGGTAGAAGTGACTCAAGTAATAAGTGTCTCCCAACCATTGACTGGGGACACTTTGGGACAACGTGCTCTGTCTCGTTAAGAGAAGTGGAGCACATGCGCATGAGCCCTAGACACAGTGCCAGGGGTTCTGGCGGGCATGCACAGAGGCAGCAGTGAGTGAGTCGCCGTCCCTGGAGAGGAGAATGGGAAGCGTGTAGGGACGCCGACGCTACAATAAACAAACCTCAAGATGGATCTACCATATCATAGTCCTGAACAACCTCTTAAAATAAGTTAATACTAACTATAGAAAGGAATAATGCTCTCTCATAAGAGACTTGAATTTTTTCTATAATGTTAAGTTCTTAAGAAATTTGAGCACCACTTTCACATATTCCTTCTGACCTTTATTATTGTAAATAATCATTAAATAATCTAAATTGAATACAGAAAAATTGTCCTGCTATAATTTTATGTAAATTTAACAGTTTACATTCAAGATTATAAATTACATACAAATTATTTTTTTTCAAGATGATTGCCCCATCAAATAATCTGACTGAAAGATTATTTTTTTCCTTTTAATGTAATTTGCAAAAGCAAATACTATAAGTCTTTACATATAAAAAGACAAATTGACCTTAAAGTGAAAGTTATATAGATATTTTGCTTTATGTAAACTTTTGTAGGAGTTTAAAACTAAATTAAACAGTACAGTCATGGCCAAAAGTTTTGAGAATGACACAAATATTATATTTTCACATGATCTGCTGCCCTCTGGTTTTTATGTGTGTGTTTGACAGATGTTTTTATCACAGACATAAATATAATTGCAAACATATGAGTAACAAAAGCTTATATTGACAGTTAGAATGAGTTAATGCAGCAAGTCAATATTTGCAGTGTTGACCCTTCTTCTTCAGGACCTCTGCAATTCTCCCTGGCATGCTCTCAATCAACTTCTGGACCAAATCTTGACTGATAGCAGTCCATTCTTGCACAATCAATGCTTTCATTTTGTCAGAATTTTTAGGTTTTTGTTTGTCCACCCGTCTCTTGATGATTGACCACAAGTTCTCAATGGGATTAAGATCTGGGGAGTTTCCAGGCCATGGACCCAAAATCTCTATGTTTTGTTCCCTGAGCCATTTAGTTATCACCTTTCCTTTATGGCAAGGTGCTCCATCATGCTGGAAAAGGCATTGTTGATCGCCAAACTGCTCTTGGAGGGTTGGGAGAAGTTGCTCTTGGAGGACATTCTGGTACCATTCTTTATTCATGGCTGTGTTTTTAGGCAAGACTGTGAGAGAGCCGATTCCCTTGGCTGAGAAGCAACCCCACACATGAATGGTTTCAGTATGCTTAACAGTTGGCATGAGACAAGACTGGTGGTAGCGCTCACCTTGTCTTCTCTGAATGAGGCGTTTTCCTGATGTCCCAAACAATCGAAAAGGGGATTCATCAGAGAAAATAACTTTACCCCAGTCCTCAGCAGTCCACTGCCTGTACCTTTTGCAGAATATCAGTCTGTCCATGATGTTTTTTCTGGAGAGAAGTGGCTTCTTTGCTGCCCTCCTTGAGACCAGGCCTTGCTCCAAGAGTCTCCGCCTCACAGTGCATGCAGATACATTCACACCTGCCTGCTGCCATTCCTGAGCAAGCTCTGCACTGCTGGTAGCCCGATCCCGCAGCTGAAACACTGTTAAGAGACGGTCCTGGCGCTTGCTGGTCTTTCTTGGGCGCCCTGGAGCCTTTTTGGCAACAATGGAACCTCTCTCCTTGAAGTTCTTGATGATGCGATAGATTGTTGACTGAGGTGCAATCTTTCTAGCTGCGATACTCTTCCTGTTAGGCCATTTTTGTGCATTGCAATGATGACTGCACATGTTTCTTTAGAGATAACCATGGTTAACAGAAGAGAAACAATGATGCCAAGCACCAGCCTCCTTTTAAAGTGTCCAGTGGTGTCATTCTTACTTAATCATGACAGATTGATCTCCAGCCATGTCCTTATCAACACCCACACCTGTGTTAATGGAGCAATCACTGAAAAGAGGTTAGCTGGTCCTTTTAAGGCAGGGCTGCAATGATGTTGAAATGTGTTTTGGGGGATAAAGTTCATTTTCTAGCCAAATATTGACTTTGCAAGTAATTGCTGTTAAGCTGATCACTCTTTATAACGTTCTGGAGTATATGAAAATTGCCATTAGAAAAAGTGAAGCAGTAGACTTTGTAAAAATTAATATTTGTGTCATTCTCAAAACTTTTGGCCATGACTGTATTTGAAAAGCATTCTGTACAAGTATACAAAGTAATTAACATCTTTGTATCTCCAAGAGTGACATCCCCGGATCGGCAGTGCGTGCAGCCTTATGTTTGTATGAAATTGTATATTTTAGATGTGAGCATTAGAAATGAGCTGACAAAATTCAAATTCCTGCTATCCATCTATACTCTGTAGGCATTCAGCGTACTTACAGGTACAGGTTCTTCTCGCAAAATTAGGATATCATCAAAAACTTAATTTATTTCAGTTCTTCATATAAAAAGTAAAACTCATATATTGTATAGAGTCATTTCAAACAGAGTGATCTAATTCAAGTGTTTATTTCTGTTAATGTTGATGATTATGGCTTACAGCCAATGAAAACTCAAAAGTAATTATCTCAGTAAATTAGAATAATTAACCAAAAACACCTGCAAAGCCTTCCTAAGCATTTAAAAATGTCCCTTAGTCTGTTTCAATAGGCTCCACAATCATGGGGAAAACTGTTGATGTGACAGATGTCCAGAAGGCAGTCATTGACACACTCCACAAGGAGGGTAAGCCACAAAAGGTCATTGTTAAAGAAGCTGGCTGTTCACAGAATGCTGTATCCAAGCATATTAATAGAAAGTTGAGTGGAAGGAAAAAGTGTGGTAGAAAAAGGTGCACAAGTAACCGGGATAACCACAGCCTTGAAAAGATTGTTAAGAAAAGGCCATTCAAAAATTTGGGGGAGATTCACAAGGAGTAGACTGCTGCTTGAGTCATTGCTTCAAGAGCCACCACACATGGGCTACAAGTGTCGCATTCCTTGTGTCAAGCCACTCATGACCAATAGACAATGCCAGGAGTGGCTTACCTGGGCCAAGGAGAAAAAGAACTGGACTATTGCTCAGTGATGCAAAATGTTGTTTTCAGATGAAAGTTAATATTGCATTTTATTTGGAAATCAAGGTCCAAGAGTTTGGAGGAAGAGTGGAGAGGCACACAATCCAAGCTGCTTGAGGTCAAGTGTGAAGTTTCCATAATCCGTGATGGTTTGGGGAGCCATGTCATCTGCTGATGTAGGTCCACTGTGTTTTATCAAGACAAAAGTCAGAGCAGCTGTCTACAAGTAAATATTAAAGCATATCACGCTTCCCTCTGACGACAAGCTTTTTGGAGATGGAAATTTCATTCTCCAGCAGGACTTGGCACCTGTCCACACTGCCAAAAGTACCAATACCTGGTTTAAAAATAACAGTGTAGTTGTGCTTGATTGGCCAGCAAACTTAGCAGTAGAACTGATGTGCACTTTTACCTCTTGCTAAGTTCGCCTTTAACAGTCGGGTAAATCAGTCAACTGGAACCTGATCTTTTTCTTGGAAATGTGATTTTTAGCATGAGTTTTCAGTGTCTGTGTTTAAAGGTGGCCATACAGAAACTTGGCGATATCTGAATGGAGTTCAAAAGAATATTGGGGTGGTTCAATATTGCCAAAAACAGAAGGCAGATAGGAATTCTTCGGGGGGTCCTATCTTCAAAGTAGGTGATAAGATTTGATTATAATTAGGGATGAATGAACGTGCTCTGTGATATTCAGATATCTCTCGAGTATCTGGGTGCTTGGATGTGCTAGGCATTTGACGAGTATTGGCTGGTGCTTGGAGTTGAAGCTCGAATCCCTGACCTGCATGTTTAGCACTTGTTACACCAATAAGCATGCCAGGATTGACTGCCAATCACTGTCATGCTGTAGCCATCTTGGTAGTGGCATTACTGTGATTGTTTGGCCGCATTACCTCATCAGAGGTTAAAAAATGGTAGGCAGCCCAACGCTCAACACACAAATGCCATTGCACAGCTCAGCGACAGAGAGAGCAGTTATCAGTTACTATGCCTGTGTGTGTATAGTTTAACTAATAAGTGTCCTTTAGTGCTGATACTGATGCTGATGCTGAACCATCATACTAACAGTCCTTCTAATAGCTAATTTTGTAATTTGAGTCTTGTATCAGGTGCATTATACATTTAGCCTATGGATAGTTGCAAGAGCTGGGAGAGCCTCTTGGCAGAGCTTAGGGCCTTACAGTCTGTTGCTAAATACACTGCTCAAAAAAATAAAGGGAACACTCAAACAACAGAACATAACTCCAAGTAAATCAAACTTCTGTGAAATCAAACTGTCCACTTAGGAAGCAACACTGATTGACAATCAATTTCACATGATGTTGTGCAAATGGAATAGGCAATAGATGGAAATTATTGGCAACTATCAAGACACACTCAATAAAGGAATGGTTCTGAAGGTGGAGACCACAGACTGTTATGATTTGGTAGCTGAGGAGAGCAGGCAAAAACGGCAATACACCAGAGAGGTTGGAATCTACTGGATTGCAGTACCCTGACTAGCCATCACAACTAAAGGCAGCCGTGGAGCGTTCCTACGTTGGTCCTAGACGCCTCGTCACAGCCTGAGAGGTTAACTACACCTAAAGATAGAAAGAGGAAAGCTAACTGCCCCGGAGCAGATCCCCAAAGAACATAGGAAGCCCCCAAACATGTAATGGCGGTTAGACAAGAGGAAAAACAGACACAGACAGAAAATAGTATGAGCAAACGTTGGGGCCCAATCTTCCTAGAAAGAAAAGGATAGGAAGGACACTTAATGCAATCCAAAAAACCCTAAAAAAATACCAACTCTACTAATTGCAAAAACACCTGAGATCACACGACCTCTACCACCTAAATTAGTTCTCTGGTGTAACAAAACTAAGCTGCAGCCACTGAAAAAACTGGAAAAGGCAAATGAACAAATAACAGTGGCTCAGATAAACTGAGAGGAGCACAAGCCCCGGAGGGGACCTGGCTGACGTCCACAGAAGTGCATGGAAAAATGCAAAAAGCAAGCACAAAAATAAAAGCAGAAAATATCTTATCTGTTAGCAGAAGATGCAGGCAAGACTCAGCAAACTTTCAAGTGAACCAGGCACCACAGTTGAGACAAGAACAATTGATCATCGGCAACCATGATGGGAGGGAACCTCCCTTATATAAGACCAGTCTGTAACTCCTGATTGCCAATCTTCACAATCTTCATTGAATGGTTCTGTACTGTTTGTAACCACCAGAGGGAGCTTCTGCTCAGAATTCATTTCTAACACATTCACAACAGTACCCCCCCTTGGGGAGGGGTCACCGAACCCTCATTTGGGCATCCAGGTCGGTCAGGATGAGCTCTGTGATATGCACGGATCAGTCTCCTAGCATGGATGTCCGGAGCAAACACCCAAGAATTGTCCTCCTGACCATAACCTCTCCACTTAACCAAATACTGGAGTTTCCGTCTAGAAAAACGAGAATCCAATATTTTCTCAACCACATACTCCAGATTGCCCTCAACCAAAACAGGGTCAGGAGGCGCAGCCATAGGAACCACTGGCTCGACAAACCTCTTCAATAAGGACTTGTGGAACACGTTATGGATCTTAAATGTCCCTGGAAGAAGTAAACGAAAGGAAACAGGATTAAGAATCTCCATGATCTTATAAGGTCCAATGAACCTAGGCTTAAACTTAGGAGATGCAACTCTCATAGGGATATTTCTTGAGGACAACCAGACCAAGTCCCCCACTTCAAACCGAGGACCATCAGTCCTATGCCGGTTGGCAAATCGCTGGGCCCTCTCCTGAGAGAGGGACAACCTCTCCACTACCTGGTCCCAAATCTGCTGCATACGCTCCACAACAGAGTCAACACCTGGACAGACCGAAGCCTCCGTCTGTCCCGAAGAAAATCGAGGGTGAAACCCAAAATTGCAGAAAAATGGAGACATCAAAGTGGCAGAGCTAGCCCTATTATTAAGAGCAAACTCAGCCAAAGGCAAAAAAGAGACCCAGTCATCTTGATCAGCAGACACAAAGCATCTCAGATAAGTCTCCAATGTCTGGTTTGTTCTCTCAGTTTGTCCATTGGTCTGAGGATGAAAAGTCGAGGAGAAAGACAATTGAACACCAAGTTTAGAACAAAATGTCCTCCAAAATCTGGAAACAAACTGGACTCCTCTGTCAGACACAATGTTCTCAGTAATGCCGTGTAACCGAACCACGTGCTGAAGGAACAAAGGCACCAATTCGGAGGAGGAAGGCAACTTAGGTAATGGCACAAGATGTATCATTTTGGAAAACCTATCACAAATCACCCAGATAACGGTCATTCTCTGAGAAACAGGGAGGTCGGAAATGAAATCCATAGAGATATGGGTCCATGGCCTCTTGGGCACAGGCAATGGCATCAACAAACCACTAGAGCGAGAGCAAGGCTTGGAGCGAGAGCAAGTCCCGCAGGACTGCACAAATTCCCTGACGTCACGAGACAAAGTAGGCCACCAAAAGGACCGACTAACCAAGTCTCTGGTACCAAAAATTCCGGAATGACCGGCCAACGCGGAACAATGAATCTCAGACATTACACTCTTTTTCCACCGGTCTGGGACAAACAATTTCCCAATAGGGCAGCGCTCGGGTTTATCCTCCTGACACCCTTCCAGAGCCAGTCTCAAATTGGGCGAGATGGCAGAAAGAACTACACCCTCTTTCAAAATAACAGCAGGATCAGATAACTCAGGAGAGTCCGCAAGGAAACTCCTTGAGAGGGCATCCGCCTTAACATTCTTAGTGCCAGGAAGAAAGGAAACCACAAAATTAAAAACAAGGCCCACCTGGCCTGTCTAGGATTAAGTCGCTTGGCTGATTCCAGATAAACCAGATTCTTATGGTCCGTGAGGACCACCACCTGATGTTTGGCTCCCTCCAGCCAATGTCTCCACTCTTCAAAAGCCCACTTCATGGCCAATAACTCCCGAATACCCACATCATAATTACGTTCAGTTGGAGAAAATTTTCGAGAGAAAAAGGCACAAGGGTTACTTTTAGAGGTCTCTGGATCTCTTTGGGACAAAACGGCACCTGCCCCAATTTCAGAGGCATCAACCTCCACCTGAAATGGCAGAGAAACATCAAGCTGCCGTAGAACAGGAGCAGAAGTGAATCTCTGCTTAAGTTCCTGAAACGCAGAGACTGCCTCAGGAGGCCAGTTCACCACATCAGAACCCTTTTTGGTCAAATCAGTCAAAGGTTTAACAATAACAGAGAAATTACCAATAAATTTACGATAAAAATTGGCAAAACCCAAGAATCTCTGAAGAGCCTTTAATGAAGTAGGTTGGACCCAATCACAGATGGCCTGAACCTTGACCGGGTCCATTTCAATAACAGATGGGGACAAAATGAATCCCAGAAATTAGATCCTCTGTACGCCAAAAAGACACTTTGATCCCTTCACATACAGAGCATTCTCTCTCAAAATCTGGAACACAGTCCAAACATGTTTCACATGAGAGTCCCAGTCATTGGAAAAAATCAAGATATCATCCAAATAAACAATCAGAAATTTATCCACAAAATCCCTGAAAATGTCATTCATGAAGGACTGGAAGACGGAAGGAGCATTAGTGAGCCCAAAGGGCATCACTAGGTACTCAAAATGCCCCTCTGGGGTATTAAATGCCGTCTTCCATTCATCCCCGTGCTTAATGCGAATAAGGTTATACGCCCCCTGAGGTCAAGCTTGGTAAACCAAGTAGCACTTTTCACCCTGGAAAACAGGTCAGAAATCAAGGGTAACGGATATTGATATTTCACAGTGATATTGTTCAAGAGACGATAATCAATACACGGCCTTAATGAACCATCCTTTTTTGCCACAAAGAAATAACCGGCACCCAAGGGTGAAGAGGATGGTCTGATATGACCCTTCTCCAATGACTCCTTGATATAAGACCGCATAGCGTCATGTTCAGGTACAGACAAGTTAAAAAGGCGACCTTTAGGGAATTTACTACCAGGCACTAATTCAATAGCGCAGTCATAGCTCATATGGGGGGCAAGGATGCAGATTTACTTTCGCTAAACACATCAGAAAAATCAGTCAAAAAGTCAGGAACATCCTGAGCCTGGGGAGAGGCAGAAAAAACAGGAGTGTTGGCATTAACACATTGGCAGCCCCAACTGGTTACAGACACAGATTTCCAATCCAAAACAGGATTATGAGACTGTAACCAAGGGAAACCTAGTACAATAATGTCATGCAGATTATACAGCACCAAAAATTTGCAATTCTCCTGATGATCAGGTTCAACCCTCATTATCACCTGAGTAGAGAACTGGGGTTTATTCTCAGCCAAAGGTGTAGAATCAATCCCCAGTAGGGGAATAGACTTCCGTAAGGGTATCAAGGGAAACCCACAACGTTTAGCAAAATCAAAATCCATCAGGTTAATAGCTGCTCCCGAATCAACAAAAGCCTGAGCAGAAAATGTGGACAGGGAGCAAATCAGGGTAACAGTCAACAGAAATTTAGTCTGAACACTACCCAAGACAACTGAGCGTGCAAAACGTCTTCCCCGCTTAGGGCAGACTGAAATAGCATGAGAGGCGTCACCACAGTAGAAACATAACCCATTGCATTTTCGAAACTCATGATGCTGTGCCCCAGAAGCCACTCTATCACACTGCATGGGTTCAGAAGCTGGTTCACAAGGCAACACTATTCCACGCATACCTCTACGCTCACGCAAACGTCTGTCAATTTGAATCGCTAATGACATAGAATCATTGAGACCAGAGGGAGCAGGGAAACCCACCATAACATCTTTTACATTCTCTGACAGACCCTTCCGAAAAAGGGCTGCCAAAGCATCATCATTCCATTTGGTCAGGACTGCCCACTTTTGGAATTTCTGACAGTATAACTCAGCGTCCTCAAGCCCCTGATTTAATGCCAACAAGGTTTTTTCAGCTTGATCAGTGACATTAGGTTCATCGTACAATAACCCCAGAGCCAGAAAAAATGCATCAACATTACTCAAAACAGGGTCCCCAGGTGTCAGGGAAAAAGCCCAATCCTGAGGATCGCCGCGCAGGAGAGAGATGACAATTTGAACCTGCTGTGCTGCGTTCCCTGAGGACTTAGGTTTTAAGGCAAAAAACAACTTACAGTTATTTTTGAAATTCAGAAACTTAGCTCGATCCCCTAAAAACAAATCTGGCATGGGGATCCTAGGTTCCACAACCGGCAACCCTGCAAGATAGGTAGCAATACTCCGAACTTCAGTGGCAAGCTGATCCACACGGCCAGACAACTGTGCAAACTCCATTGAGAGAAAAAAAATCCTCCTCAGCATCCAGAGAAAAGGAGGGAAAAAAAATGCAACAAACAGAAAAAAAAAAAAAAATCTCTGACAACTCTGACAACTTTTTTTTTTTTTTTTTTCACACTATTTCTCCCTTCTGTGAGTATCATATAATTTTCAGTTTGGGCCGGTGATACTGTTATGATTTGGTAGCTGAGGAGAGCAGGCAAAAACGGTAATACACCAGAGAGGTTGGAATCTACTGGATTGCAGTACCCTGACTAAACACCACAAGTAAAGGCAGCCGTGGAGCGTTCCTACGTTGGTCCTAGACGCCTCGTCACAGCCTGAGAGGTTAACTACACCTAACGATAGAAAGAGGAAAGCTATCTGCCCCGGAGCAGATCCCCAAAGAACATAGGAAGCCCCCAAACATGTAATGGCGGTTAGACAAGAGGAAAAACAGACACAGACAGAAAATAGTATGAGCAAACGTTGGGGCCCAATCTTCCTAGAAAGAAAAGGATAGGAAGGACACTTACTGCAATCCAAAAAACCCTAAAAAAATACCAACTCTACTAATTGCAAAAACACATGAGATCACACGACCTCTACCACCTAAATTAGTTCTCTGGTGTAACAAAACTAAGCCGCAGCCACTGAAAAAACTGGAAAAGGCAAATGAACAAATAACAGTGGCTCAGATAAACTGAGAGGAGCACAAGCCCCCGGAGGGGACCTGGCTGACCTCCACAGAAGTGCAGGGAAAAATGCAAAAAGCAAGCACAAAAATAAAAGCAGAAAATATCTTATCTGTTAGCAGAAGATGCAGGCAAGACTCAGCAAGCTTCCAAGTGAACCAGGAACCACAGTTGAGACAAGAACAATTGATCACCGGCAACCATGATGGGAGGGAACCTCCCTTATATAAGAACAGTCTGTAACTCCTGATTGCCAATCTTCACAATCTTCATTGAATGGTTCAGTACTGTTTGTAACCACCAGAGGGAGCTTCTGCTCAGAATTCATTTCTAACACATTCACAACAACAGACCACGTCTCACTACTAGTGTTGAGCGATACGATACTGCAAATATCGGGTATCGGCCGATATTAGCTGTATCGGGCTTTCGATTCCGAGTACCGATATTTTCGTCATATCGGATACCGGAATCGGATTTGTCACTGTCACTGTGAGTGTCCGTCGGTCGGGTCTGTCAGGAGTCAGCGGCACTTTGCTGGCAGAAGATCTCCGCCGGTCACGTCCTGGTCTGCTTGATGGCCGCCATTATCTTCTCCCTGGCGGTCACATGCAGTTTTTCGCGATAACTGCAGTGACTGCAGGGTAATCCCGGCCGTAAACCAGTCCGATGACGTCACCGCCGGGGAAGCAGGTAATCAGCTGTGCTGCGCCGGGATGACAGGCTCTGCCTGTCATTCTGATGTAGCAGAGCTGGATCGTCGTGGGACACTCGTTACTATGGACTGCGTCGGACAGGTGGTATACTGCTGTTTTTTTTTTTCATTTTTTTACAGGAGATCGATGGCGTCGCAGGATGAGACTGTAATAAAAGTAATGAAAACTGTGTTGTGTTTTTTATTAAATTAAAAATTTTTTTTATGAACATTCACCCGTCCGGGTACATCAACAATTTAACTATTTACATACAGGGACCCTGTCCGGGTTATTTATAATTCTTTGGCAGGGGTGTTCCAGGTACCACCTGGTACTCTTCTGATGCTTGCCAAACATCCGAGACACCAAGGACCACCAGGACCTGATGACGTCGTGTGGCCTGTACAGTCAAGTCGTGACCCGCTATCTGTGTCTGTGTGGCCACCTCTTTCATCTCCCTCCGGGTCTGGACCCCTATGTCCCGGACTGAACGAACCCCAGGGGGCCTAACAGGCGCCGGGTACGGGCCAGCTATAGTTATCATGTCCATAGCTGGGGCTGCTGAGGAGACCACTGAGGGAGGCTGGGGAGATTTACGGCGTGGGGTGGGCACTTGTGCAGAGGCCTGGATGTGGGAGGCTGAAGGCTCCGAGGGTCTCACAGGTTCCTGACACTCTGGGGGGTAGGGGTCGCACCTGGTAACATTTAGGGCGTACCATCCATTGTAACCCCAGTGTCGGGTGTAAGTCACCAAGTCTCCTGGCAACAGGTCCCTCCCCGGGTGTCCTTCTGGGAGGTGAGTCTCCACGTCCCGCCGGGTCACAAACACTTCTAAATAAAGTCCAGGCTCCTGGATGAAGCCCCAACCACCTTTCAATTTAAAGCTCCGTACTGCACCCTTACGCCGCGGCTCCCACAGGGTTCCTTTATCTTTTCTCATCCGGTCCTTATCTGCCCGGTCCTTCTCCAGGTTACGTTGCCAAAGCTTTTGGGATTCTCGCTGCTCCCTTTGTCGCTCTGCTTCCCGCTCCCAACGTCTCCACTCTTCCTCCTGACGCCGGTTATAATTCTCCTCCACCAGCATCTCCATGTCTCCACCATCAAACTGCAGCTTACGATGTCCGGTTTGCAGCAGTTCTCCTGGCGCCCGACAGTCCTGGCGGCGCTCACCTGCGAAAGAAGCAGCCGGCTCTGGAACAGATGACAGTCGGGGCTCCGGTACAGACAGGTAGACCTCTGGTGCCTGCGCGGCCTCCTCCATGAGGACGGGTGTCGCTTCTTCTGTCTCAGCGACGGGGGCAGACAGCGGGATCTGGGGTGCTGCCGGTGCAGAGTTTTTTGCAGGAACGGGTGCCTCCACTGCGACAACGTCAACCGGATCACATTGCAAGG
>JARQOD010000003.1:371051825-371316412 GCA_033576555.1 Oophaga sylvatica
TTTTTTTGAAAACCCAAAACTTGCAACTTCATATCAGAAAGCCCCAAGCCATGGGTAAAACGCGTGCTGAAAAAACACCTAAGAAAAGGGTTTTATCACTTTCCGGTAAAACAAAAAAGATCTGGAGGAACAAAGCACTTTCGGGGAAGGGGGAAGCAAAATTTTTCCACAGTGAAGCCACACCTGACCCGGGTTTTAAACAAACGAACAAAAATAGGGGCACAAAAACAGAAAACTCCTTTTTAAAAAAAGGGGGGAAAAAAAATTGAAAAAGTTACCTAAAAAACCCCAAAAACCTGTTTTTACCCCCCCCCCAAAAGCCCCCCCGGGGACGTCCGGGGGGGCCCTTCCGGTATCCCCCGAAAAAACGGGGTTTTCTTCAAAAAAGGCGCATTGAGTTATTTGGGGGTTTTCCCCAAAATATTTTCAAGATAACCTTCCTCTAACTAATACTGAACCCTTTTTCTATAAAGTCCGAATAACAATATCCTGTACCAAATTTTCTTTCGCCATAAAACCAACCGGGGGGGGGTACATCCCCTGAACGGTAGAGAACGGTTTTAATAAGAAAACAAAAACGGTTTTACCTTAAAAGCCGTTTACTTAAAAACCGCCCAAAAACAGACTCAAAATCCCATAAACCTTGGGGGGCCGTAAATTTCTGCCCCCATTTTTTTTAAAGGGGAACCCCCAATTTAATTCTTGTGGACAACCAAACTAAACCCTCCTACCTTATACATGGGGGGGGGGTTTCCAATCATGGGCCGACTTTTTGGGGAAACCCTCCTTTCGGGGTCAAGTCCTTAAAAACTTAAATTTTTACTTGCAACGCCGTCATTTTGTCTTAAAAACCCCGCGGCCCGGGAAAAAAAACCCAAACCCGGGGGAAAAATTTTTTTGGGGAAAAAACCCCCGGGGTTGGCAAAAAAAACTTCCTTGGGGGAAATGTTTTGGGGGGTTTTTTTACAAAATTTCCGCAAGAAGTACTTCAGCCTTTGCCCCTTCAAAAATTTACGTAACAGCGTAGATATCCCCAAAGGGGTTTAAAATTTGTCCTTGGGGCCCGGCCCTTTCTAGGGGGGGATCAAAACAAGCAAACATTAATTTTACCAGAAAAAAACCCTTTTCCCAAAAAAAAGGAAAATTTTTTCCCCGGGGAAAAAAGATGTCATCTGTCCCCCAAATTCACCGAAAATGTTCTGGATAACTAGACCCTACTGTCCTGAACTGGGGGAAACCACCCCGGGGGAAAAAATTTGACACCTTTTTTAAACATCTACTACCCCAAAATATTTTTTTTCCCCCAAAGGGGGAAAAACCCCCCAAAAAAGCCATCGAATAGCCCCCCAAAGGGGGGACTAAGGAGGGTTTTTAAAAAGACCATATTTAAACGCGAAAAAATTGTCCCGGCACAAACTTCACAAAAACGGAATAGTCATTCACACCTTCAAGCAGGGAGGCCACCAAAAAAAAAAAAATTTTAAAAAATTTCCCGCCTTCTGTACCCCCCATACCACCCCTTTAAAAGTCGTGGGCCAAAAAGAAACCAATCCTACACCCGGGGGGTAAAAAAATCGATCTCTAAGCCACACACCATTCCAAGGGGGAAAATTTAATTGTCAGGGGGACTGCAAGAAATACCCCCGCAAGGGGCCCCTTTATCCCTGCCCAATCCCGGTTTTCCCGCCTCCAACGAAAAATTGGGGCCCCCGACAAAAGGGGGTTTGACGGGGTCCCCGGGGGAATCCCCCGGTTTTGGGCGGGATAATGCTCACTTTCCCCCCTTTCGTAAACCCGGGGGGACAAAAATAAAATTTTTAAATTTAAAAAAAAACCCCCACCTACTTGTCGAGGAGAAAGACACCGGAACTTTTTAAAAAATTCCAAATTGCGATACCGTGATATTTTTTTCCTGCGATTTTCCCCCTCAAAAAGGGGCTTTTCCCCCCAAAAAAAAAATAATTTTTTTAAAAATTTTTCCCTTTTTTGCCAAATTTAAGTTTTTTTTTCCCGAAATAACCTCAAGAAAAACACGGGGGGACAAAACCCCTTTTTCCCCACGTTGTGAAGGGGGGCTTTCCCCAAAGAAAATCAACGGTCCACCTCCCAAAAAAAAAAGGCTGTCAGGTCCATGAAAAAATTGGAGCCGTGGTAAAACAACCCTTCAGGGGTCAAAGGCTTTCCCGACTCGAAACCATTCAAATTCCCCCCTCTTGGGGGGGGGAGTGAAGGGACGGACAATTTTTTTAAAAAAAATTTGGAAAAAAAACCCTCTATAAAAGTTACAAAGCCCAAAATCGTTTTACCTCCCCTTAAAAATTTTCCCGGGGGCCGGGGCCTCCGATTTTCCCCCCTTTCTGGGGGCCCTATTCCCAAACCCCCCGGGGAATTTAAAAAAACCTTAAAAAAAAATTTCGAAAATGGAAAAACCCCCTTTTCCCCGGGGGTTTTAGTACAAAAAAAATTTTTTCTCAAAAAACAATACGGTCTTTGGGCATTTCCTATGTTCCCCCAAGGGTTTAGAAAAGATTAAGATGTCATCAAGTAAATTACCACATATTGTCCAATAAACCAAAAAAGTCTTTTTGGGGGAAAATTTAAAAGCCAAGCGTTACAGATCCGAATGGCACACCAAAAAAATTTCCCAAAAGTCCATACCGCATCAAAACTGTCTTTTCCCTTCGCTCCGGGGGATCAGAAATTATAGCCCCACAAGATCAATTTTTGGGAAAAATTTTGGGGCCCGGAAACTCTTTCCAAAAATTTCCCGGGGTTGGGGGGAAAAGGGTTTACCTGTTACAAGGGGTTTCCTTTTTTTAACCCCCGGGGGATTTAATGCAGGGTTTTTAGTTAATCCTCTTTTTTACAAAAAAATTTGGGGCCCCCCGCGGGGAAGAAGATTTTCGAAAAACCCTTTTGGGAAATTCCATCTAAAAACCCGAAAAAGTTTTTAAAATTTTCCGGACCGAAAAAGTAAACAGGGCCCCAAAGGAATCGCTGCTCCAAACAATTCTGGGGCGCCCCAACGGTCTTTTGGGGAAGTTATCTGCCTTCTTTTATCAAAAAATTTTGAAATTCCAAAAAAACAGGGGGAAAATTTCCTGTACACCTTTTCCCCCTTTTTGGGGAACTGGACCGCCACAGTTGGGGAGTAAACGCACTTGGGGGGAAAGGGGTTATTTTCCTTTGGGTTTTCCCCAAATTTTATTTTTTATTTTGTGACCGTAACCGGGGAATTTTTAAAAAATTTAAACGGGAAAAAGGAAAGATATTAAAAAATAAAGGGTTTTTCTTGATGGTGGGTTTTTCCCTTTTTTCACTCCCAAGCACTGTCCCCCCCACTATGGTCCAAACAATGGGGAACCACCCCTTTCCCCAAAATTTTGGGTTTGAACCTATTTTGTCTTTATACCATGTTCCTCTGCAAAAGAAGAACCCAAAAAATTCCCCCCCCCGCTCCAGGCCCAATGGGGGCAGAACTTGATTTTCCATTTTTCCCCACTAACCCTTAAGGAAAGAACAATGGAATATTTCCCCCTTATCTTTAGGGAAGCGGCACCTTTTGGGGGAAAAACCCCCTCAATGTAGGGGGGGTTTCCGGGAAATTTCAGCCAGCTTTTGGTTTTATCAAAACCCCCCCCCCAACCCCCTACCGACAACCCCTTTTTTGGGTCCCTAGGACTTTTAAAAGGAAAATTAAAAAAAGGGAAGGGGGTCCGTTTGGGACCACAATAGAAACATAAGCCTCACGGACGGTGTTGGGGGCTTTCCCAATTTTTTCCACTCTCTCATAAAGTCCACCTCAAAACACCTCCTCCCCCCCGGGGTTTTTTGGGCCTGGGGGTTTCCCTGAGGGAAGAGATATTAGAAAATTTTTACAGCGGCCCATTTTTCTTTTCCGTTTTTTTTAAAGGGGTATCAATACGTACACAGTCTGTAAAACAATTCAACCCCGGGGGAACTCTGAACGCCCTACCCAAAACCTGATTGCTTTTACAAACCCTTTTTTCTAAAGTTTGGGAAAAAAATTTTTTTTTTTCCCACTGGGTGTCCACCACAAAAACCTTTTTTTAAATTTTATAACATATTCTAGACTGCCCCCTTTTCCCCCCGGCGTAAGAAAGAAAAGGGAATTTCCCAGGGGAGCCCCGGGGGTTGGGGGTCGTCGAACATTTGCGCCAGGCTGCCAAAAAATTGTCCAAATTTTTTTAAGGGGGTCAGACTTTCAACCAAGGTTTCCCAAGCCTTTTAAATGATTCAACAACAAAAATACAAAAACCTTAGTCTATCAGCCCGGGGGTAGGGGGCATGTACCCCAAAAAAAAAAATACATTGTTTTAAAAAACCCAGGGAAAAGATTTTGTCACCTTTTAAAAAAGGAAAGGGGGCTTTTTTGGGGGAAGGGGGGAAAGGAACTCAGAAGGGAAGCCCCAGACCCTAACCTAAACTAATTGGAAGCCTGACCAAACCCCCCGTGCAATTTTGGTTTCCCCGAAAACCCCCAAATCTCAATTTTGTTGATGAAAACCGCCACCTCCTGTGCAAGGGGTTAACTATGGTAACAATTTACTGCCCTGTCTCCGCATTCCCCCCGCAGAATCCTTTTTTTTTTGGGGTGGGGAAAACCTTAATACTATTGTGGGGAAATCGAGATTTTGATACGGGGCAATGAAAAATCAGAGACGGTTTCTTTTTAATAAATAATTATTTGGAAACAAAAAAAACCCAAAAAAAAAAAACCCAGAAGAAAGGAAAATATAAAAAAAATTTTTTTTAAAAAAAATCCTTAACCCTTTAAAGCGAGGGGTTTAAAAATTTTTCCCGGGCCCCCCAAAAAAAAATAAAAACGGGGTTAATTTCCCCGGGGGGGGGGGTTGGAAAACAAGGGGCCCGGGGAAAAAAAAAAGGGGTTTTAAAAAAGGGCCCCCCAAAAAATTTAATTCGGTTCCGTTTCCCCCGCCCACCAGGGTGCAAAAGGTTAAAAAAAGTTAGCCGTTTTTAAGGGTGAAAAATTAAAACCCAATAAAGAAAGGGTAACACGTACGTTTACATATGCGGGGAAACCGGGCCTTTGGGAAAAGGGGGGGCAGAAAAATTAAAAAAGGAGCACCCCGGTAAAACACAAAAGAAGTGGGAAAAAGAGGGGTTTTAGGAAACGGAAAAGGGGAAAAACCATTTAAAAAGAAGGCCGGGGGTTTTTTAAAAAAACCCGGGAAAAAGGGGGAAAAAACCCCCAACCCCTTTTTAAAAAAAAGGGAAAATATTAAAAAACTAAAAACCCCAAACCTACCCAAAAAAAAAAATTTTTTCAATCCGAATTTTAAAAATTTGGGGTTTAAATTTAAATTAAAAAGGGGGGGCCCTTTTTTGGGGGCCCTTTTCCCCAATTTAGATTTATTTTTTTCTTAAAGGGGGGAAAAGCATTTTTTTCGGGGGTTTTTCTTTTTTTAAGTTTGAAAAATTTTTGGGGTTTGGGGGTTTTTTTTGTGAGGGGGGGAAGGGGGGTATGGGGGTAAAAAATTGGGGGTTTGGGGGGACCAGGGTTTTGTGTTTTCCCTGTGGGTGGGTTTGGGCCTTTTTTTGGGAAAATAGATGGGGGGTGGGGAAAAATAAAAATTAAAAAAAATTGGGGTTTTTTTTTTAAAATTTTTTTAAAATTTTTTTGTTTTTTAAAATTTTGGGGCCCCCCCTTTTTTTTTACATTTTTTTTAAAAAAAATATTGATTTTAAAAAATTTACCCAGTGGGGGGGAAAAAGGTTTAAAAAACCGGGTGGTAATTTTGAAAAAAATTTTTTTAAATTTTTTCATATTTTGGGGCCCCTTTTTCCCCAAAAAAATTTTTCCCCCCAAATGAAATTTTAAAAAATTTTTGGGCGAAAAAATGTTAGGGGGAAAATTTTAAAAAGTAAAAATGTAGGAGACGTGGATTTTTATTTTGGAAAGTGCCATTTATTACTAAAAGGGGAAAGGAAAAGAAATTAAACCCGGAGGGAGGAAAATTTTTTGCCGGGGATTGTTTTTTTTTTAAAATTTGGGGGAAAAGCCCCAAAAAACCATTTGGGTATGTGGTTTTTATTGATGATTAGTTAGTAGAAAAGGGTGTGTGACTCGAACACTTTTTTAATTTCCACTACTTTAGATGATTGATCAATGGTGTTTTGCTAGGTGCCCCCGAATTAAAAACCAATCTTTTTGATAACTTTAACATAAGGGGGTAGAACCATGTTCTATGCCCAAGGAAAAGCCAGGAGCGGCAAAACAACAAACACCAAACTTTTTCGCTAGACCCCTTTAAGGTGGGTTAAGGTACTGTCACACTAACAGAATCGCTAACGAGATCGCTAAACGTCACGTTTTTATACGCAAACATCTCGTTAGCGACTCGCTGTGGTGGAATGTACCGATGGGGCCCCCCTCATGTCGCTGACGTTCATAAACCCTTCTAAACCTTTTTGGGTCTTGGTGTCCCACTGGTACCTGAACGCTGAGTTGACACCATTATAACCTTGACCATGGCCAGCGGGACTAGGTTTTCCCAATGACCGCAGAGGTCTTTTATACAATCTCTAAATCTAAAGAGATTTTTTGGTTTGGAACAACTACGACCACAAACCATCGCACCAACGATCTCACCAGGTCGTTCGTTGTCTTTATCGCGGGTTTCAATCGCTAATTTGACAGTCCCCTTTAGACTTGGACCAGACCTGGGCCCAACGCGGCATTTAAACCCCAAAGGGGCAGGAACTGGAATGCCTAGGAAGGGAGCCTTTGCTAGTACAGCAAAGGCAAGGAAACGGGAAGCCAAAGCAATTAGGCAGGGACGGCTGTTATACAGACTGGCATGGGCGTCCAGGCAGCACGCTGGAAATCCCAACTGAAACAGCGGTCAGGTGGGTACCCTGGTATACAGACTGCCACACCTGCACATGGGTCCCGCTTGAAATCAACTGCCACAGCTGCGCAGGCAGGTATGCTATATAGGAGGCACGGAAAGGTGCAGGTGGGACGGTTGGTATACAGACTCCCACGGCTGTGCTGGCAAGCTGGTAAACACTGCCCACTGCGGGTTTGCAGGTGGTATGTTTGGTACAAAAAAAATGGCATTACAGCAGGTACGGTAGAAAGGATGGGTTTACTTAAGAACAACTAAATACAGCCGCCATGGCAACATGGTAGGCAACTGATATCGAATACAAACACTGGGACCTAACCAAGCAAGCATCAACAACTGATTAAACACATTGCCACACCTCTAACAGTAAAGTGCTCAAGAAAAGGTCTCCCAACCATTGCTGGGGAACTTTGGACAACGTCTCTGTCTCGTTAAGAGAATGGAGCAACGAAAGCCCCGACACAGTCCAGGGGTTCTGGCGGGCATGCACGGCAGCAGTGATGATCGCCGCCCTGGAAGGAGATGGAACGTGTAGGGACCCGACGCTACAATAAACAAACCTCAAGATGGATCCCTATCAAGCCTAAAAACCCCCTTAAAATAAGGTAAACTAACTATAGAAAGGAATAATCTCTCTCATAAGAACTTAAATTTTTTCTAAATTTAATTCTTAAGAAAATTTAGCCCACTTCACATATTCCTTCCGACCTTTATTATTGTAAATAATCATTAAATAATCAAATTGAATACAGAAAAATTGTCCGCTTAATTTTTATGTAAATTTAACATTTACATTCAAGATTATAAATTACATACAAATTATTTTTTTTTCAAGATATTGCCCCATCAAATAATCGAAGAAAGATAATTTTTTCCTTTAATGTATTTGCAAAAGCAATACAAAAGTCTTTACATTAAAAAACAAATTGCCCTTAAAGTAAAGTTATATAGATATTTTGCTTTATTAAACTTTTTGTAAGTTTAAAAAATAAATTAAACGACATCAGCCAAAATTTTGAAATGACAAAATTATATTTTACATGATCTGCTGCCCTCTGTTTTTATGTGTGTTTTGACAATTTTTTATCACGACATAAAAATAATTGCAAACATATGATAACAAAACTTATTTGACTTAAATGAGTTAATGCAGCAAGCAATATTCAGGTTACCCTTCTTCTTCAGGACCTCTGCAATTCCCCTGGCATGCTCTCATCAACTTCTGGACCAAATCTTTACTTAGCATCCATTCTTGCACAATCAATTTTTTATTTTGCAAATTTTAGGTTTTTTTTTTGCCACCCGTCTCTTGATGATTGACCCAATTCTCAAGGGATTAAGATTGGGGAGTTTCAGGCCATGGACCCAAAATCTCTAATTTTGTTCCCACCATTTATTTATCACCTTCCTTTATGGCAAGGTGCTCCATCCTGGAAAAGCATTGTTGATCGCCAAACTCCTTGGGGGGTTTTGGGAATTTTGCCTTTAGACATTCTGGTACCTTCTTTATTCAGGCGTGTTTTAGGCAAGACTGTGAGAAGCCGATTCCCTTGGCGGAGAAGCAAACCCCACCCATAATGGTTCCAGACTTAACATTGGCATGAGACAAGATGGTGGTAGCCTCCCTTGTCTTCTCGAATGAGGCGTTTTCCTGATTTCCCAACAATCGAAAGGGATTCATCAGAGAAAATAACTTTACCCCATCCTACACCACTGCCTTTACCTTTTCGAATATCAGTCTGTCCATGATTTTTTTCTGGAGAGAAGTGGTTCTTTTGCTGCCCTCCTTGAACCAGGCTTTGCTCCAAGGTCTCCCCCTCACAGGCAATGCAGATACATTCACACCTCCTCTGCCTTTCCTGAAAGCTCTCCGCTGGTACCCATCCCGCAGGAAACACTGTTAAGAAGGCCTGGCCTTGCTGGTCTTTTTTTTGGGCGCCCTGGAGCCTTTTGGCAACAATGGAACCCTCCCTTGAATTCTTGATATCATAGATTTTACTGGGTGCAACTTTCTAGCTGCGAACCCTCCCTTTAGGCCTTTTTTGTGCATGCAATATACTGCCATGTTTCTTAGAGAAACCTGGTTAACAGAAGGAAACGAGGCCAAGCACCACCTCCTTTAAAGTGCCAGTGGGTCTTCTTACTTAATCATGACAGATTGATCCCACCTGTCCTTATCAACACCCACACCTGGTTAGGGCAATCACTGAAAAGAGGTTAGCTGGTCCTTTAAGGCAGGGCTAATGATTTAAAGGTTTTGGGGGATAAATTCATTTTTAGCCAAATATTACTTTGCAATAATTGCGTTAGCTATCATCTTTATAACGTTCTGGATATATGAAAAATTGCCATTAAAAAATGAAGCAGTAGACTTTGTAAAAATTAATATTTGTGCTTCTCAAAACTTTTGGCCATACTGATTTTGAAAAGCTTCTTACAAGTTACAAAAAATTAACACTTTGTATCTCCAAGAGTGACATCCCCGGATCGGCAGGCGGCCCTTAGTTTGTTAAATTGTAATTTTAGATTGAGCATTAAAAAGACTACAAAATTCAAATTCCTCACCATCATACTTGTACATTCGCTACTTACAGGAACAGGTTCTTCTCGCAAAAAATAGGATTCATCAAAAACTTATTTATTTCGTTCTCATATAAAAAGAAAACTCATAAATTAAAAAGTCATTTCAAACGAGTATCTAATTCAATGTTTATTTCGTTAATGTTGATGATTATGCTTCACCAATGAAAACTCAAAAGTAATTATCTCATAAATTAGAATAATTAACCAAAAACCTCAAAGCCTTCCTAACATTTAAAAATGTCCCTTATCTGTTCAATAGGCTCCACAATCATGGGAAAACTGTTGATGTACAGATGCCAAAGGCAGTCATTACACACTCCACAAGGAGGTTAAGGCCACAAAAGTCATTGTTAAAGAAGCGGCTGTTCCAGAATGCTGTACCAAGCATATTAATAAATTGATGGAAAAAAAGTGTGGAAGAAAAAGGTGCACAAGTAACCGGGAAACCACAGCCTTAAAAGATTTGTAAGAAAAGGCCATTCAAAAAAAATTTGGGGAGATTCACAAGGATAGACTGCGCTTGAGTCATTCCAAACCACCAACATGGGCTACAAGTGTCGCATTCCTGTTCAACCACTCATGACCAATAACAATGCCAGGGGCTTACCTGGGCCAAGGAAAAAAAAACTGGACTATTGCTCTGATGCAAAATTTTTTCAAAGAAAGTTAATATTCTTTTATTTGGAAATCAAGGTCCAAGAGTTTGGAGGAAGATGGAAGGCCCAAACCAAGCTCTTGATCAAGTGTGAAGTTTTCATAATCCTGATGGTTTGGGGAGCCAAGTCACTCTAGTGTCCACTGTTTTTACAAACAAAATCAAGCACTGCTACAAGTAATAATAAACAATCACGCATCCCTCTGACGCCACCCTTTTTGGGGATGAAATTTCATTCTCCGCAGGCTTGGCACCTCCCCACTGCCAAAAGTACCAATACCTGTTTAAAAAAAACAGGTATTTTGCTTTTGGGGCCCCAAACTAGCATAGAACTGATGTCACTTTTACCTCTTCAATTCGCCTTAACATCGGGTAAATCAGTCAACGGAACCTGACTTTTTCTTGGAAATTATTTTTAGCATGATTTTCATGTCTGTGTTAAAGTGGCCATACAGAAACTTGGCGATATCTGAATGGAGTCAAAAAATATTGGGGTGGTTCAATATTGCCAAAAACAGAAGGCAATAGGAATTCTTCGGGGGGATCTTCAAAGTATTGATAAATTTGATAATAATTAGGTAAAACTGCTCTGTATATTCAATATTCTCGAGTATCTGGGGCTTGGAGTCTAGGCATTACGAGTATGGCTGGTCTTGGATTGAAGCTCGAATCCCTGAACCTCATGTTTGCATTGTTACACCAAAAGCATGCCGGATTGACTCCCATCACTGTCATGCTGTTGCCATCTTGGTAGGGCCTACGTGATTGTTTGCCGCAATTACCTCATCAAGGTTAAAAATGGTAGGCAGCCCAACGCTCAACACACAACCATTGCACACTCAGCGACAAGAGGCAGTATCATTACTAGCCTTGGGTGTGTATAGTTTAAATAATAAGTTCCTTTAGTCTGATACGAGCTGATGCGAACCATCATACTAACACCTTCAATACTAATTTGAATTAGTCTTGTTCAGTGCATTATACATTTTACCTATGGATATTTGCAAGAGCTGGGAAGCCTCTTGGCAGAGCTTAGGGCCTTACAGTCTTTGCTAAATCCTGCCAAAAAAATAAGGGAACCCAAACAACAGAACATAACTCCAAGTAAATCAAACTTCGTAAATCAAATGTCCACTTAGAACAACATGATACAATCAATTTCACATGAGTTTTGCAAATGGAATAGGCCAATAAGGGAAAATTTTATTGGCAACTATCAAGACACACTCAATAAAGGAATGGTTCGAAGGTGAACCACAACTTTAGGGTAGCGAGGAAGCAGAAAAAGCAATACACCAGAAGGTTGGAATCTACTGGATTGCAGTACCCGTACCATCACAACTAAAGGCACCGGGAGCTTCCTACGTTGTCCAGACCCCTCCACCTAATTAACTACACCTAAAGATGAAAGAGGAAAGCTAACGCCCCGGACAGATCCCCAAAGAACAAGAAGCCCCCAAACATTAATGGCGTTTAGACAAGAGGAAAAACAACACAACAAAATATATAGCAAACGTGGGGCCCCCAAATCTTCCTAAAAGAAAAGATAAAGGACCTTAATCAATCCAAAAAAACCCAAAAAAAAAAACCAACTCTACTAATTGCAAAAAACCTGAGTACACACCTCTACCACCTAAATATTTCTGGTGAACCAAAACAAGCTCCCACTGAAAAAATGGAAAAGGCAAATGAAAAATAACAGTGGCTAGATAAACTAGAGGGCACAACCCCCCGAGGGACCTGGCTGACGCCCAAATCATGGAAAATGCAAAAGCAAGCACAAAAAATAAAAGCGAAATATCTTATCTTTAGCGAAATCGGCAAACTCGCAAACTTTCAAGTGAACCAGCACCACAGTTGAGACAAAACAATTGACATCGCAACCATATGGGGGAACCCCCTTATATATAAACCATCCTGTAACTCCTGATTGCCAATCTTCAAATCCATTGAAAGTTCTGTACGTTTGTAACCACCAGAGGGAGCTTCTGCTCAGAATTCATTTCTAACAATTCCAACTACCCCCCCTTGGGAGGGGTCACCGAACCCTCATTTGGGCACCAGGTCGGTCAGGATGAGCTCTGTGAATCACGGACATCTCCAGCATGGATGTCCGACAAACACCCAAAAAATTGTCCTCCGACCAAACCCTCCATTTTAAACCAAATACTGGGTTTCCGTCAAGAAAAACGAGAATCCAATATTTTCTCAACCCATACTCCAATTGCCCTCAACCAAAACGGGTCGGAGGCCACCATAGGGAACCACTGGCTCGACAAACCTCTTCAATAAGGACTTGTGGAACACTTTTTGGATCAAATTCCCTGGAAGAAGAAACGAAAAAACAGATTAAAATCTCCAAACTTAAAGCCAATGAACCTAGGCTTAAACTTGGAGATGCAACCTCATAGGATATTTCTTGAGGCAACCCACCAAGTCCCCCACTTCAAACCGAGGACCACATCCTAGCCGGTTGGCAAATCGCTCCCCTCCGAGGAGGGACAACCTCTCCACTACCTGGTCCAAATCTGCTGCATACGCCCCACAACAGATCAACACCTGGACAGACCGAACCTCCGTCTGTCCCCAAGAAAATCGAGGGTGAAACCCAAAAAATTTCAGAAAAAAGGAGACATCAAAGGCAGAGCTGCCCAATTATTAAAGCAAACTCAGCCAAAGGCAAAAAAGAGACCCAGTCTCTTGATCAGCAGACACAAAGCATCCAGAAATCCCAATGTCGGTTTGTTCTCTCTTTGTCCATGGCTGAGGTGAAAATCGAGGAAAGACAATTGAACACCAAGTTTAAAACAAAAAGTCCTCCAAAATCGGAAACAAACTGGACCCCCAACACAATGTCTCAGTAATGCCTGAACCAACCACCTAAGGAACAAAGGCACCAATTCGGAGGAGGAAGCAATTTTTTGGTAATGGCACAAGAGATCATTTTGGAAAACCTACACAAATCACCCAATAACGGCATTCTCTGAAAACGGGAGGCGGAAATGAAATCCATAAGAAAGGCCTGGCCTCTTGGGACAGCAATGGCATCAACAAACCACTAAGCAGAGCAAGGCTTGGAGCGAACAATCCCGCAGGACGCACAAATTCCCTGACTCACGAACAAAGTAGGCCACCAAAAGGACCGACTAACCATCTCGGCCAAAAATTTCCGGAAGACCGCCAAGCGGACAATAATCTCAGACTTACACTCTTTTTTTCCACCGGTCGGACAAACAAATTTCCCAATAGGGCAGCCTCGGGTTTATCCCCTGACACCCTTCCAGAGCCATCCCAAATTGGGGCGAGATGGCAGAAAGAACTACACCCTCTTTCAAAATAACAGGATCAATAACTCAGAGTCCGCAAGGAAACTCCTTGAGAGGGGACCCCTTAACATCTTAGGCCAGGAAAAAGGAAACCACAAAATTAAAAACAAGGCCCACCTGGCCTTCTAGTTTAAGTCCTTGGCTATTCCAGAAAAAACCAATTTTTTATGGTCCGTGAGGACCACCACCTGTGTTTGGCTCCCTCCACCAAAAGCTCCACTCTCAAAAGCCACTTCATGGCCATAACTCCAATACCCACACAAATTACGTTCATTGGAGAAAAATTTTCGAGAAAAAAGGCACAAGGGTTACTTTTAGGTCTCGGATCTCTTTGGGACAAAACGGCACCTGCCCCAATTTTCAGAGCATCAACCTCCCCTAAATGGCAAGAAACTCAAGCGCCGTAAACAGGAGCAAGTGAATCTCTGCTTAAGTTCCTGAAACGCAAGACGCCTCGGAGGCCATTCACCACATCAAACCCTTTTGGTAAATCATTCAAAGGTTTAACAATAACAAGAAAATACCAATAAATTTACTAAAAATTGGAAAAACCCCCAGAACCTGAGACCCCTTTAAGAATAGTTGGACCCAATCACAGATGGCCGAACCTTGACCGGTCCATTTCAATAACAGATGGGACAAAATAAATCCCGAAATTAAACCTCTGTACGCCAAAAAGACACTTTGATCCTTCCCAAACAGAGCATTCCCTCTCAAAATCTGGAACACAGTCCAAACATTTTCACATAATCCCATCATTGGAAAAAAAAATATCATCCAAAAAACAACAGAAATTTTTCCACAAAATCCCTGAAAATGTCATTCAAAGCTGGAAGACGGAAGGAGCATTTATGAGCCCAAAGGGCATCATAGTACTCAAAATCCCCCTGGGTTTAAATGCGTCTTCCATTCATCCCCTTTGCTTAAGAATAAGGTTTACCCCCCCGAGGTCAACTTGGTAAAACCAATACACTTTTCCACCCTGAAAACGGTCAAAATCAAGGTAACGGAAATGATATTTCACAGTGAATTGTTCAAAGACGTAATCAATACACGGCCTAAATAACCAACCTTTTTTGCCACAAAGAAATAACCCACCCAAGGGTGAAGAGGAGGTCTAATACCCTTCTCCAATGACCTTGATATAAACCGCATAGCGTCATGTTTCAGTACAGACAATTAAAAAAGGCGACCTTTAGGGAATTTACTACCAGGCCTAATTCAAAGCGCATCAAGCTCATATGGGGGGGCAAGGATCGATTTACTTTCGCTAAACCATCAGAAAAATCAGTCAAAAAAGTCAGGAACACCCAGCCTGGGGAGGCAGAAAAAACAGGAGTGTTGGCATTAACACATTGGGCAGCCCCAACGGTTCAGACACAGATTTCCAATCCAAAAAGATTTGAACTGTAACCAAGGAAACCTAACAATAATGTCAGCAGATTAACAGCACCAAAAATTTGCAACTCCTGTGATCGTTCAACCCCATTATCACCTATAAGAAGGGGTTTATTCCACCAAAGGTTAGAACAATCCCCAGTAGGGAATAGACCCGAAGGGATCAAGGAAACCCACAACTTTAGCAAAATCAAAATCCACAGGTTAATAGCTGTCCCAATCAACAAAAGCCTGAGCAAAAAGTGGACAGGGACAAATCAGGGTAAAGTCAACAGAAATTTATCTGAACACTACCCAAGAAAAACTGAGCGGCAAACTCTTCCCCGCTTAGGGCAGACTGAAATACATGAGAGGCTCCCACATAGAAACAAAACCCATTGCATTTTTCGAAACTCATGAGCTTGCCCCAAACCACTCTATCACACTGCAGGGTTCAGAACGGTTCACAAGGCAACACATTCCACCTACCTCTACCTCACGCAAACCTTCAATTTGAATCCTATGACTAAATCATGAACCAGAGGAGCAGGGAAACCCCCCATAACACTTTTACTTCTCTACAGACCCTTCCAAAAAGGGCTGCCAAAGCATCATCATTCCTTTTTGGCAACTGCCACTTTGGAATTTCTGAAGTAAACCAGCGTCCTCAACCCCTGATTTAATGCCAAAAGTTTTTTTCAGCTTGATCAGTGACATTGGTTCATCGTCAATAACCCCAACCCAAAAAAATCAACAACCATTACTCAAAACAGGTCCCCAGGTGTCAGGGAAAAACCCAATCCGAGGACGCCGCGCAGGAAGAGAAAATTTTGAACCTGCGTGCGCGTTCCCTAGATTTAGGTTTTAAGGCAAAAAACAACTTACATTTATTTTTGAAATTCAAAAACTTAGCCTCGATCCCCTAAAACAAATCTGGCTGGATCCTAGGTTCCACAACCGGCAACCCTGCAAATAGGTAGCAAACCCAAATTAGTGGCAACTGATCCACCCGGCCAGACAACTTCAAACTCCATTGAAAAAAAAAAATCCCCTCCCAAACCGAAAAAGGAGGAAAAAAAATGCAAAACAAAAAAAAAAAAAAAAATCCTACAACCTGACAACTTTTTTTTTTTTTTTTTTTCACACTATTTCTCCCTTCTGTGAGTATCATATAATTTTCAGTTTGGGCCGTGATACTGTTATGATTTGGTAGCTGAGGAAGCAGGCAAAAACGGTAAATACACCAGAGAGTTGGAATCTACTGATTGCAGTACCCTGACTAACCCACCACAATAAAGGCAGCCGTGGAGCGTTCCTACTTTGGGTCCTAGACGCCTCGTCACAGCCTGAGAGGTTAACTACACCTAACAAATAGAAAGAGGAAAGCTATCTGCCCCGGGAGCAGATCCCCAAGAACATAGAACCCCCAAACAAGTAATGGCGGTTAGACAAGAGGAAAAACAGACACAGACAGAAAATAGTATGAGCAAACGTTGGGGCCCAATCTTCCTAGAAAGAAAAGGATAGGAAGGACACTACTGCAATCCAAAAAACCCTAAAAAAATACCAACTCTACTAATTGCAAAAACACATGAGACCCAAAACACCTCTACCACCTAAATTAGTTTCTCTGGTGTAACAAAACTAAGCCGCAGCCACGGGAAAAACTGGAAAAGGCAAAAACAAATAACATGGCTCAGATAAACTGAGAGGAGCACAAGCCCCCGGAGGGACCTGGCTGACCTCCACAGAAGTGCAGGGAAAAAGGGCAAAAAGCAAGCACAAAATAAAAGCAGAAAATATCTTATCTGTTAGCAGAAGATGCAGGCAAGACTCAGCAAGCTTCCAGTGAACCAGAACCACAGTTGAGACAAGAACAATTGATCACCGGCAACCATGATGGAGGGAACCCCCTTATATAAGAACAGTCTGTAACTCCTGATTGCCAATCTTCACAATCTTCATTGAATGGTTCATACGGGGTTTGTAACCACCAAGGGAGCTTCTGCTCAGAATTCATTCTAACACATTCACAACAACAGACCACGCTCACTACTAGTGTTGACGTACGATACTGAAATATCGGTACGGCCGATATTAGCTGTATCGGCTTTCGATTCCGAGTACCGATATTTTCGTCATATCGGAACCGGAATCGATTTGTCACTGTCACTGTGAGTGTCCCGGTCGGGTCTGTCAGGAGTCAGCGGCACTTTGCTGGCAGAAGATCTCCGCCGGTCCACGTCCTGTCTGCTTGATGGCCGCCATATCTTCTCCCTGGCGGTCACAGCATTTTTCGCGATAACTGCAGTGACTGCAGGGTAATCCCGGCCGTAAACCATCCGATGACGTCACCCGCCGGGGAAGCAGGTAATCACTGTGCTGCGCCGGGATGACAGGCTCTGCCTGTCATTCTGATGTAGCAGAGCTGGATCGTCGGGGACACTCGTTACTATGGACTGCGTCGGACAGGTGGTATACTGCTGTTTTTTTTTTTCATTTTTTTACAGGAGATCGATGGCGTCGCAGGATGAGACTGTAATAAAAGTAATGAAAACTGTGTTGTGTTTTTTATTAAATTAAAAATTTTTTTTTATGAACATTCACCCGTCCGGTACATCAACAATTTAACTATTTACATACAGGGACCCTGTCCGGGTTATTTATAATTCTTTGGCAGGGTGTTCCAGGTACCACCGGTACTCTTCTGATGCTTGCCAAACATCCGAGACACCAAGGACCACCAGGACCTGATGACGTCGTGTGGCCTGTACAGTCAAGTCGTGACCCGCTATCTGTGTCTGTGTGGCCACCTCTTTCATCTCCCTCCGGGTCTGGACCCCTATGTCCCGACGAACGAACCCCAGGGGCCTAACAGCGCCGGGTACGGGCCAGCTATAGTTATCATGTCCATAGCTGGGGCTGCTGAGGAGACCACTGAGGAGCTGGGGAGATTTACGGCGTGGGGTGGGCACTTGTGCAGAGGCCTGATGTGGGAGGCTGAAGGCTCCGAGGGTCTCACAGTTCCTGACACTCTGGGGGGTAGGGGTCGCACCTGGTAACATTTAGGGCGTACCATCCATTGTAACCCCAGTGTCGGGTGTAAGTCACCAAGTCTCCTGGCAACAGGTCCCTCCCCGGGTGTCCTTCTGGGAGGTTGAGTCTCCACGCCCGCCGGGTCACAAACACTTCTAAAAAAGTCCAGGCTCCTGGATGAAGCCCCAACCACCTTTCAATTTAAAGCTCCGTACTGCACCCTTACGCCGCGGCCCCACAGGGTTCCTTTATCTTTTCTCATCCGGTCCTTATCTGCCCGGTCCTTCTCCAGGTTACGTTGCCAAAGCTTTTGGGATTCTCGCTGCTCCCTTTGTCGCTCTGCTTCCCGCTCCCAACGTCTCCACTCTTCCTCCTGACGCCGGTTATAATTCTCCTCCACCAGCATCTCCATGTCTCCACCATCAAACTGCAGCTTACGATTCCGGTTTTGCAGCAGTTCTCCTGGCGCCCGACAGTCCTGGCGGCGCTCACCTGCGAAAGAAGCAGCCGGCTCTGGAACAGATGACAGTCGGGGCTCCGGTACAGACAGGTAGACCTCTGGTGCCTGCGCGGCCTCCTCCATGAGGACGGGTGTCGCTTCTTCTGTCTCAGCGACGGGGGCAGACAGCGGATCTGGGTGCTGCCGGTGCAGAGTTTTTTGCAGGAACGGGTGCCTCCACTGCGACAACGTCAACCGATCACATTGCAAGGGCTGGGATGCCCGCACGGACTCCTCTACTAGAACGGGTGCCTCACCTTCCGGTACAGACACTTCAGGTAAGAGGGATTGGCGCCGCTCCAAGTTTAGTTTTAGGGCACGCCAGCTGGCTTCCATCCTGGCGACCTCCTCCCGGTGCCGGGCCAGCCTCTTAGGGTATCCTCCGCTTCTTGCAGCGTAGGAGGGTTTCCAGGCCGGGTGCCCAACGGTGGTTCCGTGGCGATCGGGTCGCTTCCGTGGGGGAGAGCTCTGACTGCTCCATCCCTTCACACTTCTGCTCGTGTCCATTAGCCATCTCGCCAAGTCACATGTGTCATTAGCATCTGGGAGGGCCCCTCTTTTGTAGGGAGGCGGGACCTTCGTGTTAGTTTCCGCACACTGAGGAGAATGAGGAGGCGGAACTGAAGAGCTGTGGGGCACGATCTTACATTGCAGTACCATTTAGAGTGGTCGGCCATCGTTTTCCGCGCCACTGAGTGAGTGTACACCCACGAAGAGCACGCCCTTCTAATCTTCACCAGTGCCTTCGTCGTGACGCAAGATATGCGTGAAAAATGGCAAATACATTTCTGATGATTTTAGCAATTCTCAAGCACAAAACCAGTTCAATTCAGGCACACAGGACTCGCTTATAGCGAGCTACAGAATCCTGTTTGTGACGCCCAAGTTGAGTCGCACAGAGCCAGAGGTTTTGGGTACTCGGCACCGAGCCCGTCGACTTCATGGGGTATGTCACGGCTTTACCCGGCAATTGAATCAGAGTCTATTTTACTATGTAGAAGTGTATAAACTATAAATATATGTATATATATATATGTCACAATGACATGTATATATATATATATATATGTATTCTATGTGTGTATATTTTGTGTTTACAACGAAAGAAAGGTTTTTTTTTGTTGCGATATTTTGTTCCCATAGACTTACATGGGACTTCCGGTATCGGAATCGGATATCGACGATATTTAGTGATATCGGCGATACCATTCCGATACGATATTTTTAGATATCGAGCAGTATCGCTCAACACTACTCACTACCAATGCTTTCTGGCTGATGTTTGGGTCACTTTTGAAAGTTGGTTGTGCTTTCACACTTGTGGTAGCATGAGACGGACTCTACAACCCACACAAGTGGCTAAGGTAGTGCAGCTCATCCAGGATAGCACATTAATGCGAGCTGTGGCAAGAAGGTTTGTTGTGTCTGTCAGCGTAGTGTCCAGACACTGGAGGCGCTACCAGGAGACAGGCCACTACACAGGAGACGTGGAGGGGGCCGTAGGAGGGCAACAACCCGGCCGCAGGACCACTACCCCTGCCTTTCTGCAAGGAGGAACAGGAGGAGCACTGCCAGAACCCTCCAAAATGACCTCCAGCAGGCCATAAATGTGCATGTGTCTCCACAAATGGTTAGAAACCATGAGGATGGTCTGAGTGCCCGATGTCCACAGATGGGGGTTGTGCTCACAGCCTATCACCATGCAGGATGCTCGACATTTGCCACAGAACACCAGGATTGGCAAATTCGCCACTGGCGCCATGTGCTCTTCATAGATGAAAGCGGGTTCACACTGAGCACATATGACAGATGTGACAGAGTCTCGAGACGCCATGGAGAGTGATCTGCTGCCTGCAACATCCTTCAGCATGGCCGGTTTGGCAGTGGATCAGTAATGGCGAGGGGTGGCAGACAGGCACGTGGAGTCCACACATATTACTGAGCATCATTTTGACTTGTTTTAACCCCTTAACCCCAAGGGTGGTTTGCACGTTAATGACGGGACCAATTTCTACAATTCTGACCACTGTCTCTTTATGAGGTTATAACTCTGGAACGCTTCAACGGATCTTCACGATTCTGAGAATGTTTTCTCGTGACATATTGTACTTCATATTAGTGGTAAAATTTCTTCGATATAACTTGCGTTTATTTTTGAAAAAAATGGAAATATGGCGAATATTTAGAAAATTTTGCAATTTTCAAAATTTGAATTTTTATTCCCTTAAATCAGAGAGATATGTCACACAAAATAGTTACTAAATAACATTTACCGCATATCTACTTTACATCAGCACAATTTTGGAACCAACATTTTTTTGTTAGGAATCAATAAGGGTTAAAAGTTGACCAGCGATTTCTCATTTTTACAACAAAATTTACAAAACCATTTTTTTAGGGACCACCTCACATTTGAAGTCATTTTGAGGGGTCTATATGGCAGAAAATACCCAAAATTTACAATATTCTAAAAACTGCACCCCTCATGGTTCTCAAAACCACATTCAAGAAGTTTATTAACCCTTCAGGTGCTTCACAGGATCTGAAGCAACGTGGAAGGAAAAAATGAACATTTAACTTTTTAGTCACAAAAATGATCTTTTACAATTTTTTTAATTTCACAAGGGTAAAAATAGAAAATAGACAGATAAAGTTGTTGTGCAATTTCTCCTCAGTACGCCGATACTCCATATGTGGGGGCAAACCACTGTATGGATGTACTGCAGGGCTCGGAAAGGAAGGAGCGCAGTTAGACTCTTTCAAACCGAAATTGTCTGTAAATTAGATTGGACGCCATGTTGCTTTTGGAGAGCCCCTGATGTGCCTAAACAGTGGAAACCCCCACAAGTGACCCCATTTTGGAAACTAGACCCCCTAAGGAACCTATCTAGATCTGTGCTGAGCACTTTGAACCCCCAAGTTTTTTACAGAAGTTTCTAATGCCCGAGCATGAAAATAAAAAATTCTGTTTTTTTCCCACAAAAATGATCTTTTAGTCACCAATTTTTTATTTTCCCAAGAGTAACAGGAGAAATTGGACCACAAAAGTTGTTGTGAAATTTGTCTTGAGCACGCTGATACCCCATATGTGGGAGAAAACTACTGTGTGGTCACATGTCGGGGCTCGGAAGAGAAGTAGTGTCGTTTTGTAATGCAGATTTTGATGGAATGGTCTGCGAGTGTCACGTCGCGTTTGGAGAGCCCCTGATGTACCTAAACAGTGGTTACCCCCCACAAGTGACCCCATTTTGGAAACTAGACCCCCAAAGGAACTTATCTAGATATGTGGTGAGAACTTTGAACCCCCAAGTGCTTCACAGAAGTTTATAACGCCCAGGTGTGAAAATAAAAAAAATCATATTTTTTCCACAAACATGAACTTTTAGACCCCAATTTTTATTTTCCCAAGGGTAACAGGAGAAATTGGACCCAAATAGTTATTGTGCAATATGTCCTGAGTACGCTGATACCCTATATGTGAGAAAAACTACTGTATGGGCATACATCGGGGCTCGGAAGGGAAGTAGTGATTTTTTGGATTGCAGATTTTGATGGAATGGTATGTCAGCATCACATCATGTTTGGAGAGCCCTGATGTGCCTAAACAGTGGAAACCCCCACAAGTGACCCCATGTTGGAAACTAGACCCCCCAAGGAACTTATCTAGATATGTGGTGAGAATTTTCAACCCCCAAGTGCTTCACAGAAGTTTATAACATAGAGCCATACAAATAAAAAGTCATATTTTTTTTCACAAAATTATATTTTCGCCCCCAATTTTTTATTTTCCCAAGGGTACCAGAAGAAATTGGACTCCAAGAGTTATTGTGCAATTTGTCCTGAGTACGCTGATACCCCATATATGGGGGTAAACTACTGTTTGTGTGCATGGCAGAGCTCAGAAGGGAAGGAGCACTGTTTGACTTTTTCAACGCAGAATTCGCTGGGATTGAGATCAGACGCCATGTCACATTTGGAGAGCCCCTGATGTGCCTAAACAGTGGAAACCCCCCAATACTAACTCCAATCCTAACCCCAACACACCCCTAACCCTAATCACAACCCTAACCATAACCCTAACACTATCACATCCCTAACCCTAATCCCAACCCTAACCTAATCCCAACTCTAATAATAATCCTAACTTTTGCCCCATCCCTAACCCTAACTTTAGCCCCAACTCTAACACTAACCCTAACCGTAACCCTAACCCTAATGGGAAAATGGAAATAAATACATTTTTTACATTTTATTATTTTTCCCTAACTAAGGGGGTGATAAACAGGGGTTTGATTTACTATTTATAGCGGGTTTTTATGTTTGGCAGCTGTCACACGCTAAAATTGCTTTTTATTGCAAAAAATAGTTTTTGCATCACCACATTTCGAGAGCTATAATTTTTCCATATTTTGGCCCACAGAGTCAAGTGAGGTCTTATTTTTTGCGGGACGAGTTGACGTTTTTATTGGTACTATTTTTGGCACATGACATTTTTTGATCACTTTTTACTACGATTTTTGGGAGGCAGAATGAACAAGAACCAGCAATTCATGAAATTTTTTGTGGTGGAGCATTTATACCATTCCTCCTGTGGTAAAATTGATAAAACAGTTTTATTCTTCAGGTTAGTATAATTACAGCGATACCTCATGTATATCTTTTTTTATGTTTTGTCGCTTTTATACAATAAAAACAATTTTATATAAAAAATAATTACTTTTGCATCGCTTTATTCTGCGAGCTATAGCTTTTTTATTTTTTGCTGATAATGCTGTATTGTGGCTCGTTTTTTGCGGGACAAGATGACGTTTTCAGCAGTACCATTTTTATTTATATCCATCTTTTTGATTGCGTGTTATTCCACTTTTTGTTCGGTGGTATGATGATAAAGCATTGTTTTTTGCCTTGTTTTTTTTTTAAGGGGTCCACTAAAGGGGTTAACTAGTGGGAGAGTTTTATAGAGCTGGTCGTTACGGACGCGGTGATGCTAAATATGTGTACTTTTATTGTTTTTTTTATTTACCTAATAATAATGCTTTTATTGGGGAAATATATATATATATATATATATATATATATATATATATATTTTTTTTTTTATTCAAGGATTGTTTTTTACTATTTTTAAACGTTTATTTTATTTTTTAACATTTTTACATTGACTGAGAAGTCACCTCCCTGCAGGACTCGGAAGGACCCCACAGCCATCTTGGATCCGGGGGCATGCAGGGAGGAGGCCCTCGGAACAGCGCGATCACATCGCTCTGCTCTAAGGGACTCAGAGAAGCATGCAGGGAGCCCCCTCCCTGCGCGATGCTTCCCTATGCTGCCGAAACACTGCGATCATGTTTGATCGCAGTGTGTCAGGGTTTAAAGTACCGGGACACGGACTGCTCCTGGAACTTAGTGCCGAGTGTCAGCTGTGAGACTCAGCTGACATCCGGCCGCGATCAGCTGCGCTCCCCCCTGTGAGCACAGCTGATCGCGTATGACGTACTATTCCGTCCTTGGGAATTAAGTCCCAGGGCACATGGACGGAATAAACTATGTTCCAAATTATTATGCAAATTGGTTTTAAGCGTCATAGCATTTTTTTTTATTTTGTAGATGAAACCCATTGATGGTATTGTGTCTCAGGGTTCTTTGGATCACTGAAATCAATCTCAGATACCTGTGATAATTAGTTTGCCATGTGAGCCCAATATTAAGCAGGCCAGAGTTTTCATGTAACATGGGAAAGAAAAAGGATCTCTCTGCTGCTGAAAAGCATCAAATAGTGCAATGCCTTGGTCAAGGGATGAAAACATTAGATATTTCCCGAAAACTTAAGCGTGATCATTGTACTTTTAAGATATTTGTGGCTGATTCTGAGCACAGACGTGTTCGTGCTGATAAAGGCAGAATGAGGAAGGTTTCTGCCAGGCAAATTCATTGGATTAAGAGAACTGCTGCTACAAAGCCATTACAAACCAGCAAACAGATATTTGAAGCTGCTGGTGCCTCTGGAGTCTTTCAAACCTCAAGGTGTAGGATCCTTCAAATGCTTGCTGTGGTGCATAAACCTACTAATTGGCCACCCATAAACAGTGCTCACAAGCAGAAACAGTTGCAGTGGGCCCAGACATACATGAAGACTAGTTTTCAAACAGTCTTGTTTACTGATGAGTGTCGAGCAACCCTGGATGGTCCAGATGGATGGAGTAGTGGATGGTTGATGGATGGCCACCATGTCCCAACAAGGATGCGATGTCAGCAAGGAGGTGGAGGAGTCATGTTTTGGGCCGGAATCATAGGAAAACAGCTGGAAGAGCCCTTTAAGGTTCCTGAAGGTGTGAAAATGACCTCTGCAAAGTATATAGAAATTCTAACTGACAACTTTCTTCCATGGAATAAAAAGCAGAAACGTGCCTTCAGGAGCAAAATCATCTTCATGCATGATAATGCACCATCTCATGCTGCAAAGAATACCTCTGAGTCATTGGCTGCTATGGGTATAAAAGGAGATAAACTCATGGTGTAGCCACCATCTTCCCTGACCTAAACCCTATAGAGAACCTTTGGAGTATTATCAAGCTAAAGATCTATGAGGGTGGGTGGCAGTTCACATCAAAACAGCAGCTCTGGGAGGCTATTCTGACTTCATGCAAAGAAATAAAAGCAGAAACTCTCCAAAAACTCGCAAGTTCAATGGATGCAAGAACTGTGAAGGTGATATCAAACAAGGGTTCCTATGTTAACATGTAACTTGGCCTGTTAGGATGTTTTGGCGTTAAACAGCTTTTTTGTTCAGTGAATGTGACCTCCTAATGCTGCAAATTCCACAAATGAGCATTTTCAGTTCTTTAAAACATATCACATGTTTAGAAATTCTACTGTGCCTAATAATTTGGAACAGTGCATTTTGAGTTTTTATTCATTTTGGAGATTATACTGTTATCATTGGGAGGATTCTGCAATAAAATTCGATGTATACTCTAACGGGTGATGACTTTTATTAGACTGACTGTCATTTGCACTGACCACTTAGGAAAATCAGAGAAAAATATAATTTGCATAATAATTTGTAACATTGTGTAGTACGTCAGATGGAAGAAAGGGTTAAGGGCATTACATTCCACTTTAATTTTGTGGGTGACTCCAAATCCAGGCCTCCATTGGTTAATAAATTTGATTTCAATTGATGATTTTTGTGTGATTTTGTTGTCAGCACATTCAACTTTGTACAGAACAAAATATTCAATGAGAATATTTCATTAATTCAGATCTAGGATGTGTTATTTGAGTGTTCCCTTTATTTTTTTGAGTAGTGTATATGTATAGCTGCTGCACAAGACCACATTCATTTTTGAGGTGTGACGAAGTTGACTATATTGTAATCCATAGAGTATTACTAGTGATGAGAGAGCGCTAAAATTCTCGGTGCTCGTTGCTCGGGTTGAGCAAATTGGAATGCTCTGGTGCTCGACCCGAGTAGCGAGCCCAATATAAGTATATGAGAAATCCGAGCTTTTTTGCCGCGACCTCCCCGAAGGTCTTTTAACGGTATCAAAACATCGGAAATCTAGGGGAACAGTGCTCAAATGACATGGGAACATCATGGGGAAGACCCCTGGAAGAATTTCTGACTCCTAGGTCACTGCTGTGAACAATGTTGTCAGAGTGTTATGCTACTTTTACAGGCGAACACTAAAACATGCAAAAATGAAACCAAAATGGATTTTCCTGGGAAATATGTTAAGGAATATCCTTTCCAGGGTAATGATTTGTATGTAAGGCAAAATAAATAACCCCCAAAAAAGTGTACCTCAACTACTTGAGCTATGCTCACACGTAGCGTTTTTGATGCGTTTTTCAACTTTAACATTGCTTTCAACCAATACAAATGCATTCACAGAGAAATGTTATTGTAACATTTAACAACCTTAGCTGGCCATGTGGTGTGTGACATCGTGAGACACAATGATAGGGTTCGAGTTCCCACTGCTGCACAAGGGGGGGTTTCGAACCAGTCCCGCTGTGGTCCCCCATCCATCTCCGACCACAGTGGAGCCTGCTCAGCAAAGACATCAGTCCCAGCGTCTCGCCCGGTCTAATACTGTGCAGAGACTTGCTGCTGCTTCTTCAGGTTCTGCTATAGTAGCCAGTACTGGTCAGCGGCGAGCAGAAGTCTTTAGGACTAAGTCCTTTGTTGCTTCATCTGAGCATGCCCAGGGCAAGATCTCCCATTGGAGATCAGGGGTCACATGCTCAGATACAGCTGCCACTCCTATTGGTCCTTCAGAAAGGTCCTGTGGCTGTTGATGTTCTGAAACAGCTACCCATTGGTCCTTCCTGGAAGGTCTTTTTCTCGTGGCTGCTATAAAAGGCTGTCCTTACCGCACGGCCATGCGCTAGCATCAAATCTGTTACGTGCTTGCGCCAGTGTGGTCATGTATGCTTGTGGTTAGGTCTGGCTGAAATAAGCCCCTAGAATACTGGCACCTCCGGTGAGGAGATTGTATGCACGTGTTCAGGGCTCGGCTGAAAACGCCATTAGAATACCGGCTACTCCAGTGAGGAGATTACTGCTTGGGTTCTGTTTGCATGACCACAGACTGCAATCTGCTTAGCAGTCATCTGTGTTCCCTGTGAGTCCAACAGGACACAGTCTTTGTAATAGCGGCTCTGTGAATTAACAGAGTCCGCTTATATCGCCATTTAGTGCTACGGCGTTTACATCTGCGACTCTGCGGGATAACAGAGTTCGCTCATACTGCCTATTTACGCCATCTTACTAGCAGCAGGCTCTGCCTGCACGGTGGACGCCGGGCTGCGAACGCACCTCTCCTTAATATCTATTAGGTGCGTTCCGAAGGCCCATAACATAATACTAGCGCCTGGGTCTGGCTAGTAAAATGGCGGATGACCAGCGTCTACCGCAGTACATCCAGCAGCTGGAGGGTAGGTTGGTGGCACAACCTCAGCTGTGGATGTTACCGCAGTCGCTGTTCAGGCTGCTAGCGTGGCTAGCCAGTTTGTCCTCTGCCACCTCTGCTCCTACATTATCCCACCTCCCGCTTCCTGACAAGTTTGCCGATGACAGCAAGCAATGTCGGGGATTCGTGAGTCAGTGCTCTATACAGCTCGAGCTTCTGGCTGCACGTTTCCCCATGGAACAGGCACAAGTGGGTTTTGTACTGTCTCTACGCTCAGGCAGAGCGTTGGAGTGGGCAACGCCGCTGTTGGAGCGTGACGATCGTGTTGTGCGGAGTGCTCCTCGTTTCCTGGAGGCTCTTAAAAAGGTCTTTTTAGGACCTCAGGTCACCCACGATACGGCGCTCCAACTGCTGGCATTGGCACAGGGTTCGTCTTTGGTCAGTCAGTTTTCCGTCCAGTTTCGGACTCTGGCCTCAGAGCTAGACTGATCGGATAAAGTTCTCATTCCAGTCTACTGGCGAGGACTGGCTGACCTTGTTAAAGATGCTTTGGCTACCGGGAGATTCCCGCCACACTGGAGAAGCTTATCTCCATATCTACCCGCATCGACCTCCGTTTTCACGAGCGGAGGTTGGAGCGGGCCCAGTGTAGGAAGAGGATTCGGTTGGCTCCCACCTTTGCCAAACCTCTCGAATCCCCCGATCTGGCATCCGAACCCCAAAAGGCCACAGAGGTTCCTCGTGCAGGACCTAAGTCTCGGGCCGTCCGAGTATCCGTGGTCTGTAACCTTTGTCAGCAGACAGGACACTATGCTAACAAATGTCCACAGCGATCTGCTAATATTATTGATATTATACCTACTACATATTAGAATAGGATGTTGGAGATGGGAATACCCCTTTAAGTTACCAACAGTCAAATATTTGTTAGGACCCCAGCAATTCCAATTCTCTATTATATATGACCTAGGAACGTACGCGCTTCCAAAAGGAGTGAGGAGTAAGGCTACTTTCACACATCCGTTTTTTAGAATCAGGCACAATCCGTCTCAGTTTAAAAAAGGATCCAGCGCAGATTGTAAAAAACTGGAGAGAGAAAAAAATAAAAACGGACGAAATGGAAAGACATCCGAAGCAATCTGGTGCTAATGTAAGTCAATGAGAAAAAACGGATCCGGCGCTAGCAAAAAACGGATCAGTTTTTTTAAAAAAAAAAGCTATATCACGCCTGAAAGCAAAAAACTGATGTGTGAAAGTAGCTTAAGTCATTACCAGACACTGATGATGGATTATCTCACAGGAGAGGAAGAGGATCAGTAGTTGACATTCACAGAGCCTGATCCTTTTCTCCATCTCTTCGGAGATTCTGGAGGTCCAGTGATACAGTAATTGCTCTCTTGGACCTGCAAAAAAGATCAAATTGTGTTGACCTCTCTAATGTGCACAGAAGCCTTTAGTGTGAGTCTCATAGCTGGTCCAGTGAGTCTCCATTGCCCATGATCCCAAATACACCAAGAACGGCCTTTGTTGGGGGGCTAGATAGATAATAGATATGAAATAGATTGATAGATAGATATAGAGATATGAGATAGATAGCTAGATGGAGAGATAGATATGGGATAGATAGACAGATGGACAGATATATGGACAGATAGTAAAATCCCATTTATTTTGCATCTTATTCCCTGGGTCCTGTGCTGCCATCTGAGTGCAGCAGGTCACCGAGGGGATGTTCTACAGTGGAGGACCACTTGCACCTCCAGCACTGGAGACCCTGCACACAGCTCTCCTTGAGGACCTGCTGCCAGCCTCCTCCACAGCTGCTGCGTCTCCTAGAAGGAGCCTGGCCATACTGCATATGACTGCTACAAAGCTTTGGATGCAAAGTTTTTCTCAGGCAGCAATTTGTCCATTCTTTGTTATGGCATGCTCAGTAAAGTGAATGCAGAGGGAGGAGACCCCCTTTTCACCTTACCTCCCCTCCAGCACATTCTCATGCTACTAATGTGACTTCACTGTCCTTTGATTTGGGAAGTAGCTGATTGGCTGGAAGGCTTCAGCACATGCAGAGCGGGAGCTTTGTCTGACTTGAAGTGAAGTTGTACAGATTTTAGTCTTTAGTCAGCAATCACAGCTGTTTAGTCTGCTGCAGAGCTGTGCGAGGGGGAACAGGGGGAACAAGACTGCAGAATCAGCAGCCCCCTGCACTCTGTGGATACAATGCTGCTGGTACACACACACACTCACCGGCAGCTTCCTCTCTCTGACACAGCCGCGGTGCTGAATGATAATGTCATCCAGCCAAGCTGCTGTGTGAGAGAGAGGAAGCGCGGGCAGGGAGCAGGAGGGATCGCAGCTACAGGGATCTCTGCTCTCCCTGTCCGCCGCACATGAGGGCAATCTGGCCAGGGGCCCCCCGGAGTCTCGGGGCCCCTGTGCAGCCGCACCGGCTGCACATGCGATATGTCCGCCCGTGCTGCCAGTTGTAGCCTTAGCTCAGTGGTGCAGGTTTGTCTTGTTCTTCAGTGTTTTGTCTCTGATACATGGGCGTACCCAGGATCAAAACTAGGGGGGGGCAAGCCAATGTCACACCTTATACAGGTTACATCATATACACTGTACATTATCCTGCATATTAGGTAGGGAGCGTTAGAACTGTTGTATATTGTATAATACAGCAGTGTATGCGACACTACGCTGTATATACCATATATTATACATGGCACACTAACCTCTATACAAAGAATAAGAGGCATTATAACCTGTATATGAAAAGTATAATACAGCAGTGTATATACACTCTATATACCGCACACGATGTGTATGACCTGTATACTACACTCTTATTTTGAAGTAAAAAAAATAAAAATAAACAGGAACAAACACAATACTTAAAATAAAGAACAAGTAAAGTTAAAAATCAACAAACTTACTGGTATTTCAGTGGGAACTACGGGCCTGCTTTTGGCTAATGAGATGGTCAATGTTCAGTTCCATATTTGTCACAAGTGAAGCAATTTTTCTCTTTCTTGATATCATTATTTCCTAGGGATTCCAAATTGCTATTAGTAAAATACCAATATATACACCGCGCTACAAAAACAATATACCAGCAATAAAACTGCCCACACAGAGACATACAGCCTGCACTGCCCATCACTGCAGCCTTGCCAATCCATTGTCATGGGTGCATCGCCACGAAGATTGTCGCGATTGCACATTCTGACTTCTCGCAGCTGAGTTGCTGTTTCTTTGTGTTTGGTAATGAGGGAGTTAATTTTACCTAGCTCTTTGCTAAGACTAGGTCCAGCCTCGCCCGGCTGCTTTTGATTATGTTCTAATTAGCTTCCTTTATATAGCTGCCAGTCTGCTGGTTAGATGCCGGTGAAAGCATTCATACAGACTGCAGATAGGATCGGTTCTGAGAAGACTTAAGCTAAGAGCTCTTTTGTTGTTTCTCCTCACCTTGCTTATAGTTTATCTCCTAGACCTTTGGTGTTCCCTCTGTGTTTTAATGTTGTATGCAAGACAGTATTTACTTTATCCCCTGTCTGTCTCGTTTGTCTATACTGTTTGTTAACCTTTACCTGTCCATTCCCTATGGTGGTAATCAGGGTCCTTATAAGGACTAGATTACAGTGGTCAGGGATTTATAGGAGACAGGGTTTACGCTGGTGGCCTGGACCTCTGTACCATTAACAGTACCTCCAGGTAGAGGGACTAGTCAGGACCCCAGTTTAGGGTCAGCATAGACCCCGGTCCACCTCTAGCCAGAGACAGCATGAAAAGGATTCAGTATTGACCCACAGGATATTATGTCAGGTAATACTATGCTATATATACATGTTAATGTTACCTATTTATATGTTATATAGAATGTTGTCCCACTTGATAGATTACTGACATTATATATTTATACATCTGCTAGACAGCGTGACATTTTCACCGGCCAAACTATAGATTCTCCCCAGCTACTATGGATCCAGTAGCCCAGCTTGTCCTGCAGTTGCAGAAATTGTCCATGGAGTTTACGGACATTAAGTCCAAGGTTTTGTCCCCCCGGAGCAAACCAGATCTGAACCTAAGGTTGCTCTCCCGGACAGGTTCACTGGTGGGCGGGACAAATTTTTTACCTTCCGGGAGGCATGTAAATTGTACTTTCGGCTACGGCCTCGGTCATCGGGGAGTGAGGAGCAGAGGGTGGGAATTGTCATCTCGCTCTTACAAGGGGACCCTCAATCCTGGGCGTTCTCTCTTCCTCCGGGCTCCCCGGCCCTCCAGTCAGTAGATCGATTTTTTGCTGCCCTGGGGCTGGTGTATGATGACCCGGATCGGGTCTCCCTTGCTGAAACGAAGTTACGTAGGATACAGCCGGGAGATCGTCCGGCGGAGGAATTTTCTTCTGAGTTCTGTAGATGGGCCACAGATACTCAGTGGAATGACCCAGCTCTTAGGAGCCAGTTTTGTCAAGGGTTATCTGACAAATTAAAAGATGTTTTGGCTCAGTATGATTCTCCTCCGTCACTGGAGGCTGCTATGGCCCTTGCTATTCGTATTGATAGATGGCTTCGGGGGAGGTGCGAGGTAACTCCGCCCCCTGTTATTACTCCACCCACTACTAAAGTCCCTTATATGGAGGTTCCCCTGGTCTGTTCTGAGGAACCTATGCAGTTGGGTGGGACATCATTTTGTAGGAGGGAATCGGCGGTGCACCGCAAGACAAGAAGGTGTTTCTTCTGCGGGAGAGAGGGACATTTTGTTGGGGGTGTCCCTCCCGTGCCTCATTGAGCAAAAAAGTCACCGAAAAACTGTTAATCCCAGGTTGTGTGGTGGACGACAACCTGGGAGTAGGTATTTCGTCCCCAGGTCCGTCTCAATTTCTCGTGCCTGCGGAGGTGGTGGTTGGTGCGAGAGTTGAGAGGATTTCTGTTCTTCTTGATAGTGGGTCTGGGGCTAATATGGTGGACGCTCGGTTTGCCCAGGTGCAAGGTATGCAACTGAGTGTATTGGCCAAACCGATCCCTATACTTTCTATTGACGCCAGACCTCTCGGTCAAGGTAGCTTTGTACAAGCTGTTCATAACATAGACCTTCGAGTAGGGGCAATACATAAAGAACAGTTGTCTTGTTATGTGTTGGAGGGTCTTCCTACTCCTATTGTGTTGGGACTTCCCTGGTTGGCTAAACATAACCCAGTGATTGATTGGCAATCCAGAAAGATAAGCCAGTGGGGTGAATTTTGCAAGAATAACTGCATGAACACGGTCATCGGTGCGGTCGTGCCTAGGACTTTGCCTCCTTTTCTGGAGGACTTTGGGGAGATGTTCTCAGAGGAGGGGTGTCAAAAGTTACCTCCTCATCGCACGTATGACTGCTCAATAAAATTGCTTCCTGATGCCTTATCTCGTAGTTTCCCAGTAGGCCGGAAAGACGGATGACCCGGTTCCTATCCTTCAGGAAGGAGTGGTGGTGTCGGCTGTGTGCTCTGAGCTTGAGGAGGAGGTGTTGGAGGCTCAGGGGGACGCCCCTGTAGGACCTCCAGGGAAACTGTTTGTTCCTAATCAGTTAAGACAAAAAGTTATCGAGGCACATCATAGTTCTGCTTTAGCAGGACATCCAGGGAGTAAAGCAACTGTGGATCTCCTTTCTCGCCGGTTTTGGTGGCCTAACTTAAATAAAGAGGTAATAACTTTTGTCGCGTCCTGTGGAGTTTGTGCTCGCTCTAAGACCCCACATACCCGTCCATCTGGGGTTCCTGAGGAGGAACGATTCTCGTCGTCACTTGCTTCAGTTTGGAGAGGAGTGCTGAATGGTCTGAGTGCTATGGGGAACTGTTTCAAGCGGAGGTCTGATAGGAGGAGAGTGTCTGGTCCGGACCTAGGTGTGAACGATCTGGTGTGGTTGTCTACCAAGAATATAAAACGCAAAGTTCCCTCCTGGAAACTGGGTCCCAGGTTCATCGGTCCATACAGGATCAGTTCTATAATTAATCCTGTGGCATTTCGTCTGGACCTCCCTCCTACGTTTAAAATCCATAATGTATTCCACAAATCGTTGCTTAAGAGGTACGTGGCGCCAGTTATACCGTCACTTCTACCTCCTCCTCCAGTGGTGGTCAATGGTAACTTAGAATTTCAAGTGTTGAAGATCATTGACTCACGTCTGAATCGCCGGTCCCTTCAGTATTTGGTTCATTGGAAGGGATATGGTCCTGAGGAGAGGACGTGGGTCTCTGCGTCTGAGATTAACGCAGATCGATTGGTTCGGACCTTCCACACGACTTACCCGGACAGACCTGGCCCTGAGGGTCCGAAGGCCCCTCGTAGAAGGGGGGGTACTGTCATGGGTGCATCGCCACGAAGATTGTCGCGATTGCACATTCTGACTTCTCGCAGCTGAGTTGCTGTTTCTTTGTGTTTGGTAATGAGGGAGTTAATTTTACCTAGCTCTTTGCTAAGACTAGGTCCAGCCTCGCCCGGCTGCTTTTGATTATGTTCTAATTAGCTTCCTTTATATAGCTGCCAGTCTGCTGGTTAGATGCCGGTGAAAGCATTCATACAGACTGCAGATAGGATCGGTTCTGAGAAGACTTAAGCTAAGAGCTCTTTTGTTGTTTCTCCTCACCTTGCTTATAGTTTATCTCCTAGACCTTTGGTGTTCCCTCTGTGTTTTAATGTTGTATGCAAGACAGTATTTACTTTATCCCCTGTCTGTCTCGTTTGTCTATACTGTTTGTTAACCTTTACCTGTCCATTCCCTATGGTGGTAATCAGGGTCCTTCTAAGGACTAGATTACAGTGGTCAGGGATTTATAGGAGACAGGGTTTACGCTGGTGGCCTGGACCTCTGTACCATTAACAGTACCTCCAGGTAGAGGGACTAGTCAGGACCCCAGTTTAGGGTCAGCATAGACCCCGGTCCACCTCTAGCCAGAGACAGCGTGAAAAGGATTCAGTATTGACCCACAGGATATTATGTCAGGTAATACTATGCTATATATACATGTTAATGTTACCTATTTATATGTTATATAGAATGTTGTCCCACTTGATAGATTACTGACATTATATATTTATACATCTGCTAGACAGCGTGACATCCATATCATTTCATCCTCATCAGTGCACATAGTGGCGCAACTCCGCTTTTAGCTCAGGCTCAGACTGGTGTGGTGCCAAAGTCCCTAATAGGCAGGTAAATGTCCCCTATAGGCAGCATTGATCCCCAATAGGCAGCATATGTCCTCAATAGGCAGCATAGGTCCCCAATAGGCAGCAAATGTCCTCAATAGGCAGCATATGTCCTCAATAGACAGCATAGGTCCCCAATAGACAGCATAGGTCCCCAATAGGCAGGTAAATGTCCCAATAGGCAGCATAGGTCCCCAATAGGCAGCATAATCCCCCATATGCAGCATAGTAGTCCCCAGTAGGCAGCATAATCCCGCATAAGCAGCATAGTCCCCAATAGCCAGCATAATCCCCCAATAGCCAGCATTATCCCCCAATAGCCAGCAAAATCCCCCAATAGCCAGCATAATCCCCCAATAGCCAGCGTAATCCCCCAATAGCCAGAATAATCCCCATAGCCAGCATAATCCCCATAGGCAGCATAATCCCCCCATAGCCAGCATAATCCCCCCCATAGCCAGCATAATCCCCCCATAGCCATCATAATCCCCCATAGCCAGCATAATCCCCCATAGCCAGCATAATCCCCCAATAGCCAGCATAATCCCCCTATAGCCAGCATAATCCCCCAATAGCCAGCATAATCCCCCAATAGCCAGCATAACCACCTATAGCCAGCATAATCCCCCAATAGCCAGCATAATCCCCCATAAGCAGCATAATCACCTATAGCCAGCATAATCCCCCTATAGCCAGCATAATCCCCCAATAGCCAGCATAATCCCCAATAGCCAGCATAATCACCTATAGCCAGCATAATCCCCCTATAGCCAGCATAATCCCCCAATAGCCAGCATAATCACCTATAGCTAGCATAATCCCCCTATAGTCAGCATAATCCCCCATAGCCAGCATAATCCCCCTATAGCCAGCATAATCCCCCAATAGCCAGCATAATCCCTATAGCCAGCATAATCCCCTATAGCCAGCATAATCCCCCATAGCCAGCATAATCCCCCAATAGCCAGCATAATCCCCCTATAGCCAGCATAATCCCCCAATAGCCAGCATAATCCCCCAATAGCCAGCATAATCACCTATAGCCAGCATAATCCCCCTATAGTCAGCATAATCCCCATAGCCAGCATAATCCCCCTATAGCCAGCATAATCCCCCTATAGCCAGCATAATCCCCCAATAGCCAGCATAATCCCCTATAGCCAGCATAATCCCCTATAGCCAGCATAATCCCCCATAGCCAGCATAATCCCCCAATAGCCAGCATAATCCCCTATAGCCAGCATAATCCCCCAATAGCCAGCATAATCACCTATAGCCAGCATAATCCCCCTATAGCCAGCATAATCCCCCAATAGCCAGCATAATCCCCTATAGTCAGCATAATCCCCCATAGCCAGCATAATCCCCCTATAGCCAGCATAATCCCCCTATAGCCAGCATAATCCCCCAATAGCCAGCATAATCACCTATAGCCAGCATAATCCCCCTATAGTCAGCATAATCCCCAATAGCCAGCATAATCACCTATAGCCAGCATAATCCCCCTATAGTCAGCATAATCCCCCATAGCCAGCATAATCCCCCTATAGCCAGCATAATCCCCCACAGGCCGGGCCCGGCGTCAAAAAAAAAAAGCCAGTACTCACCTATCTACCCCGCTGCTCTGAAGAAGCGCGCTCTGGACTCCGTCTTCTCCTGGCACAGGCGGCGTGACGTCATCAGGGCGCGCAGGCGGCGTGATGACGATCACGTCGCCTGTGCTGCATATGGAAGGCCGCAAGGCCTTCCTAACTCAGCACATTGCGCCCGCGATTAAAGGGCCCGCCGCCCGCCGGCAATGAACTGTCAGTTCAATGTCGGCGGGGCCGACAGGCCGGATCAAGCACCGTGCGCCCCTGCTTCTAGGGGGGGGCACTTGCCCCCCCTGCCCCACGGTGGGTACGCCCATGCTCTGATATATTGCTGTGTGACCTTGGACCTTGCCTCTGACCATCAGTTTGTCTAGCCCCTTTGTCTTGATCATCTACCTTCCAGGAATTCTGACTTCAGACTGTGACATGACTCTTTACCTCTTTTGTTTATGATAAGCCCTCTTGGTATCTGACCTCAGACCTCTTGACTTCCCAGCCCCACAGCTTGTGCTCGAGCAATGACTAGTGTCACACATGTACATTACAATGTATTATTTTGTATTGTAAATGATACATTCTGAAAAAAATCCTTAGTTTGACAAAAGTTAAATCAAGTTTTGTAACGTTATTAAAACAATGTTTAAGAAAGAGAGAATACGTGTTCTCTATTAAACCTAGAAAACATGGAAAAAACTGCACATATGTTATATTCTAATATACTTAACTTTAGATTTATTCCTTATATTTATACCAAATGGTAAATGGAAGTTTTTTTATTCTTTCTTAATTTTTAAAAGTGAAATGCTAAGCTATGGGCACTTTATGCACAACACCATACTGCAGATGTATTTTCCTTATTGGAAGACATCAAAAATGACATCCAATAGAGCATAGCAAGATTTTTATTTTACTTTTTTTACTAGAATCAGATAGATAAGAAAAAAAACCTCTGTATGCCTCTGTACAATAAAGGAGGTATACCAAGGACAGATCCTTAACTTCACACAAGACCCTCTTGGTTTACAAGGAAGAGTTCTCTTCTTGCCAGCTGTAATAAAAGGCTTATGGCTTTTTCTTTACCTGACTTACTTTCAAAGCCTTGTAGATCCTTACTCAAGAATCAAGTGTCTAAATATCAAGAGAATATTGAAAGTGACAAACAATAATAGGATGCCTGTCAAACAGAATATGAAAACGGATCTATATAATGCATGAAAGTAAAAAAAATAATTTTATTTTCTTAAAAAAAGTTATTAATCAGTATTATTTATTTCAATTTTTAAAACTTATTCTTATGCTGACAACATTGAGAAAGAGATCTGTAAATTGGAAGCAGCCCACGTAGCTTCTATATGATAATTAATTAATTAATTGATAATGCTACAATTTGCCTCACTTTAGTGTTTCTGCCTCTTTAGCTTTTTATTATTATTATTATTATTATTACACATTTATATAGCGCCATTTATTCCATGGCGCTTTACATATGAAAAGGGAAAATATAGACAGGTACAATAAACGTGCTAGACAAGGGACACACAAGTACAGAAGGAGAGAGGACCTTGAAGTCTTTTCCTGAATAATAAAAGCTCATCTTGACAACATTTTTTTAAAGGTGAAACGAAGAGCAGTTTTCTTTCCTCTTAACAGGTACAATGTGTCCAACCTATACTAAACTCTTTCTGTTCTGATATCTCGGGCTTGGAACATCTTTGTAGGTTTAATTGTTTTCTATGTCAGAGAGAGAAGGGACTTCTAAGATTATTTCCTATTGAAAAAGGAAATGTTTTCGAGAGATACTGTTCTGTCAAAGCTTTGAAAGCTGCTTCACAGTTACAGACAATGTGAATCTTACTTTGTAGGAGCAATGATACTTTAGGGATATGGTATATTTCACTTTAACTTTTCATCAAAAACAGCCTTGATATTTCCAGCTTTGAAACTAATTTTTTACTGCTGTAGTGATTCTAAAAACGGAAAAGAAATGAAGCATTTTTGCCAAAACCTTAAGATGCCAAACATGTTATCTACCTATGAGTTAACAAACTATCCCTTTCTAGTCCCCAATACTCTTAAAACACTAACTCAAATTTTTTTTCTGTTTTTAAATAACGCCTTCACTCTGCAGCCCATTTTTGTTTTTGCGTTTCTGTTTTTTGGTCCCCTGCTTCCCAGAGCCATAATTTTTATATTTTTCCATCAATATGGCCACACAAGGGCATGTGCTTTGTGGGACGAGTTGTACTTTTGAGTGTCACCATTGGTTTTACCATATTGTGTACTGGAAAACGGGAAAAAAATCCAAGTGCGGTGAAATTGCAAAGAAAGGGCAATTCAACAACTCTTTTTTGACTTTTTTTTTTACCATGTTCACCAAATACTAAAACTGACCAACCATTATGATTCTCTAGGTCATTACAAGTTCGTAGATGCCAAAAATATATAGGTTCTTATTTATGTGCTGAAAAATAATCCAAAGTTTGTTAAAAAAAAGGGTCATTTTCCGAGATCTGAGGCTGAGTTAGGGATTATTTTTTTGCATGCCAAGCTAATGTTTTTAATGATACCACTGTGGTGTAGATACGATCTTTTGATCGCCCGTTATTGCATTTTCATGTAATGTTGCGGCGACAAAAAAGCGTAACTGGCGTTTTGACTTTTTTTTTCACTACGCCATTTACCGTTCGGATTAATTCTTGTTATATCTTGATAGATTGATAGATTTTTTTATTGTTTTATTTTGAAGGGGGCAAATGGGAGGGTGATTTGAACTTTTAAATTATTTTAAATTTTAAAAACATTTTTCACTCTCCATGGGAGATTAGAAGCTGCTGTCTTCTGATTGCCTCTGCTGCACACAGGCGATGATCAGATCGCCTGTGTGTACCAGTAATGCTCAGTTTCTATGAGCGCCGACCCCTGGGCAATCCAGCAATGACAACCACAGGTGTCTGCTGCAGACCCAGGGTTGTCATGCCAACCCATCGGCGACCCATGCTCATGTGACATGAGTGCTGATGGGTAGGACGCACTTCCAGCGCGATTACATTAAATGCGCTGTCAGAGATTGAAAGCAGCATTTAACAGGTTAACAGCCGTGGGTGGATCGTGATTCCACACGCGGCTGTTAGGAGCACATGTCAGCTGTTTAAAACAGCTGACATGTGCCAGGACACGACATGTGCAGTACAAGTATGGTGCATGTTGTGATGGGGTTAAAAAATAGGAGAAAGTCACTTCCAGACATCACTGTGATTGTTCAGCCAACAGCCATCTTAAGGCACTGCCACACTTAGCGATCGCATTAGCGATCACGACAATGACTCGACCTGGCGAGATCGCTGGTGCAATCGCTATGTGATCGCTAGTTAGATTCCAAACACAACTCATCAGCGATCTGTATAACGACCTCTGCGGTCGTTGGGAAAACCTAGTCCCACCTGCGACGCTGGTGAAGTAGTTCATAAAGGGTGTCACACTCAGCGATTCAGGCCCACCAGCGGGACACCAACGACCAAAAAACGGCTCAGAACGTTCATAAGTGATCAGCGACATCTCAGCAGGGGCCACATCGCTGCTACATGTCACACACAGCTAAGTCGCTAACGAGATCGCTACTGCGTCATAAATGGTGACTCAGTAGCGATCTCGCTAGCGATCTCGCTTAGTGTGGCATACCCTTAAGCCAACTCTCCAATACACAGAATCGTTCATTCAGCTGAGTGCTCCTGTGATTTCTGTGAATAAAACAGCAACTGAGATGTTGGTTGGAGGTTTATTGTCAGTGCGAAAATGTACATGTCCGATCGACATCTCTCACAACGATAAGTCGGTTGGCTCCACCATACACATTTGACAGTCAGCTGAATCCATTGATATCAAGAGGTTCAGGCAACATTAGTCTATTGTATATGACCAGCTTAAGAATATGACTGCAAGACTTGACTAAACAGTGTTTGTTTTCAATCATTGTGATGCATAGGGCTGCACTGGAGCTGTAGGCACAAGATAGTAGGGTATTTTTGTCAAGGTCATATACAAGCTTGCTTTTGTTTTTATTTGAGATACTTAATTTAAGCATTAACATTAAATTTATTCCAGTAGAATTGAATTTTACAAAAATCTGTATTTTTCAAACAGCGGATTTTTTCTGATAGTTTCCACACAAATTCAGGAAGATTGTGCCCATGGCTGTTAGGGTTCGAGTTCCCGCTGCTGCACAAGGGGAGTCTCGAACCAGTCCCGCTGTGGTCCCCCAATCATCTCCGGCCACAATGGAGCCTGCTCAGCAGAGACGTTGGTCCCAGCGTCTTGCCCATTCCAGTACTGTGCAGAGACTTGCTGCTGCCTCTCCTGGATCTGCTATTATAGCCAGTGCTGGAGCAGACTTCTTTGGGACGAAGTCCTGCGTTTCCCCTTCTGAGCATGCCCAGGGTAAGATCAGGGGTCACATGTTCAGGCACTGCAGCAGCTTCTATTGGTCCGCCAGGAAGGTCCTGAAACTACATGTGTTTGGAACAGTTTCTCATTGGTCCTTGTTTCTGGCAGGTCCTGTAGCTGTTGCTATAAAAGGGTGCCATGGCTAGGCCGCCATGCGCTAATATCAATTGCTATATGCTTAGCGCCAGTGTGGTCATGCGTGTGTGTGGTTAGGGCCCGGCTGAAATAAGCCCCTAGAATACCGTCTTAATCCGTGAGGAGTTTGGTATGCTAGCTGGTCAGGGTCGGTGTCCTAGATGCCCTAGATTGCCGGCATAACCGGTGAGGAGTTTGATTGCCGTATCCAGGGCCGTTCAGACGCCATAGATTGCGGGTGACTCCCGTGAGGACATTAGTGCATGATCACGTTCTATGTTCACTTAGCTGTTCACTGTGTACCTGGGTGCCTGACAGGACACAGAAGTTTGTCTCTGCGGCTCTGTGACGTAACAGGGTTCGCTTTCAATGCTAGACAGCGCCCTAGCGTGTTTATTTTACGACTCAGTTGTGTTAGGTGAGTTCGCACACATCGCCATATAGCGCTGCGGCACTCCTTCTAGCGGCTCTGTGAATTAACAGAGTTCGCACATATTGCCACAGCGCTTTACGGCGTCTATTTTGGCAACTCTGCGGGATAACAGAGTTCGCTTCTTGCGCCATTTTACTAGCAGCAGGCTCCGCCTGCACGGTGGACCCCGGGCTGCGAACGCACCTCTCCACATCTTAAATTTGGTGTGTTCCGCAGACCCTAACATAATATTAGCGCCAGGGTCTGGCTAGAAAAATGGCAGATGAACAGCCTTTACAGCTGTACATCCAGCAGCTGGAGGGTAGGTTGGCAGCTCTTGAGCGCACAACCTCAGCTGTGGATGTTACCGCAGTCGCTGTTCAGGCTGCTAGCATAGCTGCATCCAATTTGTCCTCTGCCACCTCTGACCCTACATTGTCCCACCTCCCGCTTCCAGACAAGTTTGCTGGTGACCGCAAGCAATGTCGAGGATTCGTAAGTCAGTGCTCCATACACCTCGAGCTTCTGGCTGCACGTTTCACCACGGATCGGGCACAAGTGGGCTTTGTGATAGCTCTTCTGTCGGGCAGAGCGTTGGAGTGGGCAACACCGCTGTGGGAGCGCGTCGACCGTGTGGTGCACAGCGCTTATCGTTTTCTGGAGGCTCTGAAAAAGGTTTTTCTAGGACCTCAGGTCACCCACGATAAGGCGCTCCAACTGCTGGCAAGTACCCAGGGTTCGGGTTTGGTCAGCCATTTTGCTGTCCAATTTCGGACTCTGGCCTCGGAATTAGAGTGGCCAGATAAAGTCCTCATTCCCATGTTCTGGAGAGGACTGGCGGGTCATGTTAAAGACGCCTTGGTTATCCAGGGAGATTCCTGCCACACTGGAGAAGCTTATCGCTATTTCCACCCGCGTCAACCTCCGTTTCCACGAGCGGAGGCTGGAACGTGCCCAGTGTATGCAGAGTGTCCGATTGGCTCCTACCTTCACCACCCCTCTGGAGTCGCCTCAGGTTGCTCCTGCAGGATCTAAATCTCGGGTCACTCGTCCATCCCCGATTTGTTATATTTGCCAGCAGCAGGGACATTTTGCCAACCAATGTCCACAGTGGCTGAATAAACGGTCGCGCCCATTAACCGTAGGAACAGGGTCACTGGACGCCATGAGTTTTGCCCCTAAGGTTCTCCTCAAGGGGATAATTACCCACGGTTCTACCACCTTACCCGTCAAGCTGTGTGTGGATTCTGGGGCAGAGGGGAATTTTATGTCGTCCTCCTTTGCTTCTCGCCACATCATGCCTTTGGTGTTGCTGGCTGAAGCAGTTTCAGTACGGGTGTTGAACGGAGCAATTCTGCCCTCACAAATCACCCATCAGTCTGTCCCTCTCATCTTGTCTATGTCTCCTTCCCATCAGGAGAATATATCATTTTTTATCCTTCCTGAGGGTATAGATGAGGTTTTGTTGGGATTACCCTGGCTCCGCCACCACTCTCCCCATATTGAGTGGTCTTCAGGGAGAATTCTGGGTTGGGGTAACTTATGTAAAGGCAGATGCATTAGGGACAGCGTGCAGGTCAACACCACTGAGATACCATAGACCTCTCTCCTCTTCCCAAGGTCTATTGGTCTTATGCCGACGTTTTCTCGAAGAAGGCTGCGGAGACTCTTCCGCCTCATCGCCCCTATGACTGTCCTATTGACCTCTTGCCAGGAGCTGAACCTCCTAGAGGAAGGGTTTATCCCCTCTCTATTCCTGAGACAGAGGCCATGTCCCAATATATTCAGGAGAACTTGGCAAGGGGATTCATTAGGAAGTCGGTGTCACCAGCGGGAGCGGGGTTCTTCTTTGTGCAGAAGAAGAACGGAGAATTACATCCGTGCATTGATTATAGGGGTCTCAACGCTATCACCGTGACAAATAAGTATCCTTTGCCGCTAATTTCTGAGCTCTTTGACAGGCTTCAGGGAGCAAGGGTATTTACTAAGCTAGACCTGCGGGGTGCGTATAACCAGTGTTGAGCGATACGATACTGCAAATATCGGATATCGGCCGATATTAGCTGTATCGGCCTTTCGATTCCGAATACCGATATTTTCGTCATATTGAATACCGGAATCGGGATTGTCACTGTCATTGTCAGTGTCCGTCGGTCGGGTCTGTCACTGTCAGTGTCCGTCGGTCGGGTCTGTCAGGAGTCAGCGGCACTTACCTGGCAGAAGATCTCCGGCGGTCACGGCCTGGACTGCTTAATGGCCGCCATCCTCTTCTCCCCGGCGGTCACATGCAGTTTCTCGCGATAACTGCAGTGACTGCTGGGTAATCCCGGCCGTAAAGCAGTCAGTCCGATGACGTCACCGCCGGGGAAGCAGGTGATCAGCTGTGCTGCGCCGGGATGACAGGCTCTGCCTGTCATTCTGATGTAGCAGAGCTGGATCGTCGTGGGACACTCGTTACTATGGACTGCGTCGGACAGGTGGTATACTGCTGTTTTTTTTTTTCATTTTTTTACAGGAGATCGATGGCGTCGCAAGATGAGACTGTAATAAAAGTAATGAAAACTGTGTTGTGTTTTTTATTAAATTTAAAAATTTTTTTATGAACATTCACCCGTCCGGGTACATCAACAATTTAACTATTTACATATTTAACTATTTACATACAGGGACCCTGTCCAGGTTATTTATAATTCTTTGGCAGGGGTGTTCCAGGTACCACCTGGTACTCTTCTGATGCTTGCCAAACATCCGAGACACCAAGGACCACCAGGACCTGATGACGTCGTGTGGCCTGTACAGTCAAGTCGTGACCCGCTATCTGGGTCTGTGTGGCCACCTCTTTCATCTCCCTCCGGGTCTGGACCCCTATGTCCCGGACTGAACGAACCCCAGGGGGCCTAACAGATGCCGGGTACGGGCCAGCTATACTTATCATGTCCATAGCTGGGGCTGCTGAGGAGACCACTGAGGGAGGCTGGGGAGATTTACGGCGTGGGGTGGGCACTTTTGCAGAGGCCTGGATGTGGGAGGCTGAAGGCTCCGAGGGTCTCACAGGTTCCTGACACTCTGGGGAGTAGGGGTCGCACCTGGTAACATTTAGGGCGTACCATCCATTGTAACCCCAGTGTCGGGTGTAAGTCACCAAGTCTCCTGGCAACAGGTCCCTCCCAGGGTGTCCTTCTGGGAGGTGAGCCTCCACGTCCCGCCGGTTCACAAAAACTTCTAAATAAAGTCCAGGCTCCTGGATGAAGCCCCAACCACCTTTCAATTTAAAGCTCCGTACTGCACCCTTACGCCACGGCTCCCACAGGGTTCCTTTATCTTTTCTAATCCGGTCCTTATCTGCCCGGTCCTTCTCCAGCTGACGTTAGCGAAGCTTTTGGGTTTCTCGCTGCTCCCTTTGTCGCTCTGCTTCCCGCTCCCAACGTCTCCACTCTTCCTCCTGACGCCGGTTGAAATTCTCCTCCACCAGCAGCTCCATGTCTCCACCATCAAACTGCAGCTTACAGTGTCCGGTTTGCGGCAGCTCTCCTGGCGCCCCCCAGTCCTGGCGGCGCTCACCTGCGGAGGAAGCAGCCGGCTCTGGAACAGATGACAGTCGGGGCTCCGGTACAGACTGGTAGACCTCTGGTGCCTGTGCGGCCTCCTCCATGAGGACGGGTGTCGCTTCTTCTGTCTCAGCGACGGGGCAGACAGCGGGATCTGGGGTGCTGCCGGTGCTGCGTTTTTTGCAGGAACGGGTGCCTCCACTGCGACAACGTCAACCGGATCACATTGCAAGGGCTGGGATGCCCGCACGGACTCCTCTACTAGAACGGGTGCCTCACCTTCCGGTACAGACACTTCAGGTAAGAGGGATTGGCGCCGCTCCAAGTTTAGTTTTAGGGCACGCCAGCTGGCTTCCATCCTCGCGACCTCCTCCCGGTGCCGGGCCAGGCCTCTTAGGGTATCCTCCGCTTCTTCCAGCGTAGGAGGGTTTCCAGGCCGGGTGCTCAACGGTGGTTCCGTGGCGATCGGGTCGCTTCCGTGGGGGAGAGCTCTGACTGCTCCATCCCTTCACACTTCTGCTCGTGTCCATTAGCCATCTCTGCCAAGTCACATGTGTCATTAGCATCTGGAGAGGGCCCCTCTTTTGTAGTGAGGCGGGACCTTCGTGTTATTTCCGCACACTGAGGAGGATGAGGAGGCGGAACTGAAGAGCTGTGGGGCACGATCTTACATTGCAGTACCATTTAGAGTGGTCGGCCACTGAGTGAGTGTACATCCACGAAGAGCACGCCCTTCTTCTTCACCAGTGCCTCGTCGTGACGCAGATATGGCGGAAAAATGGCAAATACATTCTCTGATGATTTTAGCAATTCTCAAGCACAAAACCAGTTCAATTAAGGCACACAGGACTCGCTTATAGCGAGCTACAGAATCCTGTTCGTGACGCCCAAGTTGAGTCGCACAGAGCAAGAGGTTTTGGGGGTACTCGGCACCGAGCCCGTCGACTTCTATGGGGTATGTCACGGCTTTACCCGGCAATTGAATCAGAGTCTATTTTATTATGTAGAAGTGTATAAACTATAAATATATGTATATATATATGTCACAATGACATGTATATATATATATATATATATATGTATTCTATGTGTGTATATTTTGTGTTTACAACGAAAGAAAGGTTTTTTTTGGTTGCGATTTTTTGTTCCCATAGACTTACATTGGACTTCCGGTATCGGAATCGGATATCGACGATATTTAGTGATATCGGCGATACCATTTCGATACGATATTTTTAGATATCGAGCAGTATCGCTCAACACTACGTATAACCTGATTCGCATCCGTGAGGAGGACGAATGGAAGACGGCATTTAACACCAGGGATGGGCATTATGAATTTCTGGTAATGCCCTTTGGGCTCTGTAATGCCCCAGCTGTCTTCCAAGACTTTGTGAACGACATCTTCCGGGATATGTTGACCACCTCGGTGGTAGTCTATCTGGATGACATTCTCATCTTTTCTCCAGATATGGCCTCCCACCGGAGAGATGTCTGCAAGGTCTTCAACCTCTTGCGAGCAAATTCCCTATATGCGAAGTTGGAGAAGTGCATGTTTGAGCAGGAGTCTCTACCTTTCCTGGGCTATATCATCTCCACCCACGGACTGGCTATGGATCCTACCAAACTACAGGCTGTGATGGATTGGCAAAAACCCCACTCCCTTAAGGCGGTGCAGCGCTCTATGGGGTTCATTAACTACTATCGCCAATTCATTCCCCACTTCTCTACTTTGGTAGCTCCCTTGCTAGCCCTCACCAAGAAGGGAGCTAATCCCAAGTTGTGGTCAGAGGAGGTCACCAAGGTTTCTCCTCCATCAAGTCGCATTTCGCCAGTGCTCCCATCTTACATCGCCCCGATGTCGATAAACCGTTTATCTTAGAGGTGGATGCCTCTTCTGTTGGTGCTGGAGCAGTCCTTTTTTCAAAAGGATGCCAAGGTCGGAAGCGTCCCTGCTTCTTATTTTCCAAGACCTTTACACCAGTAGAGAGGAATTATTCCATCGGGGACAGGGAGTTACTGGCTATGAAGTTGGCCTTCTCCGAGTGGAGACATCTTCTGGAGGTGGCTCGCTTCCCCTTCCAAGTATTCACGGACCACTAGAACTTGGTGTATTTGCAGACAGCCCAGCGGCTAAATTCCTGTCAGGCCAGATGGTCCTTGTTCTTCTCCCGGTTTCATTTCACCCTCCATTTCCTCTACGGTGAGAAGAACATTCGCGCAGACACTCTATCTTGCTCCGTGGTGTCCTCTGAGGAGGTGGAGGAGGAGCCTCAGCTTATTGTCCCCGGGCAAGACTTTTGTGCCCACCAATTTGCGACCGGAAGAACTCTCTTGGGCACATTTGTCCAGGGTGGGTGGACATTTTGGGACAAAAAGGACTTCTGAATTGCTGGCGAGGACATACTGGTGGCTGCAGATGGCCCGTGATGTCAGGGAATACGTTCAGGCGTGCGTCTCCTGCGCCAACAATAAGTCCCCTCGACAACGGCCAGCTGGGTTACTTTTCCCTTTACCGGTGGCAGACAGGCCATGGGAGATGGTCGGGAAGGATTTTGTGGTGAGCTTACCCAAGTCTCGGGGCTGCACCATCATCTGGGTGATAACCGACCACTTCTCCAAAATGGTGCACTTAGTGCCGTTACCACGGTTACCGTCTGCACGGGCCTTGGCAGCATTATTCATTAGGCATATTTTCCACCTACACGGTATGCCAGACAAAATTGTCAGTGATCGAGGTCCCCAGTTTGCGTCTTGGTTCTGGAGAGAGCTGTGTCGTTTACTCAGCATTGAGTTGAATCTCTCCTCTGCATACCATCCCGAGACGAATGGGTTGGTAGAGAGGGCCAACCAGACCTTGGTCACATACTTGTGACATTTTGTCTCTGCCAGGCAGGATGACTGGGCATCCTTGCTACCGTGGGCTGAGTTCACTCTAAATAATGCTGTGGCTGACTCCACCGGACAGACCCCATTCCTCCTGAACTACGGTCAGCATCCGCGGGTACCAGTGCCTATGCCCGTGTCTTCCGCCGATTCCAGGGTGGCAGACTGGGCTGTGGAGGAATGGGACATTTGGGACCGCACCCAGGATGCCATTCAGGCCTCCAAAGAGAGGATGAGGTCTTTGGCCAATGCCCATCGGTGCCGGCTCCTACATTTGTTCAGGGTGACCTAGTGTGGCTTTCTGCCCAAAACATCAGGCTACGTGTAGAGTCCACCAAGTTGGCACCTCGCTTTTTATGCCCCTTTAAAGTTCTTGAGCAGGTGAACCCCGTGGTTTACTGCCTAGCCTTTCCGCCTCGCCTTGATATCACTGACACCTTTCACGTGTCCCTCCTGAAACCCGTGGCCATTTCCCGGTTTTCCGAGTTATCTGCCGGGACGTCGGGTTCATCTACCGACGATCATGAGGTGAACGCCATTGTTGGGTGCAAGGTGGTACGAGGCAAAAAATTTTATTTGGTGGATTGGAGGGGTTATGGGCCTGAGGATAGGTCCTGGGAGCCTGCCGAGCATGTTAATGCTCCGCAGCTCATCGCTGCCTTTGATAACAGCGAGGCCCAAAGAAGGGGGGCCCTTGGGGTCGAGTTCCCACTTCTGCACAAGGGGAATCTCAAGCCATTCCGGCTGCGGTCTCCTATTCGTCTCCGGCCGCAGTAGACTCTGCTCAGCTTAGACGTCGGTCCCAGCGTTTCGCCCAGTCTGGCAGTGTGCAGAGGATTACTGCTGCTCCTCCAGACTCTGCTATTGTGGCCAGTACTGGTTAGCGGCGAGCAGACGTCTTTAGGACAAAGTCCTTGTTTTTCCATTCTGAGCATGCCCAGGGTGAGATCTCTCATTGGAGATCAGGGGTCACATGCTCAGGTACTTCAGCAGCTCCTATTGGTCTGCCAGGAAGGTCCTGTGACTACTGGTGTTCTGGAACAAGTTTCATTGGTTATTGTTTCTGGCAGGTCCTGTAGCTGTTATTATAAAAGGGTGGCAATGCTGAGCCGCCATGCACTAGTATCAACCATTATATGCTTTTCGCCAGTGTGGTCATGCGTGTGTGTGGTTAGGGCCCGGCTGAAATAAGCCCCTAGAATACCGACTTAATCGGTGAGGAATTTGGTATGCTAGCTGGTCAGGGTCGGTGTCCTAGATGCCCTAGATTACCGGCATAACTGGTGAGGAGTTTGATTGCCGTATTCAGGGTCTGGCGTTCAGACGCCATAGATTGCGGGTGACTCCCGCGAGGATATTAGCGCATGATCACGTTCTATGTTCGCTTAGCACTTAACTGTGTACCTGGGTGCCTGACAGGACACAGAACTTTTTCTCAGCGGCTCTGTGACGAAACAGGGTTCGCTTTCAACGCTAGACAGCGCCCTAGCGTGTTTATTTTGCGACTCAGTTGTGTTCAGTGAGTTCGCACACATCGCCATATTGCGCTGCGGCACTCCTTCTAGCGGCTCTGTGAAATAACAGAGTTCGCACATATTGTCACAGCGCATTGCGGTGTTTATTTTGGCGACTCTGCGGGATAACAGAGTTCGCGTCTTGCGCCATTTTACTAGCAGCAGGTTCCGCCTGCACGGTGGACCCCGGGCTGCGAACGCATCTCTCTACCTCATATATTTGGTGCATTCCGCAGACCCTAACATAATACTAGCGCCAGAGTCTGGCTAGTAAAATGGCGGAAGACCAGCGTCTACAGCAGTACATCCAGCAGCTGGAGGGTAGGTTGGCGGCTCTAGAGCGCACAACCTCAGCTGTGGATGTTACCGCAGTCGCTGTTCAGGCTGCTAGCGTGGCTGCAGCCAGTTTGTCCTCTGCCACCTCTGCCCCTACATTATCCCACCTCCCGCTTCCTGACAAGTTTGCCGGTGACAGCAAGCAATATCGGGGATTCGTGAGTCAGTGCTCTATACAGCTCGAGCTTCTGGCTGCACGTTTCCCCACGGATCGGGCACAAGTGGGTTTTGTACTGTCTCTACTCTCGGGCAGAGCATTGGAGTGGGCAATGCCGCTGTGGGAGCGTGACGATCGTGTGTGCGGAGTGCTCCTCGTTTCCTGGAGGCTCTTAAAAAGGTCTTTTTAGGACCTCAGGTCACCCACGATACGGCGCTACAACTGCTGGCATTGGCACAGGGTTCGTCTTTGGTCAGTCAGTTTTCCGTCCAGTTTCGGACTCTGGCCTCAGAGCTAGACTGGTCGGATAAAGTTCTCATTCCAGTCTACTGGCGAGGACTGGCTGACCATGTTAAAGACGCTTTGGCTACCAGGGAGATTCCCGCCACACTGGAGAAGCTTATCTCCATATCTACCCGCATCGACCTCCGTTTTCACGAGCGGAGGTTGGAGCGGGCCCAGTGTAGACAGAGGATTCGGTTAGCTCCCACCTTTGCCAAACCTCTCGAATCCCCCGATCTGGCGTCCGAACCCCAAAAGGCCACAGAGGTTCCTCATGCAGGACCTAATTCTCGGACCGTCCGAGTATCCGTGATCTGTAACCTTTGTCAGCAGACAGGACACTATGCCAACAAATGTCCACAGCGATCGGGGAAGCGATCGCGTCTAGTGGCCCTGGGAGGAGGTTCACTAGAGACAGCGGCATTTTCCTCCAAGATGACACTTAAAGGGACAATCACTGTAGGCACTTCCACTCTCACCGCCGACCTTTGCGTGAACTCAGGAGCAGAGGGGAACTTCATGTCCTCTAACTTTGCTCGCCGTCACGCAATACCTCTGGTGGCGCTTGACAAATCAGTGACTTTTCGGGTAGTGAATGGGTCGACATTGCCCTCACAAATTACACACCAGACTGTTCCACTTGCATTGTTTGTATCTCCTTTCCATCAGGAACTTATTTCCCTACTTGTCCTTCCCGAGGGAATAGACGAGATCCTACTAGGTATACCTTGGCTCCGTTTCCACTCCCCACATATAGAGTGGACTTCGGGTAGGATACTGGGTTGGAGTGATGCATGTAGAGGCAGATGTGTCAGGAGTTGCATTCAGGTTACCACTACTGAGTTACCCGCAGATCTTACTCCACTTCCCAAGTGCTACTGGTCATATGCAGACGTGTTCTCCAAGAAGGCTGCGGAGACTCTTCCGCCTCATCGCCCCTATGACTGTCCTATCGACCTCCTGCCTGGCGCAGAACCTCCTCGGGGAAGGGTCTATCCCCTCTCTCTTCCTGAGACAGAGGCCATGCCGCAATATATTCAGGAGAACCTGGCAAGAGGGTTTATTAGGAAGTCGATGTCACCGGCAGGGGCAGGATTCTTCATCGTGCAGAAGAAGAACGGAGAATTACGTCCGTGTATTGATTACAGGGGTCTTAACGCCATGACCGTTAAAAACAAGTACTCGTTGCCCCTGATTTCTGAGCTCTTTGATAGGCTTCGGGGAGCAAGGGTATTCACTAAACTAGATCTGCGCGGTGCTTATAACCTGATTCGCATCCGTGAGAGGGATGAATGGAAGACGGCTTTAATACCAGTAATGGGCATTACGAATATCTGGTGATGCCCTTTGGGCTCTGTAATGCTCCAGCCGTTTTCCAAGACTTTGTCAATGACATCTTCCGGGATATGCTCTCCACCTCCGTCGTAGTCTATCTGGATGATATACTCATCTTCTCTCCAGATATTGACTCCCACGGAGAGATGTCTGCAGAGTCTTCGACCTCGTATGGGCTAATTCCCTTTATGCTAAGTTAGAGAAATGTATGTTTGAGCTGGAGTCTTTACCTTTCCTTGGTTATATCATCTCAACCCAGGGATTGGCTATGGATCCGGCCAAACTACAGGCTGTGATGGACTGCCAGGAACCCCACTCTCTTAAAGCGGTGCAGCGCTTTATGGGGTTCATTAATTACTATCGCCAGTTCATTCCCCATTTCTCTACCTTGGTAGCTCCCTTGGTAGCCCTCACCAAGAAGGGAGCAAATCCCAAATTGTGGTCGGAAGAGGTCTCCAAGGCTTTCACTTCTATTAAGTCTCATTTTGCTAGCGCTCCCATCCTACATCGCCCCGATGTTGATAAGCCATTTTTATTGGAGGTGGATGCCTCATCTGTTGGTGCTGGAGCAGTCCTCTTCCAAAAGGATGCTCAAGGTCGGAAGCATCCTTGCTTCTTCTTCTCTAAGACCTTCACATCAGCAGAGAGGAATTATTCCATCGGGGATAGGGAGTTGCTAGCCATGAAGTTGGCCTTCTCTGAGTGGAGACATCTGTTGGAGGGGGCCCGCTTTCCCTTCCAAGTCTTCACCGACCACAAAAATTTGGTGTATCTGCAGACAGCCCAGCGGCTTAACTCTCGCCAGGCCAGATGGTCCTTGTTCTTCTCCCGGTTTAATTTCACACTCCATTTCCTCTCAGGAGAGAAGAACATTCGTGCCGACACTCTCTCTCGCTCTGTGGTGTCCTCTGAGGAGGAGGTGGAGGAGCCTCGGCTTATTGTCCCCACAGAGAGCCTGAGAACAGTGGCCCCGGTTTGGCTAGAGTCTATGCCCCCGGGCAAGACTTTTGTGCCTACCAATTTGCGACCGGAGGTACTCTCTTGGGCACATTCGTCCAGGGTGGGTGGACACTTTGGGGCAAAGAGGACATCTGAATTGCTGGCGAGAACATACTGGTGGCCGCATATGGTCCGTGATGTTGGGGACTATGTTCGGGCGTGTGTCTCCTGCGCCAAGAATAAGTCGACACGACAACGGCCAGCTGGGTTACTTTACCATTTGCCGGTGGCAGATAGGCCCTGGGAGATGGTTGGGATGGACTTTGTGGTGGGCTTGCCCAAGTCTCGGGGTAGCACCATCATTTGGGTAATCACTGACCATTTCTCCAAAATGGTGCATCTGGTGCCGCTACCACGGTTACTTTCTGCACGGGCTCTGGCAGCGTTGTTCGTTAGGCACATCTTCCGTCTACACGGCATGCCGGACAAAATTGTCAGTGACCAAGGTCCCCAGTTTGCGTCTCGGTTCTTGAGAGAGCTTTGTCGTCTACTCAGTATTGAGTTAAATCTCTCTTCAGCGTACCATCCTGAGACGAATGGGTTGGTAGAGAGGGCCAACCAGACCTTGGTCACCTATCTACAACAATGCTGTGGCTGACTCCACCGGACAGACTCTATTCCTCCTGAACTACGGTCAGCATCCGCGGGTTCCGGTGCCCATGCCCGTATCTTCCGCCGACTCCAGGGTGGCAGACTGGGCTGTGGAGGCACGGGACATTTGGGACCATACCCAGGATGCCATTCAGGCATCCAAGGAGAGGATGAGGTCCTCCGCCGACGCACATCGGCGCCCCGCTCCAACATTTGCTCCGGGGGACTTGATGCGGCTCTCCGCCCGTAACATTAGGCTGCGAGTTGAGTCCACTAAGTTGGCACCCCGCTACCTGGGTCCTTTCAAGGTCCTCAAGCAGGTTAACCCTGTGGTATACCGTTTGGCTCTTCCACCACGCCTTGGTATCTCCGACACCTTTCACGTATCCCTCTTGAAACCCGTGCTCATGTCCCGGTTTTCCGAGTCATCTGCCGGGACATCGGGTTCGTCTACGGATGACCATGAGGTGAACGCCATCATAGGGTGTAAGGTGGTACGGGGCAAAAGATTTTATTTAGTTGATTGGAGGGGTTATGGGCCTGAGGATAGGTCTTGGGAGCCTGCCGAGCACGTTCACGCTCCGCAGATCATCGCTGCTTTTGAATGCAGTGAGGCCCAGAGAAGCGGGGCCCTAGGAGGGGGGGTAATATTAGGGGTCGAGTTCCCACTTCTGCACAAGGGGAATCTCGAGCCATTCCGGCTGCGGTCTCCCATTCGTCTCGCCCAGTCTGGCAGTGTGCAGAGGATTACTGCTGCTCCTCCAGACTCTGCTATTGTGGCCAGTACTGGTTAGCGGCGAGCAGACGTCTTTAGGACAAAGTCCTTGTTTTTTCCTTCTGAGCATGCCCAGGGTGAGATCTCTCATTGGAGATCAGGGGTCACATGCTCAGGTAATTCAGCAGCTCCTATTGGTCTGCCAGGAAGGTCCTGTGACTACTGGTGTTCTGGAACAAGTTTCATTGGTCCTTGTTTCTGGCAGGTCCTGTAGCTGTTATTATAAAAGGGTGGCAATGCTGAGCCGCCATGCGCTAGCATCAACCATTATATGCTTTGCGCCAGTGTGGTCATGCGTGTGTGTGGTTAGGGCCCGGCTGAAATAAGCCCCTAGAATACCGACTTAATCGGTGAGGAGTTTGGTATGCTAGCTGGTCAGGGTCGGTGTCCTAGATGCCCTAGATTACCGGCATAACCGGTGAGGAGTTTGATTGCCGTATTCAGGGTCTGGCGTTCAGACGCCATAGATTGCGGGTGACTCCCGCGAGGACATTAGAGCATGATCACGTTCTATGTTCGCTTAGCACTTAACTGTGTACCTGGGTGCCTGACAGGACACAGAACTTTTTCTCAGCGGCTCTGTGACGTAACAGGGTTCGCTTTCAACGCTAGACAGCGCCCTAGCGTGTTTATTTTGCGACTCAGTTGTGTTCAGTGAGTTCGCACACATCGCCATATTGCGCTGCGGCACTCCTAGCGGCTCTGTGAAATAACAGAGTTCGCACATATTTCCACAGCGCATTGCGGTGTTTATTTTGGCGACTCTGCGGGATAACAAAGTTCGCGTCTTGCGCCATTTTACTAGCAGCAGGTTCCGCCTGCACGGTGGACCCCGGGCTGCGAACGCATCTCTCTACCTCATATATTTGGTGCGTTCCGCAGACCCTAACAAGGGGTAATGTTAGGGTTCAAGTTCCCGCTGCTGCACAAGGGGAGTCTTGAACCAGTCCCGCTGTGGTCCCCCATTCATCTCCGGTCGCAGTGGAGCCTGCTCAGCAGAGACGTCGGTCCCAGCGTCTTGCCCATTCCAGTACTGTGCAGAGACTTGCTGCTGTCTCTCCTGGATCTGCTATTATAGCCAGTGCTGGAGCAGACGTCTTTGGGATGAAGTCCTGCGTTTCCCCTTCTGAGCATGCCCAGGGTAAGATCTCTCATTGGAGATCAGGGGTCACATGTTCAGGTATTGCAGCAGCTCCTATTGGTCCGCCAGGAAGGTCCTGAAACTACATGTGTTTGGAACAGTTTCTCATTGGTCCTTGTTTCTCTGGCAGGTCCTGTAGCTGTTGCTATAAAAGGGTGCCATGGCTGGGCCGCCATGCGCTAATATCAATTGTTATTTGCTTAGCGCCAGTGTGGTCATGCGTGTGTGTGGTTAGGGCCCGGCTGAAATAAGCCCCTAGAATACCGACTTAATCGGTAAGGAGTTTGGTATGCTAGCTGGTCAGGATCGGTGTCCTAGATGCCCTAGATTGCCGGCATAACCGGTGAGGAGTTTGATTGCCGTATTCAGGGCCTGGCGTTCAGACGCCATAGATTGCGGGTGACTCCCGTGAGGACATTATGATCACGTTCTATGTTCGCTTAGCTATTCACTGTGTACCTGGGTGCCTGACAGGATACAGAAGTTTGTCTCAGCGGCTCTGTGATGTAACAGGGTTCGCTTTCAACTCTAGACAGCGCCCTAGCGTGTTTATTTTGTGACTTAGTTGTGTTAGGTGAGTTCGCACACATCGCCATATAGCGCTGCGGCACTCCTTCTAGCGGCTCTGTGAATTAACAGAGTTCGCATATATTGCCACAGCGCTTTACGGCGTTTATTTTGGCAACTCTGCGGGATAACAGAGTTCGCTTCTTGCGCCATTTTACTAGCAGCAGGCTCCGCCTGCACGGTGGACCCCAGGCTGCGAACGCACCTCTCTACATCATATATTTGGTGTGTTCCGCAGACCCTAACAATGGCTGCATGTCTCACAGCTGTTCGACATGTTTTTTGGCACAAACCACCAACTTCTGCTGTAAAGTTCAAAAATAAAAACACTTTTCTGTGAATAATAATAACATGCATATTAAATATTTACCAACTATAAAGAATTTTCTGCACATAGACCAAAGTCTCAATCCAAAAGCAGATTGGATTTAATCTTTTGCTTGCAGATACCTGTGAGGATATAAACAAGCCATATGTGTTGTTCAGTGTTGCTTGCTTTAAGTAAAAAGTGGTAACGAGCGAACGTGCTTGGATAAGGTGTTATCGAAACATGCTCGTCTGCTAGTGTTTTCGATGTTCACAAAAAAATATGGTCGAGTTCCCGCAATCCCTTCATGTGTAAAGCGCTGCGGAATATGTTGGCGCTATATAAATAAAGATTATTATTTATTATTATTATTATTATGTGTTGCGGCTGTCAAACAGCTGCAAGTTATGCAGCTGCGGTGACTTGAACATATTCTTCTAGCACCCCGAAGACACTCGTTTAGCAGACGAGCATGCCCCAATAACACCTTATTCCAGGACGTTCGCTCATCACTAGTCGAGACATTAGGATGTGCACCATGACTTTGTGACAGGTACTCTAGACCAGGACTTCCACCGCGGCTAGACCTTTGATGTCCCTGTGCATTCGCAGAAACATCTTGGGCTTAGTTGCAACCAGAAGTCTAGGCCTGATGTGACGAAGCGTGGGGTTTCAGTGTTCAGTAAGAAGAAATGCTGAGAACAGTACTGGAGATATTGAGCAGAGGAGGTAAGAGGTAACATGAGTAATGTTTCTTTTCTTCTCCTTTATTGTTCTTTTCTACATCTTACATTTATTATGCTCTGGGCTCTCCATAATAACGGACATTCAATTAATGAACATACCCTGTAATGTATCTTTTGGGTACATCCTGTTTCAATCCTTCCTTTTGACCCTAAAAAGACCAATATTTTGCATGTAAGGCTGGCGTCACACTTGCGAGTGTGATGCGAGTAAGTCGCATGACTTTCTCGCATCAACACCCGACACAGCCGCCTGCTCTCGGACCCGAGTGTGCGGCTGCATAGAAATACATGCAGCCGCACACTCGGGTCCGAGAGCGGGCGGCCGTGCCGGGTGTTGATGCGAGAAAGTCGTGCGACTTACTCGCATCACACTCGCAAGTGTGACGCCGGCCTAAAACAATAGGTTGCAGCAGGAGCTGGGGCAGACACATTATTGGTGCAGCCTTTCGCACTGGGGTCTAAGAGATAAGAGGCCCACCTTCTTTCAGTTGTTCAGCTGTTTTGTGCATTAAGATGAGTTTTGGACTGCAAAGGGCCCATATATTGTTCATGCACAGGGACCCTCTCCTGTCTGAGCGCGTGTCCTCCTCCCCTTTAGCTCTGAAGCTAAAAATGGAAGATTTCAGGAATATATTAATAACTAAATACATCCACAAGACTGAGGGTTTCAGGAGCTAAAGAAAGTTCTGCAGTCTGACACTCAATGTGAGCACGATTATCTCATGCTTATCTTCATTATTCATTTATTTGTGTTACATTTAAGCTTAACCCCTTAACCCCAGGCCATTTTCCGTTTTTGCATTTTTCGTGATTTATGGCTGGGTGAGGGCGTATTTTTTGCGAGCCAAGCTGACTTTTTATTGTTACCATTTTGGTATGGATACAATCTGTTGATCGCCTGTTATTGCATTTTATTGCAATGTAGCGGCAACCAAAAAAATGTAATTCTGGCGTTTTGACTTTTTTTCTCGTTACGCCATTTAGCAATCAAGTTAATTCTTTTTTTATATTGATAGATCGGGCAATTCTGAATGCAACAATACCAACTATGTGTATGTTTGATTTTTTTAGTGTTTTATTTTGAATGGGGCGAAAGGGGGTTGATTTAAACTTTAATTTTTTATTTTTTCATATTTTTTAAAACTTTTTTTACTTTTTGCATGCTTCAATAGTCTCCATGGGAGTCTAAGAGCTGGAGTTGTCCAATCGGCTCTGCTACACACAGGTTGTGATCAGATCGCCTGTATGCAGCAGAAATGCTCACTTATTATGAGCGCCGACCACCGGGCGGTGCTCATAGCATTCCAGCTATGACAACCATAGAGGTCTGCTTGAGACCTCTGGTTATCATGCCAACCCATCGGTGACTGGCGATCACATGACAGGGTCACTGATGGGCGGGATTTCCGGCGCGCTTGCCAGATGCGTGAGTTAAATGTCGCTGTCAGAGATTGACAGCGGCATTTAACAGGTTAACAGCCACGGGTGGATCGCGATTCCACCGATGCCTGTTAGAGGCACATGTCAGCTGTTCAAAACAGCTCACATGTGCCTGGAAAGATGTGGGCTCAGTGCCAGAGCCCATATCAACGCGAGGTAGTCCAACGTGGGCTTATTATTATGTCCATTGTCAGAAAGGGTTTAAAGGAAGTTTTTCTATTAAAAAAAACTAAACATTATTTTAAAATCCACAGAAATATTTTTTCTAAAGTTCTTTTCTTTACCGATGTCTTTGATTGATTCCCGCGCTATTTGTTTATTTCACTCTGCTATTGAGGAAAAATGTTGATTTCAACTTTATTCTTTTTTTGTAATTTAGGTTTTCAATGCTTCAAATTTCCAACATATTTTCACACAACCATAAAGAAGAATTATTACATTTTGGCTATATGTAGTGGGATTTCTATGCATACAGATATATATTCACAGTCCTCTCAACTAGAGCAACACATCCACCTTCATGGGATGAAGCTGAAATGTATGCACAGCAGCGAGTCAGAACTGACATTGTGCCGTCTGTTTCCTTCCTTCGGTTAGACTAATTTCTAGCAATGTGCCATTACTTGCAATCATGAATACCACTATATTTGGCTCTGACTATAAGAGCTCATTCACATGCTGTTCACATGTCCATAATTTTTAGCTCAATGAGTCGTCCGTTCAAAATCGGGGAGAAGTGTCTGATGTTGATCCAAGCGTTACATCAAACTAGGCAATGAAAGTCTATGGAAAGTTCTGCCAAGTGATGTTTGTTTTTCATGGACTGATAGATAGTAAAAGGTGGAGAAACATTTTTTTTCAATTAGAGCAAAATTTAGGAAACTCTGACCAAATCCCGATGGAATTCTGGTGACACTTTGTTGAAAATCTGACGCAACTATGATGGAACTCGGGTCAATTTTCTCGTACAACAAATTCACTGATGTGTGAATGAGCCTTTAAAAAGTATTTTATGAAATTTATCAACTAATTTTTAATCTGTTTTGATTGACTAGAATATGTTTTAGAAACCTGTGTAAATACCAATAAATTCAATTTATTTATTTTTATGCACAAAGTTACCAGCCAGAATTAATATATTAAAGCCATGAACACCCCCAGATAATCTTAATCACTTTATTTCAGCAAACATTGTGATGCATCCACTGATTTAAACAGAACATAAAGGGCTTATTGCTAATCCAATGTATAAATGTTAACTAAAATAATATTGGAATTAAAGAAATTAAAAGAATTTCCACATACAGAGTCACCTATTTCTGCCCAATATTTGCCAGTAACTGTTAAAGAGGTGGTCCACTACTTTAACATTGATGACCTATCATTATAAGTTATCAATATCTGATCGGTGGGGGCGCGACACTCGGCACTCCTGCTGATCAGCTGTTCTCTGTATTGGTGGCAGCCGATACTACCCAGTTACAAAGATGCAGAGCACAGTGCCGTCAACTCTATAATGTTCATGCCTGGGTCCTGCACATCCTCCCTTTAATTGAAAACTTTACACTTCAGACCCCCTGTTAGGGACCTCTCCCCCAACCAAATAAAATCTCCTGCATTGCACTGACGAGTGGCAAACAAACCAAAACATGTGTCTGTAAATGGATTTTCTGGTTTGAGTGGTTTATCCTAAGTCATTTGGCATAGCTTGTAAAAGACTAGATATTGACTTTTAGGATTGCTACTTCCAATATGTAGCACTTTAGTTTAACACTTCTTCCTCTTCGAAGAGGGTATTTGCATATTTAAATTCTTAGTGAAGCATCGCGTGGCCTATAAGTCTCCTTATGCCTGCTTGACACTCTCCACAAGGAGAACGGTTACTTCTTAGATCGCATATACAATGAATGGCACGGCGATGTATGACCATTCTAAGGGGCTTTTCTGAGAACCATTCTAAGTCTAAGGGACAGAGGCAGTCTCAGCTGTTGGACCTATGGCAAGGTGGTAACTTGTCGAGATGGGAATAATCCTTTAATTGTAGAAAGTGCAATCAGAGAGGTTCCTCACTTTCAATATTTTGTATACTCTAGAGATATATCATCTGCCTCTTCCAATATCTGTAAACCTGTCCAGATACATTCACTGCATATTCATGGTGCATTATTCTGTATTCTCTTGCATAACACCATTTATGTTTTTTTTAAATCCTTTAAGATATCTATTCACTGGAGTTTCTTAATTGCCATAATTCTGGCAATCTCCAGCAACCAAAATACTGCTGCCTCAAGTAAGATTCTGCCATAGCACATAACATCCGTTTGTAATTCAGTGCACACATTGTAATTGTAAGGCCCATCTGCTACGTCGCATACTATGAATAATAAAACATGTAGTACTGTATTTTTATTTCCCACATATATTTAGTAATATTCACTATCACAATGATCACAAAGACATTAGCATTTGAGGAAAGCGGTAATTTTTTTCTGCTTGAATAAAAGTCAACACATCTTTAAATCAAACTTCTCAAGACAATCTGAGGCAATTTTTCAAAGTCAGTGAAGACTGACCTATCAATATGCTGCTAGGGACCTGAACAAATGCAAAAAAATGAACAAAACAAATTATTTCATGGTATTCTGCCCCCATCTTTTCCCTTGGCATGTTCTTGGAGATGTTGGCATCTAGACTGAGGCACTTTGCTATTGAGTTTTGATCACATCATGTGTCCAACTCATTATGCTGCACCTGGGCTTACTGTAAAACCAAAATAACCAGCATTCCAGCACTAGACAACATCAGTGATTTTGATACAGAACATATGGTAAGAGCCTCGATCTAGTCCAAGGGAGAACCCAAGAGAATACAAACTCCTGACTTCATATTTAATGAATGTGTCCCACTGATTGGAAAAAAATATTTAGAAAAGTTAATTTAAGAAAACATCTTGTAATCACACATTACAAAACATAATCAATGGAAAGAAGAGACATAAGGAAAAGGAGGAAAAGTAATAAAAAAGCTGGAAATACAGAAAAAAAGCATTTACAACATTTATTAACAAAGAGTAACTAAAAGGGGTTATGCTGGATTTTTTCCCCCTATGGGGCTAAGAAATTACGAGCAGGTATGTTCTGCCCTGTAACAATCTCTCCCATATCAGTTGGCATTTTTTCTGCTTCCTTTAATCTCACATCAACAGAGCAGCTATTTTTCTTCCACTCAGTTCTGTCAAAAGGGCATCCGTGTCAAAGTCATGCTGATTGACAGCCAGCTCTCTTTAGTTAGGAAGGTGAGCCAGCTGTCAATCAGCATGACATTAGCAGTAATGCCCCATCAACAGAGAAGAGCGGAAGAAAAGGAGCTGCTCTATTGGCATGACATCAAAGGAATCAGGAGAGTTGCTACGGGAGAGGTCCATGCTCTGAATTGGAAGAGATTGTTGTAGGGTAAGTTCCTGCCTAAAGCGCCATAGTGCAAAAAAAGCTTAAACACCATAATCCCTTTAACTTTCCATTCTCAATAGACTGACTTCATTATTATTTTAAGACTACAAGTATTTTGCCCCATCAATTTTTTACCCTTTTCCTAATTTTGTACTTATTGCATTTTTGTACTATTCTATACTTTGCGTAGCAGTTAAATTGCATTTCTATTGCAAAAGGAGAAGGGTCACAAATTATGGCCTAACTTTCTGAGCAATTGACTCAATGACAAGTTTCTGGAAGCAGTGGCCGTTTTGGTGAAATCTCCTCCATCAACCATGTAAGGCGTAAGTGCATGACAGAACCCACCAGCCCTTATGCTACATAAGAGGACAACACCCCCGGAAGAAGCGTAATGCAAAATGGAGTAGGGGTTGTGCAGGTGTGGCTGTCTTGAACCTGTTCTTGGACTCCACTGGTCTTTTAACCATTCAGGTGATGTACTCATGTTTAATGTATTGTCATCAAGGATTTTATGTGCTATTGTTAATTCTGGTATTATAGCTGTAGGTAACCATTGGCAGTCTTATGACTAGTCAGCACTGTGCCTTTTCTCACGATCTTATATACCTGCACTGCTTGTGGATAAACATATTGCCAATCTTTTCCCAGCATATAGGATTGAGATATCTTTAGTATATAGGAACTGCATACTTTCAAATAGTAGCCCTTAGCACTTTATCCTCTGGCTACAAGGTAACGTTTCTGCTTAACACTACAATTATTTTTGCTGTTTCACATAGGAGCATTCCTTTTGAGTACTTTTAGGAGTCTGTGGTTACCCAGCCTATTTGCACTTCCCCCTAGGAGGTTATCCACACCCTGTTTTATCATTTGTTGTTTGTTCTGGTTTTAGCTTGTTGTATGTATACAATAATAAAATTCTTTGTTTTTTCTATTTTTGCTAGAATCTCTATTTATTGATGGCTGCAATAGGTCTAGCTGCTATCAATTGTGTTTTAATCTTATTTGAAGTGTCTAGCACACTATACTTATTTCCTGGGACAAATGTAATTAAATAAGAGGACAACAGTAATGTTTAGGTGGCATGTAAAAATTGAAGAGCCATGGTTCATTGTGATCAAGAAGCTGTTGTTTGAGGTGGAATATCACTATTTCTTAACATTACATGACTTGTATCCTGCATTTTTCAACAATTTTACCCTCTGCAGGCTATATTTATAATTTTCTGAGTTATTGGGTGGAGACTAGGTGCTGTGATGTTTCCCATGCAAAGTACAGAGACACAATTCATTCCTAGTCTCCCTTCTCTATGTAGCAGGTGTTCAAAAACAGCAATACTGAGCAATGTAGCTGTGCATTCAGAATTGAGCAAAATAAAATGCTTACTAGAAAATAACAGCACTGAGTTTGTGTATTTCACTATGTTGCTCTCTTTGCCTTTTTTCTCCTCTTCCTTCTCTAAAACTTTAAATAGGCAGCTGTAATCTTATCCCTTAGTGAGCTGCAGTGCATGTTTTCTTGAACTGGAAGGATTTTATCAGTATTTCTCAGATGATAATCAGTTGAGGAGGCGGGAGGTGGAAGAAGAAATATCTCATACGTAGGTGGAGAAAGAAGGATTTTTGTTATGATTCGGTAACCGAGGAGGATAATGGAGAAATAGGCTAGGCAACCAGACACCCAGTGAGGTTGGTAACTTAGCGGATTGCAGACTCCAAAACTGACAACACAACTAGAATTAGCCGTGGGACGTACCTACGATGCCCTAGACACCTCGACACAGCCAAAGTGGTAACTAAGCCTAAAGAGAGAAAAGGAAAAGCTAAACTGCCCCGGAGTAGAGCCCCAAAGGAATAGATAGCCCCCAAATTTATATTGCCGGTGAGACAGATGATGTACAAAACACAGGCAGAAAATAGAGTAAGCACATGCTGGGGCCCAAACTGTCTACTGTCTGCAATCCAGCAAAAACCCTAAGAAAAATTCCAACACGTCTGATATGCAAAAATGCTGAGGCAACATGACCTCTCCCCTACTAAATCAGAACTCTGGTGTGAACTGGACGCAAAACAACAGATACTGAAATAACAGGGGACTAGAAACACAGAAAAGACTGACATAAGCCGTGGCAGAGGAAAACAGATTCCAGCACAGGTCCCAGCAGGGTACCCGGCTGAACTCACACCAGCAAGGCAGAGAACAGAGAAAAGCAAAATGGGAAAAAAGTCACAGATTAAAACAGACAAATAACTTATCTGAAAGATGCAGGACAAAGAAGTGAGCAAGCAGACTTCCAGAAGGCTAAGGAAGAAAACCAAAATCACTGGCAGCAACTAAGGGAAGGCTACTCACTTAAATCTCTCCAGTCTGTAACACCTGACCTCCAATCATCCTCTTCAGGTGATTGACCTCAGTCAGCCAGACAAGCTTCTTTTTCAGCAGCAACCACAAGAGGGAGTCCAAACTCATTAGCCAGATCAAAAGTGTTCACAACAGTACCCCCCTTGAGGAGGGGTCACCGAACCCTCACCCAAGCCACCAGGCCTATCAGGATGGGCCCATTGAAAGGCGCGAACCAATCTCTCGGCATGAATGTCAGAAGCAAACACCCAAGAATTATGCTCTGTCCTGACCATAACCTTTCCACTTGACCAAGTACTGGAGTCTCCGTCTAGCCAGACGAGAATCCAATACTTTCTCTACTTCATACTCCAAATTGCCCTTAACCAATACAGGATCAGGGGCACAGCCATGAGAACTACTGGCTCAAGAAACCTTTTCAACAAAGATTTATGAAAGACGTGCATCTTGAACGTTCCTGGAAGAGCCAAACGGAAAGAAACGGGATTAAGGATTTCCAAAATCTTATAAGGTCCAATGAATCTTGGCTTAAATTTTTGAGACGCAACTTTCATAGGAATATTTTTTGAGGACAACCAAACCATGTCACCCACTTTAAACCGGGGTCCATCAGTCCTATGCCGGTTGGCAAACCGTTGGGCCTTCTCCTGAGAGTGAGACAACTTATCCACTACTTGATTCCAAATCTGCTGCATCTCTCTACCATAGAATTAACACCTTGACAGGCTGAAGCCTCCACCTGCCCTGAAGAAAACCGAGGATGAAACCCAAAGTTGCAGAACAAATGGGACATCAAAATGGCAGAACTAGCCCTATTATTTATAGCAAATTCAGCCAAGGGCAAAAAAGAGACCTAGTCATCTTGATCAGCAGACACAAAACATCTCAAATAAGTTTCTAAAGTCTGGTTTGCTCTCTCAGTCTGCCCATTGGTCTGAGGGTGAAATGCAGAGGAGAAGGACAACTGAATTCCCAGTTTAGAACAAAAGGCTCTCCAAAATCTGGAAACAAACTGGACTCCTCTGTCAGACACAATGTTCTCTGGAATGCCGTGCAACCAAACCACCTACTGAAAAAACAAGGGTACCAACTCGGAAGAGGATGGCAACTTCGGCAATGGTACAAGATGGACCATCTTGGAAAATCTATCACAGATCACCCAGATAACAGTCATTCCCAGAGAGACAGTGAAGTCGGAATAAAATCCATTGAGATATGTGTCCATGGCCTCCTGGGCACTGGAAATGGCACTAACAATCCACTAGAGCGAGAACAGGGTTTGGACTAAGAACAAGTCCCATAGGACTGCACAAAATTCCTGACATCACGATATAAAGCAGGCCACCAAATAGACCGACTCACCAAATCTCTGGTACTAAAAATACCGGGATGACCAGCCAATGTGGAGCAATGAATTTCAGACATTACTTTCCTCTTCCATTGGTCGGGGACATACAATTTCCCCATAGGGCAGGTTTATCCTCCTGAAATTCCTCCATGGCAAGTCTCAAATCATGTGAGATAGCGTAAAGAACCACACCTTCTTTTAGAATGGTAGTAGGCTCAGTCACATCAAGAGAATCAGCAAAGAAACTCCTAGAGAGGGCATCCGCCTTAATATTCTTAGTGCCCGGAAGAAAGGAGACCACAAAATTAAAACGTGTGAAAAACAAAGCCCACCTAGCCTGTCTAGTAACAACAAGACAAGGGAGGGCACCACAAAACACTGGCATCTCCACAAGCTCCCCCTTATAGTGGTATCGTATTTCCACAGTGCACTGAGCGCTCATATGCCGACATTCTGCCGGGCTCTCCACCTACTTCCCTGGAGATCTTCTACCTTATTCAGATGGCCATATGGGCGTATTTGTCTTACTGCTACATTTTTGGATCTATTGATTCTGTAGCTACTGGGGTTAACTTTGCAATTTTGGTGCATTCTTAGCCTTTCAGTGTTTGCTGTGCAACCTTTATTCACAGCTGCATTTGATAGCCTATCTTTGGGTTTCTCATATTGCTTCATTTCTATGATCGGCTGTTATTGATAATTGTAGGTATGTTCCTGGCATTTTATGTGCACAGTTGTTGTAACATCTGCTGTATTGTATTTCTTTTGAAATGCCACAGCTGACACTTCATACCGGTGCACTGTCTATGTCGATTTATTAAGACTATTTTGTATGACACACACAGATGTTGTAGTGATTAATTTATGTGTATTCAGGGTAAAATAAGTGTATCTGACACAAGTTGTTTATATTACCCTCTGTGGTGAGCTTATATGGCTCTACCATGAGCCTAAAAGGGTTTTTGCACTGTCATGGTTATGACTTTTAATTGATTTTATATTATGTCTGTTTGTACCCAATAAAATGTGCATATTTTTTGTGGTGATCCCCGCTGTTTGGTCAGTTGCTTTTTTCTTCTTTATAGCCACCTAGCCTGTCTAGGATTCAATCGCTTGGCTGATTCGAGATAGATCAAGTTCTTGTGGTCGGTAAGGACCACAACTTGATGTTTGGCTCCCTCCAACAAATGTTTCCACTCTTCAAATGCCCACTAATTCCTGATTCCCCACATCATAATTACGTTCAGATGGGGAAAATTTTTGAGAAAAGAAGGCACAAGGATTAATGTTAGAGGTTACCGAATTTCTTTGAGACAAAACGGCTCCTGCACCAATCTCAGAAGCATCTATCTCAACCTGAAATGGGAAAGAAACATAAGGCTGCTGTAGAACAGGAGCAGAAGTGAATCTCCGCTTAAGCTCCTGAAACACCGAAACTGCCTCTGGAGACCAATTCACCACATCAGCGCCCTTTTTGGTCAAATCCATCAGTGGTTTGACAATACCAGAAAAATTACTTATGAATTTATGGTAAAAATTAGCAAAACCTAAAAATTTCTGAAGAGCCTTCAAGGAAGTGGGCTGAACCCAATCATAAATGGCCTAAACCTTGACCGGGTCCATTCAATAGCAGATGGAGATAAAATGTATCCCAAAAACAAAATTTTGTACGCCAAAGAGACATTTTGGTCCCTTAACATACAAAGCATTTTCTTTCAAAATCAAGAATACAATCCGAACATGTTCCACATGAGAATCCCAGTCATTGGAAAAAATCAAAATATCGTCCTGAGGAGTATTAAACGCCGTCTTCCATTCATCACCGTGCTTAATGCGATTAAGATTATACGCCCCCCTAAGGTCAAGCTTGGTAAACCAACTAGCACTCTTCACTCTGGAGAATAAATCGGAAATCAGGGGTAAAGGATACTGATATTTAACAGTGATTTTATTAAGGGAATGATAGTCAATACATGGCCTCAATGAGCCATCCTTCTTGGCCACAAAGAAAAAGCCGGCACCTAAAGGTGAAGAGGACGGTCTGATATGGCCCTTCTCCAATGACTCCTTGACATAAGATCGCATAGCATCATGTTCAGGTACAGATAAATTGAAGATCCGACCCTTGGGGAATTTTACAACCGGGCACTAACTCAATCGCGCAATCTTAACTCTTGTGAGGAGGCAATGTACAGACTTAAGCCCCCGTATCACATAGCGAGATCGCTAGCGAGATCGCTGCTGAGTCACAAGTTTTGTGACGCAACAGTGATCTCCCCAGCGATATCGCTGTTTGTGACATTCAGCGACGATCAGCTCCCCTGCTGGGTATCGCTGATTGTCGCTGAATGTCCTGGACATTTTTTTGATCGTTGGTCTCCCGCTGGCCATCACGCATCGCTGCGTGTGGTAGGCGGGAGACCAGCGATCAGCTGGTAACCAAGGTACACATTGGGTTTCTAGGTGCCGGGCGGTGCCTAGAAACCCGATGTGTATGTTAGATACCAGCACGCTGGTGCAGGGGAGCTGGTAACCAAGGTACACAGCAGGTTTCTAAGTGCTGCACGGTGCCTAGAAACCCGATGTGTACCTTGGTTACCAGCTCCCTACACCAGAGCGCTGGTATCTAACGTACACTGCGGGTAACTAAGGCTACTTTCACACATCAGTTTTTTTATGTCAGGCGTGATCCGACGTGTTTTTAAAAAAACGGATCCGGTACCGGATGCGTTTTTTTGTAATTGACTTTCATTAGCGCTGGATCGCGCCTGATGTTGTTGCGTTGCATCCGTTTTTGGCCGGATCCGGCGAAAATGTACATTCCGGCGGCCGGACAAAACGGTCACTGCAACGTTTTTTTTTTTTTCCGGACCCGCCTGATAGTGCCTGAAGCGGCGCATCAGTCGTCCGGAAATAATAGAAGTCTATGGAACTGGACCAGTCTTTTGTGCAATCCATTAAAAGACTGATCCGGATTCTAGAAATCAAGGACGACTACTACTATTACTACTACTACTACTACTACTACTACTACTACTTTTTCCACTCTCTCCGGACATGCGTACCTGCATTTTCCGGCTGCAAAACTTCTTTTTCCTGGTTCAAAAGTTCAGGTCGGATCCAGCAAAAAACTGATCCATTGCATCAGTTTTTTCATTTCAGCACCGGATCCGTCCTATCAGGTATTCGACGGATTATGCCTGACACAAAAAAACTGATGTGTGAAAGTAGCCTAAGCGACGTGCGTCGCTTGTTACCCACATAGTCACTGTCCTGATTGCTGCTGAGAGCTTCCTGTTTGGCAGCTCAGCAGCGATCATGTAGCGACACACCAGCGATCCTGACAAGTTCATATCGTTGTCGGGATCACTGGTGTGTCGCTATGTGTGACGGGGCCCTTACTCTCACTAAACACATCAGAGAAATCAGCCAAATAGTCAGGGACATCCTGAGACTGGGGAGAGGTAGAGAAAACAGTAATGTCACTAAGAACACATTGACAACCCCAACTAACCACAGACAAAGACTTCCAATCCAGAACAGGATTATGGGTCTGCAACCAAGGAAAACCCAGTACAATAATGTCATGTAAATTATGTTACACCAAAAATTTACAATTCTCTTGGTGGTCCGAGGCTACCCGCATTATCACCTGGGTCCAAAACTGGGGTTTATTCTCCGCTAAAGGGGTAGTGTCAATACCCCTCAAAGGAATAGGAGTCCGCAGGGGTACCATGGGAAAACCACAACGTTTGGCAAAGTCAAAATCCATCAGGTTCAAGGCTGCTCCTGAATCAACAAAAGCCTTAGCAGAAAATGAAGATAAGGAGCAGATCAAGGTAACCGTCAAGAGGAATTTAGGCTGTACATTGCCCAAAACAAATGAGTGAGCAAAACGATTTTCCCGCTTAGGGCAGACGGAAATAGTATTAGAGGCATCCCCACAAAAGAAGCACAACTTATTATGCCTTCTAAATTCTTGACGTTGAGCCCTAGAAACAACCCTATCACACTGCATGGGCTCAAAGGTTTGTTTGAAAGGCAACACCACCTCTCGCATAGTTTTACGTTCACGTAAACGTCTGTCAATTTGAAAGGCTAATGACATAGAGACGTTGTGACAAGAGGGAACAGGAAATCCCACCATAACATCTTTTACGGTCTCTGCCAGACCTTTTCGAAAAAGAGCCGCTAGGGCATCATCGTTCCATTTAGTAAGGATTGCCCACATTCGGAATTTCTGACAATATAACTCTGCCGTATCCTGACCCTGATTCAAGGCCAATAAGGTTTTCTCAGATTGATCAATAACATTAGGTTCATCATACAACAACCCCAGAGCCTGAAAAAACGCGTCCACATTAGCCATAACAGGATCCCCAGGTGTCAGGGAAAATGCCCAGTCCTGAGGGTCGCCACGCAACAGGGAGATGACAATTTTAACCTGCTGCACCGAGTTCCCGGAGGAATTAGGTTTCAAGGCAAAAAACAATTTACAATTATACTTAAAGTTCAAAAATTTTGACCGATCCCCAGAAAATAAAGCAGGAATAGGGATCTTAGGTTCTACAGTAGACAACTGAGCGTGATAGGCAGAAATTCTCCGAACTTCAGCAGCGAGCAGCGTAACATGATCAGACAAATGCTTAGTCTCCATTGAAGAAAAAATCCTCCTACGGCCCCCAGAGAGAAAGAGGAAAGATAAAATGTATAAAGAATTCTGACACTTTTTTTTTTTACTATTCTTTCCTTCTTTAAAGTACCCTAGAATCTACAGTCAGGCCGGTGATTCTGTTATGATTCAGTAACCGAGGAGGATAATGGAGAAATAGGCTAGGCAACCTGACACCCAGAGAGGTTGGTAACTTAGCAGATTGCAGACCCCTAAACTGACAAAACAGCTAGAATTAGCCGTGGGACGTACCTACGATGCCCTAGATCCCTCGACACAGCCAAAGAGTTAACTAAGCCTAAAGAGAGACAAGGGAAAGCTAAACTGCCCCGGAGTAGAGCCCCAAAGGAATAGATAGCCCTCAAACATATATTGCCGGTGAGGCAGATGAAGTACAAAACACAGGCGGAAAATAGAGTAAGCAAATGCTGGGGCCCAAACTGTCTGGATAGAACAGGACAGTAAAGGATACTGTCTGCAATTCAGCAAAAATCATAAAAAAAATTCCAACACGTCTGATGTGAAAAAATACTGAGGCCACAAGACCTCTCCCCCACTAAATCAGAACTCTGGTGTGAACTGGATGCAAAACAACAGATAATGAAATAACAGGGGACTAGAAATACAGAAAAGACTGACATAAGCTGTGGCAAAGGAAAACAGAGTCCAGCACAGGTCCCAGCAGGGAACCCGGCTGAACTCACACCAGCAAGACAGAGAGGAAAGAAAAGCAAAAAAGGGGAAAAAAGCCACAGATTAAGACAAATAACTTATCTGAAAGATGCAGGACAGAGCAGGGAGCAAGCAGACTTCCAGAAGGCTCAGGAAGAAAACCAAAGTCACCAGCAGCAACTAAGGGAAGGCTGCTCACTTAAATCTCTCCAGTCTGTAACACATGACCTCCAATAATCCTCTTCAGGTGATTGACTTCTGTCAGCCAGACCAGCTCGATTACCATCAGCAACCACCAGAGGGAGTCCAAACTCAGAAGCCAGATCGAAAGTGTTCACAACAGATTTTTATCTGTTCAGATATATTACAAAGTTTCCTGTATTCACTTCAATTATTGATTTATACTAAGTTTGTTGAAGCAACAAATGATCTTGTTTTGCTAGAAACCTTTTATTACCTTCTAGATCAGAGGTGGGCAATTAATTTTCCCAAGGGGCTACTTGAGAGACCGTGACTGTTGCAGAAGGCTGGTCAAAGACGTTTATTTTCTGCTCAATATTGTCATTAACATTATTTTATATTAATATTAATATTACTTATTATTGTGCAGATCAAAACCTTATAATTTACTGACTTTTATAAAGTTTAAAAAGCAGTATATAATACTGCTTCTCCCAAAACAGTTTGATGTCCCCACAGCCCAGTCTCCAACAGTGCAATGGGCCCACAGATCCTGCAAACACAGTATGATGGTTCTATAGCTTCCCACACCCAGTATATTGGACACCTCAGCCCCCCATCTACAGAATTATTCCAACAGCTCCATATACAGTATGAACCCCCAACATAATATCATTGCTCCCACAGTTCCCCAAACAGTATGATGGCTCCCTCAGCCCCTATAGTCCCCCAATAAAGTATGATGTCCCACACAGCCCCAGCACAATGATGGCCCCCACAGAACCCTCAATACAGTATGATCCGCACAGCTCCCAAACACAAAATTACCCCCACAGTTTTAATTACCACAGACCCCAAACACAGAATGATGACCCCCACAGTCCCTCAAACTCAGAATGATGACCACTACAGTATGACCTCCTACAACACCCAACACAGTATGATGAACCCACATAGACTGATAATCCTGTACAATCACCCAACACAAAATGAGGACCTCCACACTATGATCCCCACAGCCCCAAGAATATGAACCCCACAGCTTTCCAATTCAGAATGAGGACCCCCACAGTATTATCCCTAGAGTGTTCTAATACAAAATGAGGACTCCCACAATATGATCCCCCACAGCCTCCAACACAGAATGAAGACCCCCACAGTACGATCCCCACAGTGTCCCAACACTGAATACAGAACCCCACAGCCTCCAACAAAGAATGAAGACCCCCACAGTATGATCCCCACAACCTCCAACACAGAATGATGTCTCTCACAGTCCCCAAACACAAAATAGTAGCCGCACATATACCCCCTTCAAGTGAATGCCAAAAAAAACAAACGCAACTCAATTTTACCCCGTTCCGCCGGCATGCTACATGTCACCAGTATTTGCTTCACAGCAGGTGAATATCTGTATCTCCTTGTGTATGTATAAATATACTGTATATATAAATATGTATATACACACATACAAACACTGTTGCTCTAAAATTGTAAAATTTTTATTTTGCGTTTAATTCAAATATTTCCCACCCCAGCCTCTTCATTTCTCCAAGTCAATATAATATCATGGGCTCGGTTCACATCTTGGTTTTTCATTTTCCATCTTCTGTTGAGAAAAGCAGAATGAAGAAGGAAAGCAGTTCTGTATAAGTCTCATGTTGGACACCAGCAACACCTGATAGATCCCACTAACTATAATGGGGACTTTTGGATGTCCTTTTTTATCATCTGAGAGAATGGTGACACATGTAAGTACCCCCAAAACACAAATAAATATACATGATATGTAAATTAAGTACATGATGGGTCAGACCTAAATTAATGGCCCCTAGTTGTGCAGCAACATCAGCCAGGTATGAAAGTTTTATATCTAGTCCAGATCCAGGCTTGTGTTCGCACATGATCAATAACTTAGAATTGACTCATGCTTAGTCCAAAAGTCTTCCCATGTGGACACTTGGACACTCAGCCAAGTAAGCGTCCATGTTCATAAATGGGTCAGGGTAGAGACAGCTCCTGAGACTTGTGGTCAGACTACAGCTTCAAAAGCCATCACACTGTGATCTGACTGCGCAAGACACTAGTGACACTCACGGTTCTGCCTGCTTCTCCTCCTGGACCTGCAGTAGGATCTGCTACCCAGGCTCGGTGGTTTTGCTCTCTCTGGGGGCTGTTGTCTTGATCTCTTTTCCGGGATCAGGCACAGGATCTGCTGTGGGCGCAACTCCAGCCTATACACTGCTGCTCTGCACGGTGTGTTGCTCAACCTTGCTCTGCCCATCATAGTGTGAGCCACTCTTCTCTTCATCAGAATTGAGACATCACAAGGAGGTGGGTATGGCAGCCATGACAGCTGCTTCCTGCCCTCTTGCTGTTCCATTCCGCGGACCAGATAGAAACAGCCAAGGGGCCAGATGTGGCCTGCGGCCTACAGTTTGCACATGTCTGCTCTAGATCAAGGCTAGTTTAAAGTTTTCCAAAATTTGGTTGACCTCGATTTAACTAATGGTCACCATGAATTCACTTCCTCACTTTACTTTTTACTTTCTTTTACAAATTTAACAACAAATTTTGTCCATCTGTTTTTTCTCTCTTTATCACAGTGTCCCAGAAATAAGTAGCTGGCATCAATAGATGAGCAACAATATTTTGTTTTATATTTTGTCTTATATTTCTATTGTTACCATACTTTTTGTTTTGGTCATTTAATCAATATCTAAGTAATAGAGGATTTCACTAAAAATAACTGAAATACACAAAATGGGTAAGAGTTCAAACAGGTAATTCTATCTTTCCAAAGTTTTCTAAAGGGGAAGATAAAAGTTTGATAAAGAAATTAGCACTGTTTATTCATATCATGTCATTATTCTTTTGGATAGGAATGCTATAATTACATTAGTAATTCTGGATAGGATATTCAAGATGCCGACAATTCCGCGCTCCTCCAAAATCAGGCAAGGGAATCACAGAGTTCAGACGAGTTGCATACTTTATTAAAGGCTATCAAACTACGCGTTTGATTGACTATGTACCTGAAGAAGTGGACAGGACGTCCATAAAACACGTAGTTTGATAGCCTTTAATAAAGTATGCAACTCGTCTGAACTCTGTGATTCCCTTGCCTGATTTTGGAGGAGTGCAGAATTGTCGGCATCTTGAATATCCTATCCAGAATTTCTTGAAGATCCTTCGCAGGTCCGGTGCCATCTGCAGCCCTCCTATCCTACTTACTATATGTATTGGGCATACTCACAACGTGTAAAGGTGAGAATTTTACCTTACAGTAAACTAATTGTTAATTTGGTAATTGCGCTATTGCGCCCCTCTCTCTATCATTTATAATTACATTAGTGTAATTTTATTCCCAAAATTGAGTGGGCTGTCTCCTATTCTTAAATTAGTACCATTGTAATATGCTTGTCCACCAATATGCAAATTGTCTCATCAGAGAGGAAGAGGACTGGAACTCAAATGCCACCTATAGGAAGTAGCAATCCTAAAAGACAATATTGACCCTTTAACGAGCCTTGCCACATTTAGACGTTAGAAAAAAGCCAAACCAGAATCTCAGTTTGAAGTTACGTGTTTCAGGGTGTTGACCCTCCTCAATGCAAACCATAAGATCTGATTTTACTGTGTGAGAGGCCCTGACTAGAGTTTAAGGGGTAACATCTCTCCTTGAGGAGAGTGACATGCATGACATGTCAAATGTAAGGAGACTTATAGGACTTGCAATGCTTTTCTGGGAAATTAAATATGAAATTTGCCGTTTCAGAGAGGAAGAGGGCTAGGACTCTAGTGCCACCCATTAGAATTAGAAGTTCATACACTGGCATGTCACTCTCCACAAGGAGAGACATTATCCCTTAGACCAGAGTTAGAGGCCTCTCAATACAGCCAAATCAGATCACATTCTTTGCACTGAGGAGATGCAACATTTATCTGCAAATTGAGATTTTGGTTTGGCTTTTAACCTAAGTCATATGCAAAGGCTCGTTAAAGGGTCGATTTTGACTTTGAGGATTGTTACTTTCACTAGGTGGCACTAGATTTCAAGTCCTCTTCCTCTCTGAAGAGCTAATTTGCATATTTTATTTTCCAGAAGAGCAATGCATGGCCTTTAAGTCTCCTTTCAGTGTCATATCCGCCTCATACTTCTTATAAGCTGTTTGCGATAGAACGTAGAAGTGCAGCTCTGAAGATGGATGGATAGCTGTATTTGGACAGCTCTAGTCCTCCTGCGGTCCTTTGATTCTGCAGAGTCAAAACTCCTCTTGATAGCAACATGGTAGAGCACACAATTCAAGCCAGAAATCAAACCAAACCATGTGTCACGATGTGACTTGACCGAATGGGTGGTCGGTCAGCGGATGGCACAATACACACAACGGGAAGAGATAGGGGAGAGGAAGGCCCTACCGATAGGAAATGAGGGTTGGTCACCACCTGCGCTCAAACCTGACCCTGTGCCTGCACTCCCCTAATGCCCTATGTGGGTCCTTCCTCCCACTGTCGTCAGGATACTTCGTCCCTCACTGTCACCTTACACTGCCCTGGCAAGTGCACTGGCCGGCATAGGGTGCTAGCCTAGTCACTACAGATATTTCTACACAGGTGATATTGACAAACACGAAAGGGACAGGATAATAACAACTTAGCTTTTAGACACCGCTACTAAGCTCCACACCGCAGATAGCATAGCCACAGGACTCCAAACACCAAATGTGGCTGACACCAGAGAGCTGCTCCTGCTAGGCTGGTCTCCAGAGAGAAAACTCTATCACCAACAATCAGCTGATGCATCAGGTAACCGTTTAAAGGATAGAGGGAGTGGTCACCACCCACATCAGCTGACACAGCAGCACTGCAGTAACACCAGATTACCAGCAGGGAAAAACTGACATTAACCTCCGATGGTCCAAAAGGAAAAAAGCTCCATTTAAACAGAGTGGAACCAGAACTGCCACAAATCCAAAAATGGATCGTAACACCATGACACTTGTACAGTACAGACATTCAATCTTCAGAAGCGCACCATTCTGGACATGGAGAAGGCTGGGATGCAGGGCAGCAGTGTGATTCTGAAAACAGAACATGGGAAACCCCTTTAAGTGAACGCTAATTTCCACTGAACAGGAAAACCTATAAGGAGAATAAAAGACAATAAGGATAGAACATGGATTAACCCGTAATATCTATGGCACCAATCCATGGAGACTAGCGTTTGGCGCATCAGTCTTGATAAACGGTGCACTAGAGTAAGATGGGTCAAGTTAAATAAGAGGCATAAATCTCCCCTTTAATGTTAACCGATATACCTTTTCACTGACCCAAGAAAAATGAGAATAGCAAACCACAACGGGTGTAAATGCAGCAGTATCCACTGTATACTATAGTTGGCTCCCTCCTGCTTACTCCCTGAACAGTGTTGGCACCAATCATTGAGTGTTTCATTCCTTAGATGCTGCTGTGAGTAGAGACAGCAGCATCTAAATGGTTAACAAAGAGAGGGGACTGATTATTTCACCCCAATCGTTTCGCTTAGATAGCAGTTGTGTTGTCCTTAAGGCAAGCTGAGCCAAAGTAATAGCTTGGAGGTTGCCAAATACGGCAGCCAGTTACGGTGTTGGCAACATGTTAGAGGGAAAAAATGTTATTTTCATTCTACTAATTTCACTTTGCTTTATTTTCTGTGAAGCACCTGAAGGCTTAACAAACAACTTAATAGTAATGAATACTTTGAGCGGTGCCTTTTCTTAAAATGGTATATATTTTGGGGGTTGTCAAAAATAGAGGCCCATCAAAGTCACTTCAAAAGTTTTGTAAATTCCCTTGAAAAAAATGAAAACTTTTAATCCTTCGAACATCATGAGAAAATAAAAGGTAATTGAAAAAGGGCACTGAGGTAAAGTAAGCACATGGGAAATATTAATTATATTAACTGTTTGTGTACTGCAGTATAACTATCTAGTTTAAGGGTATAAACATTCAAAGTCTGAAAATTTCATTTTTTTAATTTTCACCATTAAAGAATTACCAACATTTTTATAAATAAATGCAAAACATATCGACCTAAATTTACCACATCATAAAATATAATGTCATGAAAAAAAATTTCACAGAATCACTGGGATATGTTTGAAAGATTCTAGAGACAATCATCATAAAAAGTTACACTTTAGTTTTGAAAAAAATTGTCTTGACCACTAAGGAGTTAATACATTTGGCACATCTTTCAGCTGCCTTCCACCACTGCAAAAAATGTACACCAATCAGAACTAGAGCACATCTCTATTGTAATTTACACCACTTCTGCCAGTATAGGGGATAGGGCACGGGGGAAGCCTCCAGGGACTGACCTTGGACCATAGTCCCTGGCTCACTTTTCAACGTATAGCTTCTGCAGCTTTTCAGAGTAAACATACCTTTCTGGAATGACTGAGCCAGTATCTAACACTTGCTGCCTGTGGTTCGGGTACCACAAATCATCTGTTATATTAACTTAAATACAACAGAACTTTAATAGAAATTAATAGGAAACCTTAGGACCAGGAAGAAGTGCTTACCTAAGGCGAAACAGCTGCTGTCCATACTTTCCAGCTTTTCAAATAGTGTTTTTAATTCTTTGACATCAAATTGTTAATTTTTTTATGACCTGTAAGTGCATGCAATTTTCTTCTTCTCTGTACTCTTTACACATTGTTTGCACTACTCTTTGGTACTATTGCAAAGCACCAGTGAAGTCATTGGGGATACCTATAGTGAGAGCGCCAGTATTAATTCTATGGACTGGTATTTGGATTCTCCATTCAATTGTTTGATGGCATTACTATATTACCCAAGGTGAAGGCAGTCATATTGCATGCCTATTATACATTGTATACAAGAGATTGTGATGAGCATGAAATATTTGGACGGGTTCACTATAGGGTCCTATATCTATTATGGCATTCCTGCAAATATATGAGAAGCACTAAGCAGCACATTCTTCTAGTATGTCGTAAATGCAGCACACTAAGTTCCAGGACTTTCCTAGATATGCTGTCACTAGGAAAAGCAACGTGGTCCAGCTACAGACTAGAAATAACATACATGGCACTCTGGTTGGAATTGTTTAGTCACACGGATCATTGAAATTTTTACTCTGAATATGTCACTGACATTGTTCATGATTTTGCATGTTTTGTAGAAAGTATGCTTTATCTGGAAACAGAAAATGTGAGGAAGCCAAGCCTTTTTCTGGCAATAGTTATTTCCATGATCTTAAAGAGTACTTGAAATTTTAGGTAATATTTAATAATTGGCTGCTAAAGAATAACATTATTTCTGGCTATTTTCTATTACTTTTATTCCAAGCTTTCCCCTCTGCAGGCTCTTTCTCTAATTTTCAGTTGCCTCTGAGCTAGTGGATGGAGACAAGCTGCTATGATTTCTGCTATACATACTACAAACATACTTGAGTGTGGCACTGTGGCTCAGTGGTTAGTACTGTCGCTTTGCAACACTGGGGTCATGGTTCAAATTCCACCAAAGACAACATCCAAGGAGCTTACATGTTCTCCCAGTGTTTAAATGGGGTTTCCTCCCACACTTCAAAGACATACTGATGGTAGGGCATGTAGATTGTGAGCCCAAATTGGGACTGTAAAACGGAAATTGATGGTGTTATATAATCTAGCAATATAAATGAATGATGGATGCCTGCTCTCCTGTCTCTATTGTAGCACATGCTCAAAATTAGCAGCAGTACTGAGCAGTATAGCTGTGAATCTAACTTTGAATTGAGATAAAATAATATGAATTGATAGCATGATGTCTGTCTTTGCCTTTCTGTTTATAGGCAGCTGTTGCCTAAGCTGGAAATCCTTCTTGTTTTGAGTAGAACAGATTTTAATAGTTTTGTAATAATAAGTTGAGGCAGCAGAAGGGGGGAAGTGGCTTATAAATGGAGAAGGAAGCACATTTCTCAGATAAGATTTATTACAAAGCTTCTCATAATTGCTTGTACTATTGATTTACGCTAAGTTTATTGAAATAGCGGTGGTCTTTTAAGCTTTTAATTTTATTACAAAACTTGCTGAGGATTGCATGATCCGTGACTTACTGTAGATATTAGACATAAATCTGTATGTACGTGCAATACCTGAAAAATGGAACTCATTTCTCTCCACATCCAAGTCTTGCGTCCTCAGATTATTCTTGGAGCAGAAGCATCATTCATTGATCCCATCTTGGACATCGCAGTCAATTCTGAATTTGATTCACAGCAAAGCAATTATTAAACTACACAAAAGCCACCTGGATGTAGGACATGAACAAATCCTATGACTATTAAGGGAACAAATGGATTATCTGTCTATTTGTTGTCAGTACATGCAGGGAATTAATTCGCCATCCCTGTTGATGCCATATAATGCCGCCAGACCTGTAAAAACCAACAGCGCAGACATATTGTTCGAAATCACTTAAGAAGTGACAATGGGTAAACTACTTTCTCCGTGGATTGAGTTGTTTGAGTTGTTCTATTAAAACCTCCAGTGAAACACACGTAACCAGTGTTAGAGATGGGTGAATTGATTTGAAGCAAATCCAATTTTCCCCCAAAAATTAGATTCCCTAAAATACAATTTTTTTTGGAATTTACTGAGGCGAATCCAGCTAAATGGTGATTGGGAGCCACAATTTCACCATTTTGCTGGATTATTCTTGAGGAAAACAATTTGATCGTCAGTCCTAAATCGGACATGAATGATCGACATCTTCCCTAACAATCAGTTGGCCAGCACCCCATATTCTGTTGTCCTATCCCATCGATATTGGTGGGTTCAGCTGACATTATGTTACTAAGGATTGGGGCTTATTTAGATGCACATAAAAGACCTTAACTTCAACAGCTCATCGCAAATTGCTGATGATCTCCAAAAATAAGAAATAGATAAATGAGAAAAAGGAATCATCATTATAACATCTGAATAGAAACAAAATTACAATCTCTGCCGGGTTGCACATCAGTGTGATCATCACCACCGGAGAGGATGGACTGAAAGCAGAGATTTTGAAATCCATGGTTAATCTGCAGGTGCCTGGACACAGTTCTGAAAGCACTGTATTCTCCCTTGTGCCGAAGGATTTAAGTCATGCAGGCATATCCGAAGCACTGAGAGCGCCGACTGTAAGCATGCCCCTGCCTTGGCTGACAGCTGGCTATAGACTGTTGCACTGCAAGGCCTGCTCTAAGTCAATGCCAGGGTGTGGACAGCCATCGATCTCAGTGCAGTTGGCGGTGACTGTAATTGCTCCGGACATGCCTGCATGATAGAAAGCCGGTGGCTCACGGGAAAAATAAAGTTAAGGCCAGGCACCTCTAGATTGCTATTATCTTTGATTTTAACCCTGTATCTGCAGGGTAATACCATTATTGGACCTGGCAGGTTCGCTTTAACCCCTTCAAGACCCTGCTCTTTTTAGTTTTTTCGTTTCTGTTTACGCTCCCCTTCTTCCCAGAGCCATAACTTCTTCATTTCTCCATCAATATGGCCGTGTGAGGGCTTGTTCTTTATAGGATAAGTTGTACTTTTGAACAACACCATTGCTTTACCATGTTGTGTACTAGAAAACAGGAAAAAATTACAAGTGTTGTGAAAAAAGTGCAATCCCACACTTGTGTTTTTGTTTGGCTTTTTTACTAGGTTCTCTAAATGCTAAAATTGACCTGCCAATATGATTCTCCAGGTCATTACGAGTTCTTAGACACCAAACATGTCTAGGTTCTTTTTTATCTAAGTGGTGAAAAAAAATTCCAAACTTTGTTAAAAAAAATTGCGCCATTTTCCGATACCCATAGCATTCATTTTTCGTGATCTCGGGTTGGGTGAGGGCTTATTTCTTGCGTGCTGTGCTGACGTTTTTAGTGATACCATTTTGATGCAGATACCATCTTTTGATCGCCCGTTATTGCATTTTAAAAAAACCTAATTCTGGCATTTTGAATTTTTTTCTTGCTACGCTGTTTAGCGATTAGATTAATCCTTTTTTATTGATAGATCAGGTGATACTGAAAGCGGTTGTATCATATATGTGTGTTTGATTTTATTTTTATTGTTTTATTTTGAACAGGGCGAAATGGGAGTGATTTAAGCTTTTATATTTATTTTTTATATATTTTTTAAAAAAAATTTTTTCACTTTTGGCATGCTTCAATAGTCTCCTTGGGAGACTAGAAGCTACCACTATCTGATCGGCTCTGCTACATATAGGCGATAATCAAATCACCTCTATGTAGCAGAATTACTCACTTGCTGTGAACGCCAAACACTGGGTGGTGCTCACAGCAAACCAACACTGACAACCATAGAGGTCTCCAGGAGACCTTTGGTTGACATGGAAATGAACTGGTGACCCGCGATCATGTAACGCGGGACACCGGTGAGCGTATTTCCAGCACGAAGCGCTTGTTAAATGTCGCTGTTGTTTCAAAACAGCTGACTTCCCGAGAAAGATGTGGGCTCAGCTCTGAAGCCCACACCACGTGCTAGTATGGCGGAGGTCGTACAGGGGTTAATGTACAATGACTTCCTAAGATTAGAAAACCCCTTTAAACCCTAAAACGACCGCCAATACGCCTTTTAACGGCGGTAGTTAAGGGCACTTAAACCACAGCGTCGTTAAGCTGTGAAAAAAGCCTATAGTGCCCCCCAGAGTCGGATTTTCTCCGGGGTCTTGGCTGCCGGGGGTAGCCGAGACCCCAGAGAGCATGATTCGGGTTGTATTTACCAACCCCGTTGTGGCGATAGCCATTATTAACCCTATAACGGTGTCCGCAACAAAAAAAACCGCGATTTTGCATTTCATTTCTCTCTCCTCTGTGATCGCAGATCAGAGGGTAGAGAAATATAGTCCCCGAGTCCGCCGATCTGTCCCTTGTACCTCCTGGTGTCCCCCCTGTCCTTCCACAGCTCTAGCAGTTCCAGGTGTCTTCTTCCTGTAAAGAAAATGACGGGCGCATGCGTAGTGCGCCCGCTGAATCTGCCGGCCGGCAGATTCCATTCATTCAATGTACATTTTGATCACTGTGATAAACCCTATCACAGTGATCAAAATAAAAAAAATAACCCCCCTTTTATCACCCCCGTAGTTAGGGATACATAATGAAATAAAGAAAATATATTTATTTTCTTTTTTCCATTAGGGTTAGGGTTACAATTAGGGTTAGGGTTGGAATAAGGGTTAGGGTTAGAATTAGGGTTAGGGTTAGAATTAGGGTTAGAATTAGGGTTAGGGTTAGAATTAGTGTTAGGGTTAGGGATTAGGGTTAGGGTTGTGATTAGGGTTAGGGTTGTGATTAGGGATAGGGTTGGGATTAGTGTTAGGGGTGTGTTGGGGTTAGGGTTGTAGCTAGAATTGAGGGTTTTCCACATCAGGGGTCTCTAAACACAGCATGACGCCTGCAGAACATACCATCAAAGTCTGCCGAAACAGTGGATCCCCCCACATATGGGTATCAGCGTACTCAGGACAAATTGCACAAAAACATTTTTGCTCCAATTTCTCCTGTTACCTCTGGGAAAATAAAAAATAGCGGGCTAAAATATCATTTTTGAGGAAAAAAATTATGTTTTATTTTCACGCTCTGCGTTTATAAACTTCTGTGAAGCACTTGGGGGTTCAAAGTGCTCACCACACATCTTGGGGGGTCTAGTTTTCAAAATGGTGTCACTTGTGGGGTTTTTCACAGTTTAGGCATATCAGGGGCTCTCCAAACGCAATATGGCGTCTGATCTCAATTCCAGCCAATTCTGCGTTGAAAAAGTCAAACAGCGCTCCTTCCCTTGTGACCTCTGCCGTGTGCCCCAAAAGTGGTTTAACCCCATATATATGGTATCAGCATATTCAGGAGAAATTGCACAACAAATTTTTGGTTCATTTTCTCTTAACATTTGTGAAAATAAAAAAAATTGGTTCTGAAGCAAATTTTTTGCAAAAAAAGTTCAATGTTAATTTTTTCCTTCCACATTGCTTCAGTTCCTGTGAAGCAGGTAAAGGGTTAATACACTTCTTGAATGTGGTTTTGATTGCCTTGAGGGGTCCAGTTTTTAGAATTGTGTCACTTTTGGGTATTTTCTGTCATGTACAATGGAATTACATGTGGAATTATATACTTAGCTTAGCAAAAAAGTGTGTAACAACTGAAATTATGTCTTATATTCTAGGTTCTTCAAAGTAGCCACCTTTTGCTTTGATTACTGCTTTGCACACTCTTGGCATTCTCTTGATGAGCTTCAAGGGGTAGTCACTGGAAATGGTCTTCCAACAGTCTTGAAGAAGTTCCCAGAGATGCTTAGCACTTATTGGCCCTTTTTTCTTCACTTTGCGGTCCAGCTCACCCTAAACCATCTGGATTAGGTTCAGGTCTGGTGACTGTAGAGGTCAGGTCATCTGGCATAGCACCCCATCACTCTCCTTCTTGGTCAAATAGCCCTTACACAGCCTGGAGGTGTGTTTGGAGTCAATGTCCTGTTGAAAAAAAAATTATGGTCCAACTAAACGCAAACCAGATGGAATAGCATGCCGTTGCAAGATGCTGTGGTAGCCATGCTGGTTCAGTATGCCTTCAATTTTGAATAAATCCCCACAGTGTCACCAGCAAAGCCCCCACATCATCACACCTCCTCCTCCATGCTTCACGGTGGGAACCAGGAATGTAGAGTCCATCCATTCACCTTTTCTGCGTCGCACAAAGACACGGTGGTTGGAAGCAAAGATCTCAAATTTGAACTCATCAGACCAAAGCACAGATTTCCACTGGTCTAATATCCATTCCTTGTGTTCTTTAGCCCAAGCAAGTCTCTTCTGCTTGTTGCCTGTCCTTAGCAGTGGTTTCCCAGCAGCTATTTTACCATAAAGGAGAGTGATGGGGTGCTACGCCAGATGAACCGGCCTCCACAGTCACCAGACTTGAACCCAATCGAGATGGTTTGGGGTGAGATGGACCGCAGAGTGAAGGCAAAAGGTTCAACAAGTGCTAAGCATCTCTGGGAACTCCTTCAAGACTGTTGGAAGACCATTTCCGGTGACTACCCCTTGAAGCTCATCAAGAGAATGCCAAGAGTGTGCAAAGCAGTCATCAAAGCAAAAGGTGCCTACTTTGAAGAACCTAGAATATAAGACACATTTTCAGTTGTTTCACACTTTTTTATTATAAAAGTATATAATTCCACATGTGTTAATTCATAGTTTTGATGCCTTCAGTGTGAATGTACAATTTTCATAGTCATGAAAATACAGAAAAATCTTTGAATGAGAAGGTGTGTCCAAACTTTTGGTCTGTACTGTATCTCCACCTTTCTTCTTTTGGAATATCTACCACCGCTCCGCCATATCAAAACCTACTACCCTTACCTATTGTCTTCTTCCCCCTCTCCTGCAGATTGGAGGTCCTCGCGGGTGGGGTCTTCTTTTTCCACTATACCTGCGTATTGCTTACTATGACATATCTGCTTATACTTTTAATACCTTTTTGTTTCGTTATACCTTTTGTATCATTACACACCATTATCCAATTGTTCTGTATAGTAAACCTTGTTTTCGCATTTCAGAATTAAGAGTGCTACAAAATAAAGAATAAGACTAATTAATAATTAGAATAATAAATAAAAATACAATACATGTTTATTATCATTTAAAGATATGTTGTGATTGTGAACATCAAATCCACATCCCACTCTGACCTTTTCCTTTTTAGCAGTCTGTGCAATGATAATTCCATTGGAAGTGAATCATAACAGCTCAGAGGAACAATTTGCCTGTGAGAAATCAATTTCCCTGGCACTTTTCTTTATATCACCTGCTTTAGTTTGTCCCCAAAGTCTATTTCAACTCAATGAAGAGAAGGATTTCCTGACTCTTACTTCCTCCGCCATGTGGTGCATCCCACATATTGCATCTAACACAAGTAATGAAATAACGAACAGATTATTTTTAATATATTTATGTTCTATAAATAAATCTGCTAGTTTTTAGTTCGGGAAGCGCTGAAAATTTTTTTCTTTTATGACGACACCTGTTAATATGTCCATGCACCTTTGACAAGGGAGGAATCAGTGCAAGGATGGCAAGCGGAAAACATGCAAACTTTTTTCAACTCATTGGCACAAAGATTGCATTTGAGTTTGTGCAAATGTTGCAATGCAATATTACATTTACCTTTCTATAAATTAGCAAAGCAATGAATAAGTGTTGATAATCTTTCAAAAAATATTTAGACTTGAGAGTCCTCAGTGGTTGATACCTTTTAATGGCTAACTGAAAGATGGTAACAAACTGCAAGCTTTCGAGACTACTCAGGTCTCTTCATCAGGCAATTTTCTATCTACTGGCTAACACGGTACTAAGATATACATCTTTACGATAATCATTCGATGAATTCTTGCATGGAAACTTATTTTCTTTACCTTTTTCTTATTTTTTTAATTTGAAGCTGGGGACTCATAAGTCTGCAGTCGTAGAGAGTGACTGCAGAATTATCAATTTAGACTGGACAACCTTTTTAACAAGTATCACGGCTAGAGAGAAAAGATGACAATTTTTGTAAATTGGAATACCCTTTTAGCCATTTAAAAGGGATGATAACTTATAGATCTGTGGCAGTCTGACCTTTAGGACCCCGACCTGTTGGCAGAATCGTATATGTTTATCCCCACTAAAATAGACTGGCAGAGAACTGCTCCATCCACTCTGTATAGGACTGCGTGAGGTACACCTTGTCATGACGGGATGGCTAAATGAATGATAAAGCGCTGTGGAATTATTGGCATGTGGTTTAATGGCTTACAGAGAGATTGACTTACACCTTTATGTGTCGCAATGAGCAAGAACGAGGACATAATTGTGCATTAAATAGGTATGGACAGGCGGAATATTGAAAATGAAAGAAGACCTGTAACGTGCCATAAATACAGTGCCTTGCGAAAGTATTCGGTCCCCTGGAACTTTTCAACCTTTTCCCACATATCATGCTTCAAACATAAATATACAAAATGTAAATTTTTAGTGAAGAATCAACAACAAGTGGAACACAATTGTGAAGTTGAATGAAATTTATTGGTTATTTTAAATTTTTGTGGAAATACAAAAAATGAAAAGTGGGGCGTGCAATATTATTCGGCCCCTTTAACTTAATACTTTGTTGCACCACCCTTTGCTGCGATTACAGCTGCAAGTCGCTTGGGGTATGTCTCTATCAGTTTTGTACATCGAGAGCCTGAAATTCTTGCCCATTCTTCCTTGGCAAACAGCTCGAGCTCAGTGAGGTTGGATGGAGATAGTTTGTGAACAGCAGTTTTCAGCTCTTTCCACAGATTCTTGATTGGATTCAGGTCTGGACTTTGACTTGGCCATTCTATCACCTGGATACATCAAATTTTATTGAAGAAACCTCCCAATGATAACAGTATAATCTCCAAAATGAATAAAAACTCAAAATGCACTGTTCCAAATTATTAGGCACAGTAGAGTTTCTGAACATTTGATCTTTTTTTAAAGAACAGAAAATGCTCATTTGTGGAATTTGCAGCATTAGGAGGTCACATTCACTGAACAAAAAAGCTACTTAACTCCAAAACTTCCTAACAGGCCAAGTTACATGTTAACATAGGAACCCTTCTTTGTTATCACCTTCACAATTCTTTCATCCATTGAACTTGTGAGTTTTTGGAGAGTTTCTTCTTGTATTTCTTTGCATGAAGCCTCCCAGAGCTGCTGTTTTGAAGTGAACTGCCTCCCACCCTCATAGATATTTTGCTTGATGATACTCCAAAGATTCTCTATAGGGTTGAGGTCAGGGGAAGATGATGGGCACACCATGAGTTTATCTCCTTTTATGCCCATAGCAGCCAATGACTCAGGTATTCTTTGCAGCATGAGATGGTGTATTGTCATGCATGAAGATGATTTTGCTCCTGAAGGCACGTTTCTGCTTTTTATACCATGGAAGAAAGTTGTCAGTCAGAAACTCTACATACTTTGCAGAGGTCATTTTCACACCTTCAGGAACCTTAAAGGGCCCTACCAGCTGTTTCCCTATGATTGCCGCCCAAAACATGACTCCTCCACCTCCTTGATTATGTCGCAGCCTTGTTGGGACATGGTGGCCATCCACCAACCATCCACTACTCCATCCATCTGGACCATCCAGGGTTGCTCAACACTCATCAGTGAACAAGACTGTTTGAAAATTAGTCTTTATGTATGTCTAGGCCCACTGCAACCGTTTCTGTTTGTGAGCACTGTTTAGGGGTGGCCGAATAGTAGATTTATGCACTACAGCAAGCCTTTGAAGGATCCTACACCTTCTGGTTCGAGGGACTCCAAAGGCACTAGCAGCTTCAAATATCTGTTTGCTGGTTTGTAATGGCTTATTAGCAGCTGCTCTCTTAATCCGATGAACTTGCCTGGCAGAAACCTTCCTCATTCTGCCTTTATCAGCATGAACACGTCTGTGCTCAGAATCATCCACAAATCTCTTAACAGTATGATGATCACACTTAAGTTTTCTAGAAATATGTAATGTTTTCATCCCTTGACCAAGGCATTGCACTATTTGATGCTTTTCAGCAGCAGAGAAATCCTTTTTCTTTCCCATGTTACTTGAAAACTCTGGCCTGCTTAATAGTGTGGAACATCCAGTTTTCCTTTTATTGGGCTCACATGGCAAACTAATTATCAAAGGTATCTGAGATTGATTTCAGTGATCCAAAGAACCCTGAGACACAATACCATCAATGGGTTTCATTTACAAAAAAAAAAATGCTATGACACTTAAAACCAATTTGCATAATAATTTGGAACATAGTTTATAAATATAGGCTTTTTAGCCAAATGGGCATTTTCCTCAACTATGACCAAGGCTTCTTGGTTAAGAAAGCAAAATTTATTCACCAGGAAAAGGGGGTCTTGTCTCAAGAACAAACAGGTGCAGGACCCAAAAATGAACACAGTCAACCTCAGTCAAAATATTACATATGTATTTCAAAGGACTATTTCTCCTTAGGTAAATGCTGAGTTTTTTTTCTTTACATTTAGTAGTGATGGGCACACCCGTAAATGTTCGGGTCCATCGGTTTCGGCACAACTTTAAAAAAAGTTTGTTTCGGGTACCAGAGCGGCCAGTACATGGGATGGTTGGGCTGTGATGGAGTGAGAAGTGCCCTCACCTAAAAAGCTTGTTGATTGGCTGTGCCGGAGCTTTTCATCAAGCTTTGTTCAGGCATCCGAACACTAACAGTAACATGTACTTCTGAGAGAAGTCCTTGTTCAGGAGAAGTCCTGGTTCCTTTAGGCTAAGTGCACACGTTCAGGAATGTTTGCAGAAAATTCCTGAGCAAAAACGGACTTTTTCAGTGGTAAAAACGCATGCGTTTTTCTCGTGCTTTTTTTCTCCGCGATTTTGACGCGTTCTTTTGCGCGGATTTTGCGCGTTTTTACCACTAATTTTTCCTGAACATTCTAGCTCAATAATATAGCGGGAAAAACACTAGTTTTCCGCGAAATTAATGAACATGTTGCTTTTTTTTCCGTGATGCGTTTTTTTCGCGGAAAAAAAACCACCATGTGCACAAAAATAGCAGAATTCATTCTAAATAATAGGATGCTGAATTCATGCGTTTTTTAAGCGTTTTTTGCAGCGAAAAAACGTGAATAATCATGAACGTGTGCACTTAGCCTTACCGTTGGGGTTTGCTCTTCCCTAATTTTTAGGCTAAGTGCACACGTTCAGGAATGTTTGCAGAAAATTCCTGAGCAAAAACAGACTTTTTCCAGCGGTAAAAACGCATGCGTTTTATGCACGTTTTTGGCGCGGATTTTGCGCGTTTTACTGCGAATTTTTCCTGAACATTCTAGCTCAATAATATAGCAGGAAAAACGCTAGTTTTCACGAAATTAATGAACCTGCTGAGTTTTTTTCTGCGAAAAAAACTAACCATGTGCACAAAAATAGCAGAATTCATTCTAAATAATAGGATGCTGAATTCATACGTTTATTAAGCGTTTTTTTGCAGCGAAAAAACGCTAAAAAAACGCGAATAAGGGCCTGTGCACACAATGCGGATTTGCCTGCAGATTTTTCCGCGCCGAATCGGCATCCTCTTGGCAGAAAACGCATGTCCTTTTAAGACGCGGTTTTGACGCGGTTTTTCATGCTTTTTCTCATGCGTTTTTGACAGCTAAATAAAGATATGTTATTTTAATAAAAAAAAAAGATTTGTGATGTCATTTCTTGTCCAACCTCCTCTTTTACATTTGTCCAACCCACACTCCATTACACACACACAGATAGAGATAGATAGATAAATAATAGATACCAGTAGATAGATAGATAGATAGATAGATAGATAGATAGAAAACAGATAGATAAGATAGATAGATAGATAGATAGATAGATAGATAGATAGATAGATAGATAGAGATAGAAAATACATAGATAGATGGACAATAGATAGTTGGAAATATGTATAGAAAGATAGATAGATATATAGATAGACAGAAAGATATATAGGCAGATAGATGATAGATAAAATGGTACATAAATAGTTAAAGACACACACGTACACACGCACAAAATGTTAACGCAATATAGTTAATAAAAAAAATAGGAAAAAAAATGGCGTGGGCTCCCGCGCAATTTTCTGCACCAGAGTGGGAAAGCCGACAGCCGGGGCCAATATTTCTAGCCTGGGAAGGGGTTAATACCCATGGATCTTCCCAGGCTATGAATATCAGCCCGCAGCTAGCCTTCACTGGCTATTAAAACAGGGGGACGTCCCAAAAAAATGACGTGGGGTCCCCCTATAATTTATAGCCAGAAAGGCTAGGCAGACAGCTGCGGGCTGATATTCATAGCCTAGGAAGGGGCCATGGACATTGGCGCCCCCCTGGCTAAAAATACCAGCACCCAGCCGCCCCAGAATTGGCGCATCTGTAAGACGCGCCAATTCCGGCACTTAGCCCCTCTCTTCCCACTCCCCTGTAGTGGTGGGATATGAGGTAATAAGGGGTTAATATCACCTTGCTATTGTAAGGTGATATTAACCCCTTAACCCCAAGGGTGGTTTGCACGTTAATGACCGGGCCAATTTTTACAATTCCGACCACTGTCTCTTTATGAGGTTATAACTCTGGAACGCTTCAACGAATCTTCGCGATTCTGAGAATTTTTTCTCGTGACATATTGTACTTCACGTTAGTGGTAAAATTTCTTCCATATAACTTGCATTTATTTTTGAAAAAAACGCAAATATGGCGAAAATTTTGAAAATTTTGCAATTTTCAAACTTTGAATTTTTATTCCCTTTAAAACAGAGAAATATGTCACACAAAATAGTTAAGAAATAACATTTCCCACATGTCTACTTGACATCAGCACAATTTGGGAACCAAATTTTTTTTTTCTTAGGAAATTAAAAGGGTTAAAAGTTGACCAGCGATTTCTCATTTTTACAACAAAATTTACAAAGCCATTTTTTTTAGGGACCACCTCATATTTGAAGTCACTTTGAGGGGTCTATATAGCAGGAAATACCCAAAAGTGACACCATTCTAAAAACTGCACCCCTCAAGGTACTCAAAACCACAGTCAAGAAGTTTATTAACCCTTCAGGTGCTTCACAGGAGCTGAAGCAACGTGGAAGGAAAAAATGAATATTTAACTTTTTAGCCACAAAAATGATCTATTACAAACTTTTTTTTTATTTTCACAAGGGTAAAAGAAGCAAATGGACAGATAAAGTTGTTGTGCAATTTCTCCTGAGTACGCCAATAGCCAATATGTGGAGGAAAACCACTGTTTGGGCACACGGCAGAGCTCGTAAGGGAAGGAGCGCCGTTTGACTTTTTCAAACTAAAATTGGCTGGAATTGAGATTGGACGCCATGTCGTATTTGGAGAGCCCCTGATGCGCCTAAACAGTGGAAACCCCCCACAAGTGACACCATTTTGGAAACTAGACCCCTAAAGAACTTATCTAGATCTGTTGTGAGCACTTTGAACCCCCAAGTGTTTCACAAAAGTTTATAATGCCTGGGTCTGAAAAAAAAAAAAAAAAAAAAAAATTTCCACAAAAATGAATTTTTAGTCCCAAATTTTTGATTTTTCCCAAGGAAATTGGACCCCAAAAGTTGTTGTCCAATTTGTCCTGAGTATGCTGATACCCCATATGTGGGGGGGGAAACTATTTGGGCGCACGATAGGCCTTGGAAAGGAAGTAGTAACGTTTTGGAATGCAGACATTGAAGGGGGTCATGTTCCGTTTGCAGTGCCCCAGATGTGCCTAAACAGTGGAAATCCCCCACAAGTGACCCCAGTTTGGAAACTAGACCCCCTAAGGAGCTTAATAACCACATATCCAGATTGTAAAGTAATGCAGTTGTGAACCCTCTTCACAAAATGACTACATAAATCTCCATTAGATGAGGCGACAAAACAGGAGAAAAAATGGAGTTTTCATTTTCATTGCAAAAATATAAAAAGTTTATTTAAGCCACAATAAGGCGACAAAACATAAGACATAACATGACAATGATGTGTATAAAAAGACACGAAAACATATGGCAAGCAGAAAAACACCATAACACAATATAGCCAATTCAATAACAGGAGGAAAAAATCCCTAGATATAATGAATACTAGAAAACCTGGGGCATACCATAGTCCCATAGCTGATTACCATAGTCAGAGTCAGGAGGTGTTTCAAAGGAAGGTATATCCAGACCCACCGCAATTACATAGCTTAAACACAATGAGAGGTTATATTGTGTCAAAGAGCGGGGTGTAAGGAAGAAAAAAAGGGGGAGTTAAACCTCACCAGATGCTGCTGGCCATATGGGAATCCCCGACGCACGTTTCGCTGTCGTTCACCTCGCTTTCTCAGACGTTGATGGGGTCATGTTCCGTTTGCAGTGCACCAGATGTGCCTAAACAGTGAAAACCCCCCACAAGTGACCCCATTTTGGAAACTAGACCCCCTAAGGAGCTTATCTAGATCTTTGGTGAGCACTTTGAACCCCCAAGTGCTTCACACAAGTTTATAATGCCCGGGCATGAAAATAAAAAATCCTATTTTTTTCCCACAAAAATTATCTTTTAGTCACTAATTTTTTATTTTCTCAAAGGTAAAAGGAGAAATTGGACCACAAAAGTTGATGTCCAATTTGTCCTGAGTACGCTGATACCCCATATGTGGGGGGAACCACTGCTTGGGCGCACAGCAGAGCTCGGAATGGAAGGAGCACCATTTGACTTTTTCCAAACAAAATTGGCTGGAATTGAGATTGACGCCATGTTGCATTTGGAGAGCCCCTGATGTGCTTAAACAGTGGAAACCCCCCACAAGTGACCCCATTTGGGAAACTAGACCCCCTAAGGAACTTATCTAGATCTTTGGTGAGCAATTTGAACCCCCAAGTGCTTCACACAAGTTTATAACGTAGAGCCGTAAAATTAAAAAATCGTATTTTTTTCCACAAAAATGATCTTTTCACCCCAATTTTTATTTTCCCAAGGGTAACAAGACTCCAAAAGTTATTGTGCAATTTGTCCCGAGTACGCTGATACCCCATATGTGGGGGTAAACCACTGTTTAGGTGCATGACAGAGTTTGGAAGGGAAGGAGCGCCGTTCAACTTTTTCAACACAGAATTGGCTGGATGTCACGTCGTGTTTGTAGAGCTCCTGATCTGCCTAAACAGTTGAAACCCCCAACAAATGACACCATTTTGGAAACAAGACCCCTCAAGGAACTTATCTAGATGTGTGGTGAGCACTTTGAACCCCAAAGTGCTTCACAGAAGTTTATAACGTACAGCTGTAAAATAAAAATCTTTTTTTTTTTTTTACAAAAATGATTTTTTCGTCCCCAATATTTTATTTTCATAAGGGTAACAGGAGAAATTGGACCCCAAATGTTGTTGTCCAATTTGTCCTGAGTACGCTGATACCCAATATGTGGGAGTAAACTACTTTGTGGGCGCACGTCGGGGCTCGGAAGGGAAGTAGTGACGTTTTGGATTGCAGACTTTGATGGAATGGTCTGGGGGCGTCATGTCGCATTTGGAGAGCCCCTGATGCGCCTAAACAGTGGAAACCCCCCACAAGTGACCCAATTTTGGAAAATAAACCCCACATGGAACTTATCTAGATGTGTGGTGAGCACTTTGAACCCCGAAGTGCTTCACAGAAGTTTATAACGTACAGCCGTAAAAATAAAAAATCTTTTTTTTTTTTTGCAAAAATGATTTTTTTTGCCCCCAATATTTTATTTTCACAAGGGTAACAGGAGAAATTGGACCCCAAAAGTTGTTGTTCAATTTGTCATGAGTACGCTGATACCCAATATGTGGGAGAAAACTACTGTATGGGTACACGTTGGGGCTCGGAAGGGAAGTAGTGACGTTTTGGATTGCAGACTTTGATGTAATGGTCTGGGGGCGTCATGTCGCATTTGGAGAGCCCCTGATGCGCCTAAACAGTGGAAACTCCCCACAAGTGACCCCATTTTGGAAAATAGACCCCACAAGGAACTTATCTAGATGTGTGGTGAGCGCTATGAAGCCCCAAGTGCTTCACAGAAGTTTATAACGTACAGCCGTAAAAACAAAAAAAATCATTTTTTTTTTTAAAAAGTGATATTTTTACCCCCTGTTTTTTATTTTCCCAAGGGTAAGAGAAGAAATAGGACAAATTGCACAATAACTCTTGCGGTCCAGAGTACACTTATACCCCATATGTGGGGTAAACTACTGTTTGGGCGCATGGCAGAGCTCAGAAGTGAAGGAACACCAATTGTTCTGTATAGTAAACCTTGTTTTCGCATTTCAGAATTAAGAGTGCTGCAAAATAAAGAATAAGACTAATTAATAATTAGAATAATAAATAAAAATACAATACATGTTTATTATCATTTATAGATATGTTGTGATTGTGAACATCAAATCCACATCCCACTCTGACCTTTTCCTTTTAGCAGTCTGTGCAATGATAATTCCATTGGAAGTGAATCATAACAGCTCAGAGGAACAATTTGCCTGTGAGAAATCAATTTCCCTGGCACTTTTCTTTATATCACCTGCTTTAGTTTGTCCCCAAAGTCTATTTCAACTCAATGAAGAGAAGGATTTCCTGACTCTTACTTCCTCCGCCATGTGGTACATCCCACATATTGCATCTAACACAAGTAATGAAATAACGAACAGATTATTTTTAATATATTTATGTTCCATAAATAAATCTGCTAGTTTTTAGTTCGGGAAGCGCTGAAAATTTTTTTCTTTTATGACGACACCTGTTCATATGTCCATGCACCTTTGACAAGGGAGGAATCAGTGCAAGGATGTTTTGGCGCTTTTATAGAATAAAACCAATTTTATATAAAAAAATATTATTTTTGCATCGCTTTATTCTGCGAGCTATAACTTTTTTATTTTTTCGTTGATGATGCTGTATGGCAGCTCGTTTTTTGCGGGACAAGATGGTGTTTTCAGCGGTACCATGTTTATTTATATCCGTCTTTTTGATCGCGTGTTATTCCACTTTTTGTTCGGCGGTATGATGATAAGGCATTGATTTTTTGCTTTGCTTTTTTTTTTTTTAAGAGGTTCACTAAAGGTGTTAACTAGTGGTGTCAAGGTAAAATATACTTTCTTACTTTATACACACATATATATGCTTACATGTGCTTTGCCACCATTTTGTGTTCTGCATCCATTTTGAAACATAAATTTTCCTTGTCGAGTGAAACCAGATATATCAAATATAACAATGCTTTAGCTAAGAAAGAGCCAGCATCGACCCATCCTACACCCGTTTCCTCTGAGACGTGTTTTCATCAGCTTCAGGAAATGTCAAGACGTCTGGGCCAGACCACATCAAGGAGTCTTACAAGGCTGAACCTTAATATGAAATGTCACACTTTTTGAGTGTTACATAGATGTAGAACTGAGCCCACGCAGCTATATTTCCTTGCAGATACAGTCTGTTAGAACAAGACGTAATTAATCAGGGATGGTAGGTGCTAGATATAAACAGTTTGCCCATGATTGCAATTGCAAAGGACAATTATAATATGTCCAATGTCTAATGTCATATGTCCATTTCTATATTCTTATATATATATATATATATATATATATATATATATATATATATATATATGCTTGTGTGCTTTGCCTCTATTCTGTGCTCTGAAGACAAGTCATATCGAAACTTAGTTCAAAGATAGCACCAGTATCCGCCAACATCTGTTCCTGAGACATTGACCCAGATCAACACCTACTTCTGACAGACAAAGTTGAATCAAGCCATTGGTGACGACCACAATGACATTTAACAATTGAAGACGACATCAACATCTGTCTGGAGACATGGGCCAATCAGGGCTGGCCGGATATTAGATGAATATAGCTTACCCCACGTGGGTCATCCTGTTTGTTATGTCTATATAATCCCGTGTATGCTAATAAAGACAGGACATTGCTGAGATCGGTGCTACTAGTACCATTCCTGAGCGTGCTCTAAGTTTGAACCAGCCTTGTGTCTGACTCATACTTTGATTGGTCGACCCATGCTCTTAATCTAATCTGGAGTGACTGGAGGACGAGTGTTTGACGAGACGACCCCGTCAATTGGCGCCACAACGTGGGGCGTGGCCAACGGCTCGCTGCCCGCCAGACCCGTCCAAGGACTTCCGGTGGTGCCCGCGGTGACTGACTTCGAGGACTGCAGCCTCCAGAACACGGTAAGTTGAGATCATATATCCTGTATATGTGTCCCACTTGCCTGTGTCTCAGTCACTGTGAGGTCCTGTTGTGATTGTCTATTTGGGTCTGAGTGGGTGACCGGTCGAGTGGTGAGACCGTGAGCGATCCTACGCCACGTCCCGAACCAGCACTGTCAGAACGAATGATGTCGCGTGCCTGCGCGTACTCCGTGTGCACCACTTCCTCCTCCTCCGGTCACTGTACTCTGTTCTAGATAGTTGCCTCCCGTGACAGTTTGAAAGTGTCCAAATTTCTAGTATCTTGTAGAGAATTGTGGTAGGGGTGCGCATATCCAAATTTCCTTAGGAGACGAATAGAGGAGGGCTCTTCGTCTGAGAAAGTGACAAATAGAGGAGGACTCTTTGTCTAACCTGGAAAGTCTCATTAGGAGAAGCCCAGGTGTCAGCACATCGAGGGGGACTCTGTGCTGTGTAGAGTGTCACGGTGAACTGTGCTGTAAAGTCACCATCCACAGTTAGGGAAGAGACAAATAGAGGAGGACTCTTTGTCTTGTCAGTGTATCGAGGGGGACTCTGCATTGACGGGTGGTGACCTGCAAGTGACGCCGGTGGTCTGAGTCGCGACAGATCATTGCACTCTGTTAATATCATGATGCGCATGTTTAAATCAGAAAAACCCCACAAGTTAGAGGGTGGTGCTTTGGGAGTTGGTGAGATAGTGAAGTCACGGGCAGGCAAGAAGGCTGTTAAAAATGTGAGGAGTTTATACAAAATGATGGGCCTACCCAGTACAGGGAGGCTTCAGCCTTCAGTGTGGAAAGATTTTGTAAGCCAGAGAAAAGGAATGTTAAGTGATCAGGGACTCCTGCACCAAGCACAAGCACATCTTAGAGTAGCAAATGATTTGAAAGTTGAAGGCTGGAGAGAGGTAGACGGTGCAGGAGGATCAGAAGGTGCCAAGCCCTTGTTTGGATACATAAAATGTTCAGAATTTGACCTTGTTGATGTAATAAAAATGGCTGTCAGCCCCATAATGCCCGTCACTGTACCCAGTGCGCCCCAGCCACCACCCTATAATGGAGTCGACACCAAATCACCGGAAGGGTGGGTGTGCCGTGTGTGTGGTGAACAGAACCCGCCCTGGGCGGAGTCCTGTCGTGTTTGTGGGGCTCCCCGCCCCTGCCCCCCACTGGGAAATGCCCCTCCCACTACACCCAGCAGCCATCTTGGGACACCCACTTCCTCTAGCAGCCATCTTGGGACACCCACTTCCTCTAGCAGCCATCTTGGGACACCCACTTCCTCTAGCAGCCATCTTGGCACACCCGTAAATGGTCCCTCCCCTTCCTCCAGCGGCCATCTTGCTACACCCAGCAGCCATCTTGGGACACCCGGAAACAGCCAACACCCCACTTCCTCTGGCAGCCATCTTGGGACACCCAGAAACTCCCAGTCAGGCCTATACCCCTTGATAATGTCAACAGGGGCCTACTATTAGCCAGCATACCCTACGGACATTGATAGAACAAGGGCACATGCCCCTGGCCTTCCAGGTACACCGGTCCCTGCCTATCCAGTCCTCACAAGAGCGCAGACTGCTGCGGATCGCGGGATACCGCCACCCCCTGCGAGCCCTCCGCCTCCACCGGCAGGGGCTCCTGACCCCTCACAGTATATGAGTTCCCCACAATTCCAGGAGGACATCCGCCAAGTTGTACTCCGGAGACGGGGTGCCATCAACCCAGATGATCAAGGACCCCAAAGAGGGTGGTCTCCCAGTCCGCAGGACTTACCCCCATCCACATCTCCATTTCCACCCCCATCCCCCGCAATTCAAGAGCCACCCATATCTAGGTCTCTCTCTCCTCCACTCCTGAGGGCTGAATGGCACTCCACACCCGCCTCCAGGCCTTTGCTGGCCCCTGTACCACAAGTAGGGTATGAGGTCTGGACCCGTTGTCATTCACAGGATTATGTCCGCCCTGATGGATGTCCTGTCACACTGTCCATTGGGTACGGGGATGTCCTCACCCACCAAGTGGGGGCTATAGTAAACCCTGCCAATTCCAATCTCCAGAACCTGGGAGGCTTGGCCCGTGCTCTTGAAGCAGCTGCAGGACCAGATTTGGTCAAAGACTGTGCAACCCATATATCAGTGTATGGCCCCATCCCGCCTGGACAGGCTGCGGTGACCCGAGCAGGAAATCTCCCTTCTGATGTTGTGATACACGCTGTAGGCCCGGTTTATGACCCAAGCGATGCCGGACGGTCACAAATGGTACTGGAATCAACCATACGCTCTGTATTGACTCTTGCTGGACGGATCCACCCCCAAGTGATGACTAGACGTACTCTGTCCATCCCACTCATATCCTCAGGTGCTTTTGGATATCCCCTTGGTCCCTGCATGCAGGAGCATGTCTCATCTTTAAAAGATGGATTATGCACCATAGATCATGAATTAGATTCTGTCAGAATCGTCTGTATGCGGAACCCAGCAGTCCACAAAACCATGCCTCTGGCTATCCAACAAATGACCCCAATTATGCCGACCCTTCCACAAGGGCCCGTTCAAGCAGTTCAGCCCGTTCAGCAGGCCCAAAGCAATCCTCAAGCTCAACCTCTATCACCACTATTAGCTTCACCTCAGGCCCAGACACCAGAAGCCCCGACCCGTACTGTTCCTGGCCCATTGGGAGAAATCAAGTATCAACCTTTCACTCCCACCCAAGTGGAGTCTATAGTCAGCAGATTGCCAGACCCTGACAAGCACCCTATGCAGTATGTACGATGTCTGGATGTCACCCGCAGTGTGTACGGGGCTACCTGGGCCGACCTTTCAGGCATCACCTCTGTGAAAACTAAAGAATCATTCCTACCCACCATTCAAAAGGCATTGGATCCTAGCAAGGCTGACCCACCCTCCACCTATCAGTCTGGCCTCGAATTCATGAAACAATTGAAGGCCTGGGCACAGGACAGACTGTCTGACCAAGCAGGGTCCATTCAAGATGTCCAACAGGAACCGGGAGAGTCTGTTGACACCTATGCTAACCGGCTCCTCATGCATTTTGAGGATCTAGGATACAGCCCACACATAAAAACTCAGGCTGCCCTGCTGGTACAGTCCTTTATTGATGGCCTCCAAGATAAACTCAAGGAAGAGGTCCTCAGCACACGTCCAGACATCCGGTCTGCTTCCTTTGATGATGCCACTACGGTCGTTAAAGCATTCCAGAAGGCAAAACAGAAGCAAGAAAAGGATGCTGAAGCTAAACAGAAGGCTGTTTCCACCCCTACCATGGTCTACCAAGGTCAAGAAAATTACCCCCCCATTAACAACCAGCCAGGGATAAAGTGGGTGATGGTCAGAGGTAATGGAGCAGATTCTCCACCCCCACCAAGAAGGCAAGAGCATGGGTACGACAGAAGATCCAACCAACGAGACCAGTGAGACAGAAGACCAAGTCGTGACCCTGAAGGACGTGTATTGTGCTGGGAGTGTGGCAGCCCGGGTCATATCCTCAGAGACTGTCCACGCCGCAGGAATCAAAGGAATGGCCCCAGCTCTCGGGACAGCTATGACAACAGACGTCAAGATTACAACGACAACAGGCTTCCCCCACGCTATTGACGGGAAGGCCAACCAGTGTCCACCTTCCCAGCTGCCCATCCATCTGCAGCTTGTGGGACAGTCACCCTACAGGTGGACCATCAACCTTTGAAGTTCTTAGTTGACACTGGGGCGGCCACTTCTGTTATCTCTTCTACACAGCTTCCCTCATCAGTATCTCTGTCCTCTGAAACTCTTTGTAATGTATGTGATACAGTTCATATAGCGTCTTGTGCTTGGGTGCGATGAAAATACTTGAGACACAGGTTGAAAAAGAAAGTCTTGTATTGCTTCATACAAATTGGCAAAAATAAACATACAGGTTGCAAACACAGAAGCAGGAGACACAGCAGGCCAAAGTAATCTAAGTTCATCAATAACTCTCCACAACAGATTCAGATCTTCTTCTATGTTACCGCAAGTCCATGCAACCGTGAGGCTTTCAAGAGCAGAGTTCAGAGTCCACAAGAGCTCCAGAGTTTCTCAGTAGAAATGGCTGGAGTACAAAGTCCAAGGCTTCAGGAGTCAGAACACAGGTTCACTGCAGGCCAGATTCTGAAGCACTGATTGCTCAGGTGTGGCTGTTTAAGAAGCAAACGGAGAGAATCAGGGCGGGAACATGCAAGCTGGAAAACTCCATTTTAACTGAGGGCAAGATAGCTGCAGCAAAACAGAAAGCAAAATGGCCGACGAACAAACTGAGTTTCAGAAACAGATATACAGAACCTTACATTACTCCCCCCTTAGGGGCAACCTCCGGATGACCTCAGACCAGGCTTGTGTGGGTACCTCTGATGAAACTGACGGAGCAAGCGAGGAGCATTAACGTTATTGACTGGTTCCCATGAGTTGTCCTCCACTGGGTAGCCCTGCCATTTGATCAAATATTGTAACTGATTTCTATACAACCTGGAATCTAAAATCCTTTCCACCACAAATTCTTCCTGACCATCGACTAGCACTGGGTCAGGGCAAGGAGAAGAACGTCCAGGAAACGTATTGGGTGTTGCAGCCTTCAGTAGGGATACATGAAAGACAGGGTGGATTCTCATAGTTCTGGGCAATTGAAGACGACAAGCAACGGCACTTATAATCTTACTGATTTTATAGGGTCCAATGTACTTATGTCCCAACTTAGATGATGGAATCCTTAACTTAAGATTTCTGGTTGACAGCCAGACCAGGTCTCCTACCTTAAAAACTGGTGCAGGTTTACGAAATTTATCTGCTGCCTTCTTGTACCTTTCCTGAGCCGATTCCAGATTCTCCTTTAGAAGATCCATATTCTTCTGTAAAGTCGTGACTCTTTCAGCCACTGCTGGCAAAGGCGTCTCTATGGGAAATCGTGGTAGAATATTAGGATGATAACCTAAATTAGAGAAAAAAGGAGACTGTTTAGTGGAGGCACTCTGAGAGTTGTTGTAAGAGAACTCAGCCAATGGAAGTAGATCCACCCAATCATCCTGTAGGTGGCAGATAAAGCAGCGGAGATACTGCTCCAGGGTTTGATTGGTTCGTTCGGTTTGTCCATTAGTCTGGGGATGAAAAGCAGAAGAAAGGTTTACTTTAATATCCAATGCTGCACAGAAATTTTGCCAAAACCTAGAAGTGAATTGCACCCCTCGATCCGAAATAACCTCATCCGGTACTCCATGTAAACGAAACACATCTTTAATCATCAAATCTGATGTCTGTTTTGCAGTGGGTAAGCCGACACAAGGGATAAAATGAGCTGCCTTTGTTAAACGATCAACCACCACTAGAATAGTGTTCTTCCCTTGAGAAGTTGGTAATTCGACAATGAAGTCCATAGAAATGGATCCCCACGGGCGGGACGGGGTGGGAAGAGGCTGTAACAGACCAGTTGGTGAAGAGCGAGGTGTTTTGCATCTTGCACAAACCTCACATGAAGTGACATAATCCAAAACATCCTTCCTACAAGTGGGCCACCAAAAGAAACGAGAAAGAAATTCCTGTGTCTTTAGAATTCCTCTATGCCCGGCTATTTTGGAATCATGAATGAGTTGCAATACTCTCAATCTGACTGTTTCAGGTATATACAGACGTTGTCCCAGAATCCACACACCATTCTTAAAGACAAGACTTACGTCCCTTGGGGGTTGAGCCAAAAAAGAATCCGCATGGTATGCTTCCTTGATGTCTTTAATTAGGTCTTGATGATGAATCACTCCTAGGAATCTAGAGTCAGGAAGAATAGTCTTAGGAGGAGTAATTGGACGTGTCTCTGCTGAGTAAATCCTAGAGAGTGCATCAGCCTTTCCATTACGCGATCCTGGTCTATAAGAAATAATAAAATTAAATTGATTTAAGAAAAGATTCCAGCGAGCCTGGCGAGGAGTCAGGCACTTAGCCGACCTGATAAACTCAAGATTACGATGATCTGTCAGAACGACTATTTGCTGTGCAGCTCCTTGCAGAAGGTGTCTCCATTCTTTGAAGGCGGCAATAATGGCCAACAACTCTCTATTGCCCACATCGTAGTTCTTCTCAGCCGAAGACAACTGCTGGGAAAAGAAGGCACAGGGATGCAAGACATTCTTCTCACCTGTTCTCTGAGAGAGTATGGCTCCCACGGCACAGTCTGAAGCATCCACCTCTATTATGAAGGCAAGCTCTGGGTTGGGATGTACTAGAATAGGTGCAGTGGTAAATTTATCTTTTAGACGGGAAAATGCTTCCTGGGCTTGGGGAGTCCAGGAGAACTTAGACTCTTTCCGGGTAAGTTGGGTGATAGGTGACACTACCTCAGAGAAATTTCTAATGAAACGTCTATAGAAGTTTGCAAACCCGATGAAGCGCTGTACCTCCTTCACATTTCTAGGACTTGGCCAATCATTGATGGCTTGGGTTTTACTTCCATCCATACTAATTCCTTGTGTAGACAGTACATACCCCAGAAATTGAATTTCGGTCTTATGGAATTCACACTTTTCAAGCTTGATGTAAAGATGATTTTGTCTTAGACGTTCCAAGACCATTCTCACATGTCCATGATGTTCCTCTGTGGAGTTAGAAAAAATTAAAATATCATCCAAATAAATTACCACGAATGTATCTAGGAGATCCCTGAAGATGTCATTCACCAAGTGTTGGAAAGTGGCTGGGGCGGTACTCAGACCAAAAGGCATAACCAGATATTCAAAGTGTCCATAGCGTGACCTGAATGCAGTCTTCCATTCATCCCCAGGTCTAATACGGACTAAGTTATAGGCCCCACGAAGATCTAGTTTAGAAAAAATTTTAGCATGTCGCACTCTCTCCAATAACTCAGGGATTAAAGGCAATGGATAACGGTTTCTAATAGTAACCTTATTAAGTTCCCTATAGTCTACGCATGGTCTCAGGGATCCATCTTTCTTCTTTACAAAGAATATGGGTGCCCCTGCAGGAGATGAAGAGGGGCGTATGAAGCCCTTGGCTAGATTTTCGTCTATGTACTCTTTTAAAGCCTTCAGCTCGGGCCCCGCCAGGGGGTAGATCTTACCAAAAGGTATCTCTGCTCCAGGCAATAATTCAATTGGACAATCATATGGACGGTGAGGAGGAAGCTGGTCAGCGTTCTTCTTGTCACATAAATCCACATAGTCCTGGTATACAGCTGGTAATTCAGGGACTGACATGGTTCCTTTAGGAACAGAGCAAGCTGAAATTTTTTGACTCATCTGTTTCTCTGGGAAGTGTAATTCCTTGGTCTCCCAGTTAATGGTAGGATTCTGAGCCTGTAGCCATGGTAGCCCTAGAATAATGGGAAAGTGAGGAGAAGAGATAAGCATAAAGGACAGTTTCTCTTGATGATCTTTACCCATAAGAACCTTTAAAGGCTCTGTTTCCTGATCCACTGGTCCAGAGGTCAGCAGGGAGCCATCCACAGTCTCCATCTGTACGGGAGCAGCCTTCTTCACTGAACGTATTCCCTGTTTTAGAGCAAAGGAGACATCCATAAAATTTCCACTTGCACCTGAGTCGATCATGGCAGAGCTAGACACCCAGGCTGAGTCAACCCAGAGTTTGATGGAAAGAAAACAGTGAGAATTGTTTTTCTTACAACTCAGCTGGGACACCGCTGAGGAAACTTGAAAGATGGCAGCATTTACACAGTCAACGTCCTCAGAGGTAACGGAGTTTAAGTCCGAGAAATCAAGATCTGTTGCGGCAGCTATCTCTGGAGCCTGAGGCTCGGACCTGACAGATCCCCTCTCGCAACACTCACAATGAATGAGTGCTGCAGTAGTCTTGCGAGAACGGCTGGGACAGTTAATAATAAAGTGCCCTGACTTACCACAGTAAAAACATAGATTCTCCTTAAAACGATGTTCCTTGCGTGCATCACTAACCCGTCGTAGTAAAGAGTCTACCTGCATGGGTTCAGGTTCAGGTTCCCGTGTAATCCTATTCAAAGGTTCCTTAGCTGGAGAGGAAGGCAGGAAAAGGTTAGTACGATTGCTCTCGAACCATCTCTCTTGCCTGCGTTCAGTTAAACGAGTATCAATACGGATGCAGTAGTTAATAAAGTCACCTAACGCAGTGGGAGGGTCGGCACGAGCAAGTTCATCCTTAATTAGTGGGGATAACCCCTTTCGAAAAATAGATTTTTTGGCGGAATTGTCCCAGGTGGTATCAAGGGCCCATCTCCTGAAATCCAAGGCATATTCAGCTACCGAGTGCTTACCTTGGCGCAAAGCTAACATGGCTGCTTCAGCTGTTGCACCTCGATTGGGGTCATCAAACACCTGCCCCATGGCTGAAATAAAGTCATCAAGGTGATTCAAACAATCATCCTCAGTCTCAATCAGAGGGTTTGCCCATATCAAAGCCTTGTTGGTAAGCAACATAATTATAGTAAGCACCTTAGATCGTTCAGTAGGAAATTGTGAAGCATGTGCAGAAAAAAAAAAATTACATTGATTAACAAATCCCCTGAATTTTTCTCGTTCACCACCAAAACGAAAAGGGGGCAACTTGGGAATCCCAGAACTCGGGGCCATGGCAGGAGCCTGGACTTGCCCCTCCAGAACCTCAATCCTGGCTCGCAAATCCTGAGTAGTCTGTCCAACCACTTGCAAATTGTGATTATTTAGGTCCTGAAGATTTGTAAGACGGGTCTTTATATTCTGCAAATCTGCAAGGATATTATCAGTCACTCCACAAAGTTCCTTTATGCGGGCCTCCATTTTCCAGATCTTTTAAGACAGGATACTGGAAGAAGAGGAGAGAGAAAAAAAAAACAATAGTGTTCACCTGTGGCAACACTGAAGAAAGAAAAAACTTTAAGGGAACTGCTCACCTGGAATGGTTGTGAGAAGTCACAACCACTATCATCACAGAAAGCTTTCAACCAGACATCTGATATCCAGAGTTTCAGCAGACAAAAGAGAAGAGGAAAAAAAAAACAATAGTGTTTACCTGTGATAACTCTGCAGAAAAAAAAACTTAAGGGAATTGCTCACCTGGAATGGTTGTGAGAAGTCACAACCACTGTTATCACAGAAAGTACAACCGGACATCCGATATCCACAGTACAGCAGACAAGCCTTTCCAGACCCAGCAGACACTAACGTTTGGCTTCAGAATCTTGTAATGTATGTGATACAGTTCATATAGCGTCTTGTGCTTGGGTGCGATGAAAATACTTGAGACACAGGTTGAAAAAGAAAGTCTTGTATTGCTTCATACAAATTGGCAAAAATAAACATACAGGTTGCAAACACAGAAGCAGGAGACACAGCAGGCCAAAGTAATCTAAGTTCATCAATAACTCTCCACAACAGATTCAGATCTTCTTCTATGTTACCGCAAGTCCATGCAACCGTGAGGCTTTCAAGAGCAGAGTTCAGAGTCCACAAGAGCTCCAGAGTTTCTCAGTAGAAATGGCTGGAGTACAAAGTCCAAGGCTTCAGGAGTCAGAACACAGGTTCACTGCAGGCCAGATTCTGAAGCACTGATTGCTCAGGTGTGGCTGTTTAAGAAGCAAACGGAGAGAATCAGGGCGGGAACATGCAAGCTGGAAAACTCCATTTTAACTGAGGGCAAGATAGCTGCAGCAAAACAGAAAGCAAAATGGCCGACGAACAAACTGAGTTTCAGAAACAGATATACAGAACCTTACACTCTTACCTGTGTTGGAGTAGAAGGCCAAAGGACAACCTCTCCTCTTACTGTCCCAGTGTCTGCAGGACCCTTCACAGGAGTATTGACTAAATTCCTAGTCTCTGAAACCTGTCCTGTTAATCTACTTGGAGCTGACCTGTTGGAAAGAATGAAGGCTACAATCACCTTTGGAGAACAAGGTATGGAACTTTGCCTCCAAGACCCCAATTCCCAGCAAGGGGTTGAAGATAGGTGTGTCCTGAAAGCATTTCCTCTGATGATGATGACTATACAACCCGAAGCATTCGAGCCGCTCTTAGATACTTCCCTGTTTCCAGCTTCTTTGTGGTCTAATGGTCCTGAAGATGTGGGATTACTGCAAGTGCCACCAGTCAAGGTGTACCTGAAACCTGGCCATCCATATCCACGTTTGCCTCAATACCCTCTTAAAGCAGCACAAGAACACAGTTTGGGTGCACAAATTTCTTCTCTTCTGAAGTCTGGAGTTCTGATAAGATGTGTATCACCCTGCAACACACCTCTGTTCCCAGTCAAGAAGAAGACAGCTCCAGGAGAACCTCCAAAGTACCGGCTGGTGCAGGATCTCAGAGCAGTCAATGCAGCAACTATTCTGGAAACACCTGTGGTACCGAATCCTAACACCCTGTTGTCTCAGGTTCCAATATCTGCTACAATGTTCACTGTCATTGATCTGGCAAACGCCTTCTTCAGTGTGCCCTTACACGAAGACTCTTGGTTCCTTTTTGCCTTTACCTTCCAGGGGTCACAGCTTACATGGACCAGGACCCCTCAAGGAGCCCAGAATTCGCCTAATCAGTTTACCCAGGCCATGAAGATGGTCCTGGAACCATGGATTCAAGAAAATCCACAGGTCACCCTTCTACAGTACGTGGATGATCTCCTCTTGTGTGGAACTCGTGATAATCTGGAAGAAGCGTCCATATCCCTCCTGATGTTTCTACACTCAGCTAACTGCAAAGTCTCCAAGGACAAGGTGCAGTGGTGCCAGGTGAAAGTCGTCTTTTTGGGACATTGCATCTCACCAGGTGCCAGACATCTCACAGAGGAGAGGAAGCAGGCTATCCGAGAGATAGGCTACCCAGAGACTTACGTTGCCATGCAGACCTTTCTTGGGCTCATCACCTACTGCAGACAGTGGATTCCTGATGCCTCCAGACTCATGCAGCCTCTGTATGACTGTCTCAAGAATGGAGGCCCAGACTGGCGGAATGCCCCGGATCCAGATGTCTATGAACAACAGAGACAGTGCTTCTATCAACTGAAGGAGAGTGTCATCTCTGCTCCTGCCTTAGGCATCCCGGATTACACTCAACCCTTCCACCTCTTCGTGTCTGAATCCGGGGGACACGCTTCTGGAGTTCTAGCTCAACGCCGTGATGACAAGTATTGGCCTCTAGGCTATTACTCAGCCCGTTTGGACCCTGTGGCTCGCACGTCTCCTACGTGTCTCAAGGCGGTCCATGCTGCTCATATTCTTCTGGACAAGTCTGCTGACGTCGTCCTTGGACATGATTTGATTATTCAAGCGGGCCATGATCTCTCGGTAGTACTGCAGCAAACCTCTCCCAGACATCTCTCACAGCAAAGGCACCTCCGTCTTCAATGCTCACTACTGCTCCCATCAAACATCACCTTTAAAAGATGCACCACTATTAATCCTGCCACTTTGCTTCCACCTCCTGAGGGGGGAGAAGGAGAAGCGATCTACCCAGAGGAAGAGGAACTATCCCATATTAGTCCTCATAATTGTCTGGAGGTTTTGCGATTGGAAACCTCAGCACCAGAAAACATGGTGTCTTATCCACTTCCAGACCCCGCTCTGCATCTATGGACGGATGGTTCCCGTTTTGCGGATACTCAAGGCAAGTTTCACACAGGATACGCTGTTACCACGGAGACAGAGGTCCTCATGGCTGAAGCCCTACCACCTCGCATGTCAGCACAAGAAGCTGAACTTGTGGCCTTGATAGAAGCCTGTCATTTGGCGACAGGAACAACAGTCAATATCTACACAGACTCAAGATATGCACATGGTATCTCCAATGACTTTGGATTCCTGTGGAAAACTAGAGGGTTCATCACGGCTGCAGGGACACCAGTAAAACACGCTGTATGGATCAAGATGTTGATGGAGGCCCTGGAAAAACCTTCTCAGATTGCTGTTGTCAAAGTCAAAGCTCATGGAAAAGTGAATTCAAGAGAAGCTAGAGGAAATAACCTGGCAGATCAAGCTGCCAAAGCTGCAGCAATGCAGGATGTGTCACCAAAGTGGCAGGAGAAGATGGAAGAATCAGAAGAAACCTCACAACCAGTGGTGATGGCTTACCTTACCAGAGCAAAGGCCAAGGAACAGGCTGATCAGGCCTACAGGGCAAAGAAAAAGAAACGAATGATTGAAGCTGATGAAGTGGAACATTCGGATCTGACCATCTTGCAACAGCTCCCAAGGACGCCGGAGGAAAAGCTATGGGAAGAACAGAAGCAGACCCCCATTGAGGAAGTAAAACAATGGAAAGCTGCAGGGGCCACAGGATCAGGTCCATATCCTTCATTCTATAAGGTCAACGGAAGACCCTGCCTGCCTAAGCGCATGTACCCAGCTGTGGCTGCGTGGGCTCATGGACCCACTCATAGAGGAAAGAATCAAGCCATAGCCTGCATTCAGAAACTGTACTATGCACCTGGAATTTCCTCTGCTGTGTTAGCCTATTCAAGATCCTGCTCTGTTTGTGCCACATGTAACCCAACGGCCACTGAACATGTCCCTCTTCAACACCTGGCCAAAACAGATTACCCTTGGCAGAGGATACAAGTGGACCATATCCAGATGCCCAAAGCTGGAAAATATGAATATGTTCTTGTGGCAGTGGACATGTTCTCTGCCTGGCCAGAAGCCTACCCAGTCACCAACATAACTGCGAAAACCACAGCAAAGAAGCTGATCACTGAAATTGCCTGCAGATTTGGAATCCCTGAAGTGATAGAATCAGATCAAGGCCCAGCCTTCACTGCAAGTGTTTACAGGGAGCTGTGGAACATGTTAGGAACAGATTTGGGTCTCCACACCCCATATCATCCAGCCAGCTCAGGCAAGGTGGAGAGAATGAACTCCACCATCAAAACCCAACTTCTGAAAATGACCCAAGACCACCCCCTCCCCTGGCCTGACCTGCTCCCCATAGTGCTGTATCACATTAGGCACACTCCACAGGCCAAACATGGGTTGACTCCTCATGAGATTCTGTTCGGGGCCCCTCCCAAGATAGGAGATATCAGGCCCCAGGAACTATCTGAAACTAATGATAAAGTAGTAAAGTTTGTAATTGCTTTGTCTAAAGAGTTGACTAACACCCATTCTATAGTGTCTGCTTCTCTCCCAGAATCCACAGGTGACACGGTGCACAACTTCTCGCCTGGTGACCGGGTGTATGTGAAAAAGTTTGTGAGGAAAGACTGCCTCCAACCCAGATTTGAAGGTCCCTACACCGTGATCCTGACCACGCCAACCGCTCTGAAGCTTGAGGGCAAGAACACCTGGATTCACGCCTCGCATTGTAAAAGAGACAAGACTGGTCAACAGTCATGAAGATATATATATATATCCTTTCTGCAGCTTTGTTTGCTCCTACTGTCCATGGGTGGTGCTTCAATTTCTGGGTCAATATGGACAGCCCACTTAATGTCTGGAACTTTACGAGAATTCAAGTTATAAGAAATTATGGTGGTTGCCCAGACAATTTTTATATGTGTCCAACTAGACCAGGAAATGATAAGTGCTATTCCTGGTCAGATGCAGGGTGGAACACAGGGACAGACTGGGGTTACAAGCCTAAAGAGGCTATGGATAGCAAAGATAAGAATGGCAAGCCTCTAAAAACCAGACTGGCACTTACTGGTTATACTACGGTACACGGGGCCTGTAATTGGGGATTGACATTAAAATTAGAAAACCCTCAGCCTACAGATTTGGGAAGATATTATTTCAGCATGTATCCTCATAAAGGCGAACAAGATAAATATGGGTACATGTGTTTGAAGGATATAAAAACAAAACCCACTCCAGCCCCTGACAAGCTACAACAGCTAATTGATGAAGTAATTCCAATCCCAGGGCTCGAAAGGGAAGATGTCTTTTCCCAAGTCGGTCCCCGTAAAAATCTCTGGATCGAATGGGTTAGATATAACGTTAAAGTTCAAAACATATCAATAGGGTGTGTTGCCTGTGCAGCTCCAAACGCTCATCTGTACACTCATGCTTTCCCGGCTGACCACACCATAACCCTCTGTCTGCTTGGACTCCTAAAGGGATCCAATGGCAGTGCCTGCCCTGCCTATATTCCTCTTGTTAGGGAAAAAGGTAAAAATAGGGTCCCGGGTAATGTAATCATCACTACAGATAATTATACCTGCTACTCCCCCGATGCCTCCAAAGGCCCTTCTCTAGGCATCTTTGAGAAAGGTTTTTGTAAGAGCAACAAGACTCTAGAAGCAGCCTTACTGACCAACCATTCCAGATACATGTATGACATACACTGGCTCTGTGGGGATGGGCGACTTAGGTCCAAACTCCCCATAACTTGGACTGGGCAATGCACTTTGGTGAAATTAGCAATGCAATTCAAAATCATGCCCTGGGATGACCCTAGTAGTCACAACCCTGAAATGTTCACTTCATTAACATCCAGAAGCAGAAGGAGCCTGGATCAACTACACCTCGGTTATACTGAGGACCCCAAAATTTATATAGACTCCATAGGAGTTCCAAGGGGGGTCCCAGATGAATATAAAGCCCAAAATCAGATTTATGCAGGTTTCCGCTCTATTATCCCTCAGGTACAAATCAATTACAATGTAGACTGGATAAATTATATATACTACACCGAGCAAAGATTTATCAATTTTAGTCAAGATGCTTTCCAGGGCATAGTTGAGGAACTGGGCCCCAACACAAGAATGACTCTCCAAAATAGACTGGCCATTGATATGATCCTAGCTGAGAAAGGTGGGGTCTGTGAGATGATAGGGGAAGAATGTTGTACTTATATCCCTCAAAACTCTGGGGACAATGGAAAAACTATGATAGCCCTCACAAAAATTAAGAAGCTGGCTAAGGAGGTGAAAGAGAATGCAGGAGTTGATACTTCTTTCTTCTCAGAATGGTTGGGAGGCTTTGAAGGATTTCTCCAACAGGCCTATTTGGTGGTAATGGGACTTTTAGTCATAGGATTGATAATCCTATGTTGCGTGGTACCCATATACAGGAAGGTTGTAACCAAGGCTGCCAACCCCTCAGGTACCTTCATTCTTCAGGAAGAGATGTATGTGAATGTAGGGGATATGGAACAATATACCTCGCCTGATCCTCTTGGCAAAACCCTCTATGACGCAATACAATCAAAAGAGTTAGTTTAGGGACAGATGGGAGAACTCCATGTGTTAACCAACATAGGGACCCAGCTGTCTGGGGGCGTCCCATAAGGGGGCAGTCTCTGAGGTAGCTGGGTGAAGAAATCCACCTCCCCTCTCCCCACACATGGACAGTCTCAAAGGTCACCACGCCAAGGGAAAATTTAGTGTTTAGGGGGGATTGTCAAGGTAAAATATACTTTCTTACTTTATACACACATATATATGCTTACATGTGCTTTGCCACCATTTTGTGTTCTGCATCCATTTTGAAACATAAATTTTCCTTGTCGAGTGAAACCAGATATATCAAATATAACAATGCTTTAGCTAAGAAAGAGCCAGCATCGACCCATCCTACACCCGTTTCCTCTGAGACGTGTTTTCATCAGCTTCAGGAAATGTCAAGACGTCTGGGCCAGACCACATCAAGGAGTCTTACAAGGCTGAACCTTAATATGAAATGTCACACTTTTTGAGTGTTACATAGATGTAGAACTGAGCCCACGCAGCTATATTTCCTTGCAGATACAGTCTGTTAGAACAAGACGTAATTAATCAGGATGGTAGGTGCTAGATATAAACAGTTTGCCCATGATTGCAATTGCAAAGGACAATTATAATATGTCCAATGTCTAATGTCATATGTCCATTTCTATATTCTTATATTTTCTTTTATATATATATATATATATATATATATATATATATGCTTGTGTGCTTTGCCTCTATTCTGTGCTCTGAAGACAAGTCATATCGAAACTTAGTTCAAAGATAGCACCAGTATCCGCCAACATCTGTTCCTGAGACATTGACCCAGATCAACACCTACTTCTGACAGACAAAGTTGAATCAAGCCATTGGTGACGACCACAATGACATTTAACAATTGAAGACGACATCAACATCTGTCTGGAGACATGGGCCAATCAGGGCTGGCCGGATATTAGATGAATATAGCTTACCCCACGTGGGTCATCCTGTTTGTTATGTCTATATAATCCCGTGTATGCTAATAAAGACAGGACATTGCTGAGATCGGTGCTACTAGTACCATTTCTGAGCGTGCTCTAAGTTTGAACCAGCCTTGTGTCTGACTCATACTTTGATTGGTCGACCCATGCTCTTAATCTAATCTGGAGTGACTGGAGGACGAGTGTTTGACGAGACGACCCCGTCAGTGGGACAGTTTTATAGGGGGGTTGTTACGGAAGCGGCGATACCAAATATGTGTACTTTTATTGTTTTGGTTTTTTTATTTACAGGAAAAAATGAATTTATTGGGGAATATTTTTTTTTTTTATGATTTTTTAAACAATTTTTATTTTTATTTTTTTAACTTTTTTACTTTGTCCCAGGGTGGGACATCACTGTATAGGGTCAGATCGCTGGTGTGACAGTGTGCACAGCACACTGTCACACCAGCGATCGCTCTGGCATCGCTGCAGGCTTCACAGTGCCTGCTCTCAGCAGGCGCACTGAGGAAGCCGCCTCCCTGCAGGACCCGGATGGACCCCGGCGCCATCTTGGATCCAGGGTCCTGCAGGGAGGAAGGACCCTCGGAACAGCGCGACACATCGCGCTGCTCTGAGGGTCTCAGGGAGCGCGCAGGGAGCCCCCTCCCTGCGCGATCCTCCCCTGTGCCCCCGGTACACTGCGATCATATTTGATCGCGGTGTGCCAGGGGTTAATATGCCGGGATAATCAGCTGACACCTGGCCGCGATCGGCTGCGCAGCCGATCGCACGGGACATACTATCCCGTCCATGGTCATACGGGCCCAGGTACCATGGACGGGATAGTACGTCGGATGGCAGTAAGGGGTTAAGCCCGGTTAATAATAGAGAGGCGTCAATAAGACGCCTATCCATTATTAATCTTATATTAATAAAGCATTAAAAAAAGCAACACACGCATAAGAATAAATTATTTTAATGAAATTAAACACAACACGGTTTTCATATCTTTATTATACTCTCAGATCCAAGCGACGCCCTCGATCTCCTGCAATAAAACGTAAAAAAATAAAACAACCGTATACTCCCTGTCCGACGCAGTGAAATTAATAACGAGTGTCCCACGACGGTCTCCCCTATAGAACAGTGACATCGGGTGATGCCACTGCTCTGTAGGGCCTCCCAATGATGCACTGCAGGAGACAATGGCTCCTGCAGTGCATCACAGAGGTTACCTGAGTTCATTCTCTCACTTTATGACAATGCTGCGTGGGAATTTTCTCACCCAGCATTGCCGTGAGAGAATGAACTGTAGTGACGTCATTCTCTCCCGGCGGCAGAGCGTTACACAGATCGATGGCGTCGGGGAATAGGTGAGTATATACTCTATGTGTTGTATGTCATTGTATGTCATGTGTATGTTATATGTTGTATGTAATGTATGTTTTGTTTTGTTTTTTAAATTCAGCACATTTGCCGGATGATGGGACTACTACAACTGTCCCATCATTGGCTAATGTGTCAGTCACTGTCACTGTAGCAGGCATGTAGTCCCATCCGACGATGCCTGCATACGCGGAGACACACACACACAGCCCCGCACACCATCGCACATACACAGATCACGCACACAGCCCCGCACACCGCCGCACATACACCGATCACGCACACAGGCCCGCACACCGTCGCACATACAGCGATCATGCACACAGGCCCGCACACTGCCGCACATACAGCGATCACGCACACAGGCCCGCACCCCGCAGCACATACACCGATCACGCAGACACCGGCACACAATCACCGCCCACACACATAGCGCCGCACACTATACACGCCCACACACCGCCCACACACCGCCCACGCACATAGTGCCGCACACTATACACGCCCACGCACCGCCCACACACATAGCGCCGCACACTATACGCGCCCACACTCTGCCCACACACTTCCCTCCTCCCGAACTGCAGCGGTTTCACCCGCAGCAAAACCGCAGATCTTTTTAGACCTGCGGTTTTGCTGCGGAAGTGCCCGACTCAATGCAAGTCAATGGGCGCAGAAACGCTGCAGTTCCGCACAAAGAATTGACATGCTGTGGAAAATAAAGCGTGGCGAAACTGCACGTTTTTTTTCCGCAGCATGTGCACAGCAGACCTGCGGTTCCCATTGGATTACATTGCATGTGCAGTGTGCTGCGGGTGGAATTCGTTTTCGCACGTTGAAAAACGCAGCGGAAACGCATCTAAAAATGCAACGTGTGCACAGGGCCTAATCCTGAACGTGTGCACTTAGCCTTAGTCTTTATAAAAAAAAATGTACAACATGAAAAACACCTTTATTTTTCTATTGACTACAACAAATGGCTGATCAATGCTTTCATCATATTGTCAAGTGAAGAAAGCCCCCAATACTTATTACACGCTGATAATCCAAAGTGGAAATTGAAAAAAAAATAACTTTAAAAATTGTAGTGTTCTCTCAAGGTCAGGCTACATTTGTTTCAGAAGTAAAATGTAAAACCCAAGGGACAGATTAAAAGGGGGAAACTTTTCTTTATCTATCTATGAAATGGAAATTTTATACATAGCAAAGAGATCAAATGTAACTGCCTCCCAAATATTTAATCCCATGCATAGTTAGCTTTGAATATCTGATCTCTTAAAGGTCTTAGTGAGAATGATCTGCCCTTTCTTAAATTTCTACTTTTCTGTTTAAAATTTGGAAGGAGGAGAAATATGATCATCTCAACATAGGATGAAAATTTAAAGGGGTTTTATGAAGTCAGAATGTTGTCACCTATCCAGAGTTCCACTACTGGGAATCCACTGATCCCAAATAGAGGTAAATGAACTGAAATTCTCAAAAATCGACATTTTTTTGTTAAGATTTGCATAGATCCAACAAAATGGAGGTTAATTGGTCACCATTCTGATGTCTTGTTTTGGGCGCCAGGAAGTGGTTAAAATAATAAAATACATTATGTCCACCTGTCCTAGGACCTCACCTGTCTTTACAGCGCCGCAGCCCTCCAGTCTTCCACAATGGATTTCAGTTCTTCCTGTACTGTTTCGTCCCTCCATGTGACTGCTGAGACCGACCACTGGTAGAAATGCTGGAAGAACTAAAGACAAGTGCGGTGGTCCATGGAGATGCATCGGAAGCAGTGTAAGGACTGGTGCTTTTAATATATTTTATTACATTTTAACCCATTTTCTCCCCTTTGATTATTATGTTTCTGGGTCTGAGGTGATCTCAGAGAATATTAAATGTTATTTTCAATGCAATCAAGCCACTTTCAAGTTGGACTGATTTTATTCAGACCAAACCTGTTACACACCTGTCTTGGATCCATGTTTTCCTTCCCTCTCCCCGGTCCGTTAGACTCTGTTGTGCTCCATGTTGGACTTTACAAATGGCCTTGCATGATCCCATGTGAACATCTGCCCAAGCCTATATAAGGCTCACTGAGACTCACACTTGTGTCTTGGTATTAAGACTTCAGTAATGCTAAGACTCGGGCTTGCTCCATACACCTCGATCTGCTCAGCTGCTACATGCGGTCTCCTGGATGTCTCCTGTCTGCCAGCAGTTTCCAGCATCCCACCTGCTTGCCTTTGGTCCCCTGGACATCTCCTGCCTGCTTGCAGTCTCCTGGATATCTCCCATCTGACAGTGGTTTCCAGCATCTCACCTGACTGCCTGCGGTCTCCTTGACATTTCTTTCCTGCTTGCCTGCAGTTTCCAGCATTCCACCTGTCTACTTCCAGTTTCCAGTCCCTCAGCTGTCAATGTTCTTTTCTGCGTACTCTAGTTATCTGCTGCACTGATGCCCCTGGCCAGTGTGCCCACCTGGACTTTGTCCTTGGAGGATCCACCTCACCTGGTGAATCTAACAGAATCAAATCTGCTGGCTGAATTAAGCAAATGTGCCTGAAACAAACTTTGTGACATTGATTCATCTCTAATTTTGAAAATTGCGCTCAGCCTAAAGAGATCAGCAATGGAGCTTGTGCACCTATTCTTCATTCATTGTCTGTAGGGCTGCAGGAGAAAAGTGAGTGATGCACCTGGATTTCTTCACCAGTCCCATATACAATGAATATTGGACAGATGGGGCACCGCTGAGCCTGGTTCTCAGAATCGGGGGAGCATGGGATCCTCACCAATCAGTAAGTTATTACTTTTCCTGTGGGTGGGTGATAACTTTTTAATTTGGTAAAAACTTTTAAATTGAGTAGTTAAGTTTAGCAAACCCATTTTCTTATACTCACCCTTTTCAGGATCCTTATTTCTTTTGCCATGATAAAAACTCATTACAAAAGAGCATCTCATATCTCACCATCATTGTATATGGTGTATGGTAGGCAGGACCCTGTTACAGATTTGACATTGTTGTCCAGATGCTTCCAGTTCGGCCTCTGACACCACCTGTACGGCATCTTTGCAGGTAATTACAATGCAGTGCTTCAGATAAAGTTCTCAGCAATTATCAAAATTTTGAACCGCGATAGTGATGGGCAAAATTGCAAAATTTTAAATTCAGCAAATTCCTTCAAATTTGGCCAGGAAACTTGATTTGCAAAAAAGTGATTCAATGTGAATCAAATGTTCATTATTATGCTTGGGGTCTAAGCAGTAAGAAGGTTGGGTGTAAAAAAAAATAAAATAAAACTCAGCACTTCATTGCAACAGCCCCCAAACCGGTCCTCTGCCAAGCTCAATCTTAATACTTCTTTCCTTCCGAGATCTTCACTCTGCATCATGGCTTGATTAGCTCATCTGTAAATTCTGATTCTTCTGCATAACGCAGCATGTTACCTCCATAGCAATGCGGGGAAGATTATATCTATTCTGCATTTTGTTAATAGAAAGTCAATATACCAGTCTAGAATAATCTTTAAACTAAAGGCACATTGATCCCTTCCATGGTGTCCTCCAAAATAACACACGTCTGCCCTTAATGTCTATTTTTTTCTGGGATTATAGAAATACCTGGATGGATGAAATCCATTTTTGACTTTGTGAAATGCATGTATACATGAAATATTGAGAACGTGTAAGTACAATATATCAATGATTAGCTCATTGACCTTAATTGCAGCAAAGGATTATGGATAGTGATGAGGGAGCACTAAAATGCTCGGGTGCTCGATGCTTGGATCAAGCAGATTGGAATACTCGGGTACTCAGACAGAACAACGAGCCCAATGTAAGTCTATGGGAGACCCGAGCATTTTTACTGCGATCCCCCCGAGGATCCTTTTAAGGTCTATAAACATCTGAAAATGATGGAAACACTGCTCAAATGACACAGGAACATCATGCGGATCGCCCCTGGAAGCATTCCTGACTCCTAGTTCACAGCTTTAAACAATGTTGTCAGAGTTTCATGCCATTTTTACCGATGCACAAAAAAACATACCAAAACGAAATCAAAACGGATTTTGCTGGGAAATATGTTAAGGTACTTCCTTTCCAGGTTAATGACTTGTATTTAAATCAAAATAATTAACCCCAGACCAAAATGTTCTTCCACCACTTGGGCTATGTTCAGAAGCAGAGTTTTTGAAGGTTTGCTTTCAACATTGCTTTCAACTAAAACAAATGCATTCACTGGGAAATGTCATTGTAACATTTACCAACCCTAGCTGGCCATATGGTGTGTGACACATAAGCAGACATACAGTACAGACCAAAAGTTTGGACACACTTTCTCATTTAAAGATTTTTCTGTATTTTCATGACTATGAAAATTTAATTTGATACTGAAGGCATCAAAACTATGAATTAACACATGTGGAATTATATACTTAACAAAAAAGTGTGAAACAACTGAAAATATGTCTTATATTCTAGGTTCTTCAAAGTAGCCACCTTTTGCTTTGATGACTGCTCTGCACACTTTTGGCATTCTCTTGATGAGCTTCAAGAGGTAGTCACCGGAAATGGTTTTCACTTCACAGGTGTGCCCTGTCAGGTTTAATAAGTGGGATTTCTGGCCTTATAAATGGGGTTGGGACCATCAGTTGTGTTGTGCAGAAGTCTGGTGGATACACAGCTGATAGTCCTACTGAATAGACTGTTAGAATTTGTATTATAGCAAGAAAAAAGCAGCTAAGTAAAGAAAAACGAGTGGCCATCATTGCTTTAAGAAATGAAGGTCAGTCAGTCCGAAAAATTGGGAAAACTTTGAAAGTGTCCCCAAGTGCAGTTGTAAAAACCATCAAGCGCTACAAAGAAACTGGCTCACATGAGGACCGCCCCAGGAAAGGAAGACCAAGAGTCATCTCTGCTTCTGAGGATAAGTTTATCTGAGTCACCAGCCTCAGAACTTGCAGGTTTATAGCAGCTCAGATTAGAGACCAGGTCAATGCCACACAGAGTTCTAGCAGCAGACACATCTATACAACAACTGTTAAGAGGAGACTTTGTGCAGCAAGCCCTCATGGTAAAATAGCTGCTAGGAAACCACTGCTAAGGACTGGCAACAAGCAGAAGAGACTTGTTTGAGCTAAATAACAAAAGGAATGGACATTAGACCAGTGGAAATCTGTGTTTTGGTCTGATGAGTCCAAATTTGGGATCTTTGGTTCCAGCCACTGTGTCTTTGTGCGACACAGAAAAGGTGAATGGATGGACTCTATATGCCTGGTTCCCACCGTGACACATGGAGGAGGAGGTGTGATGGTGTAGGGGTGCTTTGCTGGTGACACTGTTGGGGATTTATTCAAAATTGAATACATACTGGAACAGCATGGCTACCACAGCATCTTGCAGCGGCATGCTATTCCATCCGGTTTGCGTTTAGTTGGACCATCATTTATTTTTCAACAGGACAATGACCCCAAACACACCTCCAGGCTGTGTAAGAGCTATTTGACCAAGAAGGATGGTGATGGGGTGCTACGCCAGATGACCAGGCCTCCACAGTCACCAGACCTGAACCCAATCAAGATGGTTTGGGGTGAGCTGGACCGCAAAGTAAAGGCAAAAGGGCCAACAAGTTCTTAGCATCTCTGGGAACTCCTTCAAGACTGTTGGAAGACCATTTCCAGTGACTACCTCTTGATGCTCATCAAAAGAATGCCAAGAGTGTGCAAAGCAGTCATCAAAGCAAAAGGTGGATACTTTGAAGAACCTAGAATATAAAACATATTTTCAGTTGTTTCACACTTTTTTGTTAAGTATATAATTCCACATGTGGTAATTCATAGTTTTGATGCCTTCAGTGTGAATGTACAATTTTCATAGTCATGAAAATACAGAAAAATCTTTAAATGAGAAGGTGTGTCCAAACTTTTGGTCTGTACTGTATCTTGTTTCCTTTATGAGGGAGGGACTCTTAAAGTCACATAGCCTATTTTCACAGGGGCATCAGGCAGCATTAATCTGCTTAAAGGGCCATTATTAAGCAGTGGGTCTCCTAAAGCCCATGCAGTGAGTGGATGTGCTGCCAAGAATTACGACGCACCCCAATACCCCTTTCACGAGATGTCCAGGTGTGCTTCCAGAAAAAAATGTTGCATTGAATGCAAGGCCTGCCCTGCTACCAAGTCATATGCACCCCAATAAGCCTTTGAACTGAGGTACTGGATGGGCCCAGGAAAATCCACTTCACATTATTCATTTTGTACTCCCATTCTGTTTTCTTATGCATTGACTGCAAGGCCTGCCCTGCTACCAAGTCATATGCACCCCAATAACTCCAATTCCCCCCTTGGAAGAAACAGAGAGGAGGGCCTCTTAACAAAAAATGTCCCATTATAAAGGAGCGTGTCTTCTAGACTTGTAATGCCCATACACTTAGTGTATGGGCTGGCAAACATTTTGCCTGAGGGGTACACCTCAACCTTTTTCAGAACAAATCTTTTACACACAGCCTAACCACCCACCCTTGTTAATAATGCGACACTGGCTGTAGCTGCACGGAACACGTAAACCCTTTTGATCTAGTGGCGGTGGATGATCAGACGTGGAGGAAGTCCTGATTAAAAAAATAGGCCCAATTTCTAGCAGCGGGTCTCATAGACTTAGAATGCCCATACACTTAGTGTATGGGCTGGCAAACATTTCCCCTTGGTGGTGTACATAGTTTTTGTATTTTGGTGACGGGAATCATAACACTCTTGCCAAAACATAGAATGGCCAGAGCACGACTGAATACATTCACCCTGGTGTTCAAGTGGTGGTGGACGGTGAGGATGAGGAGAAGAAGGAGGAGGAGAGGAAGAGTCCTGAGGAGATCATTTGCATATTCCCAGTTCATTCTGGGATAAGTGAAGACTCTCCACGAGCTCCAAGAACACTGGGTTTTGGCCGTTGCAGCTGAAAGGAGGACATCGGTAAACAAGGGGAGAAGTCCTGAGGAGATCATTTGCATATTCCCAGTTCATTCTGGGATAAGTGAAGACTCTCCGCGAGCTCCAAGAACACTGGGTTTTGGCCATTGCAGCTGAAAGGAGGACATTGGTAAACCAGGGGAGGAGTCCTGAGGAGATCATTTGCATATTCCCAGTTCATTCTGGGATAAGTGAAGACTCTCCGCGAGCTCCAAGAACACCGGGTTTTGGCCGTTGCAGCTGAAAGGAGGACATCGGTAAACCAGGGGAGGAGTCCTGAGGAGATCATTTGCATATTCTCAGTTCATTCTGGGATAAGTGAAGATTCTCCGCGAGCTCCAAGAACACTGGGTTTTGGCCGTTGCAGCTGAAAGGACATCGGTAAGCCAGGGGAGGAGTCCTGAGGAGATCATTTGCATATTCCCAGTTCATTCTGGGATAAGTGAAGACTCTCCGCGAGCTCCAAGAACACTGGGTTTTGGCCGTTGCAGCTGAAAGGAGGACATCGGTAAACCAGGGGAGGAGTCCTGAGGAGATCATTTGCATATTCCCAGTTCATTCTGGGATAAGTGAAGACTCTCCGCGAGCTCCAAGAACACTGGGTTTTGGCCGTTGCAGCTGAAAGGAGGACATCGGTAAACCAGGGGAGGAGTCCTGAGGAGATCATTTGCATATTCCCAGTTCATTCTGTGGAAATTGTTTGGGTAAGAATACAAGGAGCGTAGAATGGAAAGGACACCATTGTAGGCATTTACTACAGGCCGCCTGTGCAAGCTGAAGATATGGATGAACTCTTTATGCATCAAATGGCCAAGTTCTCCAAAAAATCTGACATAGAGGTCATAGGAGATTTCAACTATCCAGACATTTGTTGGGTATCTCTCTCAGGCGAAACTAACCGGTCCAGGAAATTCTTATCCTCTCTTGCTGACAACTTTATCTTCCAAAAGGTAGAGGAGAAAACAAGGGGATCTGCTACCTTGGATCTAATCCTTATAAACAGGGAGGAAATGGTTGAGGAGGTAAGAGTGGCTGGGATCTTAGGAGGTAGCGACCATGCTATTTTAGAATTTTGGATAACTAGAGGAGGAAGACCTGTGAAGACTCAGACTTCAAGGTTAGATTTCAGAAAGGCAGATTTTTCAATGGCTGGATATTCTTAAGGACAAAAATGTCCAAGAAGGATGGGAAATCTTGAAAAATTAGATTCTCAAAAATGAGATTCTCAAAGCACAATCATTAACAATTCCAAAAAAAGGGAAGAATAGGAAGCATCTAAGGAAACCAGGATGGATGAACACAGAACTTAAACACTTGCTAAAAAGAAAGAGAGAAATGTTTATCAAATGGAAAGAGGGAGGCATATCTAAAGAATATAATGATGTCTGCAGAAACTGCAGGGCAAGAATCAGGTTAGCTAAAGCTGACAATGAATTAAGCCTTGCAAGAGATGTCAAAAGCAATAAAAAAGGATTTTGGGGATATGTCAAAAGTAGGGTTGAGCATTCCGATACTGCAAATATCGGGTATCGGCCGATATTGGCTGTATCGGAATTCCGATTCCGAGTACCGATATTTTCGTCATATCGGATATCGGAATGTCACTGTCACTGTCAGTGTCCGTCGGTCGGGTCTGTCAGGAGTCAGCGGCACTTACCCGGCAGAAGATCTCCGGCGGTCACATCCCGGACTGCTTGATGGCCGCCATCCTCTTCTCCCTGGCGGTCACATGCAGTTTCTTGCGATAACTGCAGTGACTGCTGGGTAATCGCGGCCGTAAAGCAGTCCGATGACGTCACCGCTGGAGAAGCAGGTAATCAGCTGTGCTGCGCCGGGATGTCAGGCTCTGCCTGTCATTCCGATGTAGCAGAGCTGGATCGTCGTGGGACACTCGTTACTATGGACTGCGTCGGACAGGTGGTATACTGTTGGTTTGTTTTTTTTCTTTTTTTACAGGAGATCGATGGCGTCGCAGGAATGAGTGTATAATAAAATTAATGAAAACTGTGTTGTCTCTTTTATTTCATTAAAATACTTTTTTCTTGCTGTGTCTTTTTTTATACATTTAAAAACTTTGGGATTAATAATGGATCGGTGTCTTATTGACGCCTCTCCATTATTAACCGGGCTTATTGTCACCGTGCAATCAACGGTGACATTAACCCCTTATTACCCCGCTTGCCACCGCTACAGGGCAAGTGGGAAGAGCCGGGTAAAGTGCCACAATTGGCACATCTTTTGATGCGCCAAATGTGGGGCTGCTGTAGCCTGGTATTATCAGGCTGTTGAGGGCCAAAATCCATGGGCCTTGACAGTCTTTTAATACCAGGCCGCAGCAGTCTGCATTTTACTTGGCTGGTTAACAAAAATAGGGGGGATCCCCACGCCATTTTTTTTTCGAGGGGATCCCCTATTTTTGTTAACCAGCCAAGCTAAGCAGACTGCTGTGGCCTGGTATTATCAGGCTTGCAAGGTCCATGGATATTGGATCCTTACCAGCCTGAAAAACCAGGCCTCAGCGGTCTGCTTTATCTGGCTGGTTAACAAAAATAGGGGGGACCCCACGCTAATTTTTTTCGAGGGGATCCCCTATTTTTGTTAATCAGCCAAGATATGCAGACTGCTGTGGCCTGGTATTATCAGGCTGGCAAGGTCCATGGATCTTGGCTCCTTAACAGCCTGAAAATCCAGGCCTCAGCGGTCTGCTTCATCTGGCTGGTTAACAAAAATAGGGGGGACCCCACGCCATTTTTTTTTCGAAGGGAACCCCTATTTTTGTTAATCAGTTCCCTCTGACGTCACTGATGGTGTCCCTGGCTGACCTGAAGTGAAAGTGGAAAGCAATCAATTAAGCTTTCCACTTCCTCTCCTGTCAGCCAGGAGAGGAGCTCATTCATTTGGGGGTTTACTGTGAGGCTGCAGCATTAGCTGCGGTCCCTGCAGTAAACATTAACCCTTTCTGAAGGATTACACCATGGGACCTGACTGTGCATGGGATAGGTAAGAATAATTTTGCTTTATTATTTTATTTTTATTACAGGAAATGGTTTTAGCAGGTAAATAAAATATGGTCAAAAACTGTGTGATTATTTCATTAAACTTCTTTTTTATTAAAGTGTGTGTGTTTGATTTTTCTTTCATACAATAGGATTAATAATTGATAGTTGTCTAATTGACAGCTCTCAATTATTAACCTGGCTTAAAGTGACCTTTCAATTGCAAGGTCATTTTAACTCCTTATTAACCCATTCGCCACCGCTACAGGGCAATGGGAATAGACGGGCAAAGTGCCAGAAAGGGCAAATCTAATTAGAGATTTGCCCTTTCTGGGGTGTCTGGGGGCAGATGTTAGTGGCCGGGGGGGGCCAAAAATAATGGTCCCTCTCTGGGCTATTATTATCTACCCCCACTCACTGGCTTTGTCTGTCTGGTTGCGAAAATAGGGCGGGAGCCCACGCATTTTTTTTCAGCAATTTTACACCTCATATATATATATATACATGTCATTGAGTTTGTGACACATATATATATATATTTATAGTTCATATTCTTCTACATAGTATAATAGCCGCTAATTCAATTGCCGGCTTTTGTGAAAATGCAGAACCCGACATGAAATGACACTTGGTTTACATAGAGTTAACCATGTCTTTTCATGTAGTTTGATATCTGATTTGCACAATTACATGAGTGTAAGTGTGCAAAATTTCACACCTGTAGGGGTTAATTAACCCCTCTCTGACATTAGATGTACTATCCCATCCATAAAACCCGTGCCATTCTGCCCATGGACGGGATAGTACGTCATAGGCGATCAGCTGCGCTCCTGAGGGGAGCGCAGCTAATCGCCGCCGGGTGTCAGCTGATTATCACAGCTGACACCCGTGACTGTGTGTCAGGAGCGAAAGGAACTACCGCAGTAATGCACACTACTCAGATAATGGAAAGTAGAAAAACAGTCAATTTTATTGGTATACAAAGAGTAAAGTAAAACACAAGTAAAATCAGAGTGACTCTGGTCCCAAACGCCCGCCCCTAACCATGATCAAGGTATATAATGAATAATGTCTCAAAAATAACAAAAACATGAAAAATAACTGGAAAAACATATGATCATAAAATAAACATTTGGAAATATGTAATGGTCCACCTATGATGAGAGAACCTGTATGGATAGCAGAAAAAATATTAATGATACAAAAAATATATCAAATAATTATAAGCAAGTCCAAATAAGGGGTAAAATAGTCCCCCACCTGTGAACTAAAAAGATGGCTCCAAATCAATAATTGTGAAGAGAAACAAAAGCCATGAAAAAATCACTAGCACATGATATAAACCAGAACAAACCTCATGATAAAGGCATGAGAGAGCAAACGGGCAGTCAGGACCAGAGGACACCAAGGTCCCACGCGTTACGCCGCAGCCAGTGCGGCTTCCTCAGGGAAAGTGTGAAGACAAACGCCAACAGGGTTTAAATAACTTAAGAAGATGGAAACAAGGGAGTCAGCTGTGCGCTGTACCTGATAAGTCTGGCAGGAAGCAATTTGGGTGTGAGTCAGATGGCCAAAAAAGGAAGTGCAGACGTCTCTGCAGATATCTAAGTACCACGCATGCGTGCAGTGGAACGCAAATAGCGTCCACTGACACGCAAGTGTGGAGGTAGAGAGGATGAACTGCGCGTGCGCAACATCGGGTCAGAAGGCAAAAAAAAAAAAAAAAAAGGCTAATAAAGCAATAGCCCCATAGTGGGAGACAATCAGACCCCATTCATACCGAGAGCATACATATCTAGATTAACTAACGATGTTGAATCTTGTGAGCCTGTATGGAAGTAAGAGGAATGATTAGTTGAGAAAATCTCTTACCATGTTTATTTATTATTGTTTGATATTAATTATTTTCCATTATATATATTTTTTCCTGTTAATTGCTTTTTCACTATTTATTATTTATTTATTTTCATATAATATGGTTTATTTTACTTTATGTTTTCATTTACCTTATTTTTCTCAACTAATCATTCCTCTTACTTCCATACAGGCTCACAAGATTCAACATCGTTAGTTAATCTAGATATGTATGCTCTCGGTATGAATGGGGTCTGATTGTCTCCCACTATGGGGCTATTGCTTTATTAGCCTTTTTTTTTTTTTTTGCCTTCTGACCCGATGTTGCGCACGCGCAGTTCATCCTCTCTACCTCCACACTTGCGTGTCAGTGGACGCTATTTGCGTTCCACTGCACGCATGCGTGGTACTTAGATATCTGCAGAGACGTCTGCACTTCCTTTTTTGGCCATTTGACTCACACCCAAATTGCTTCCTGCCAGACTTATCAGGTACAGCGCACAGCTGACTCCCTTGTTTCCATCTTCTTAAGGTATTTAAACCCTGTTGGCGTTTGTCTTCACACTTTCCCTGAGGAAGCCGCACAGGCTGCGGCGTAACGCGTGGGACCTTGGTGTCCTCTGGTCCTGACTGCCCGTTTGCTCTCTCATGCCTTTATCATGAGGTTTGTTCTGGTTTATATCATGTGCTAGTGATTTTTTCATGGCTTTTGTTTCTCTTCACAATTATTGATTTGGAGCCATCTTTTTAGTTCACAGGTGGGGGACTATTTTACCCCTTATTTGGACTTGCTTATAATTATTTGATATATTTTTTGTATCATATTTTTTCTGCTATCCATACAGGTTCTCTCATCATAGGTGGACCATTACATATTTCCAAATGTTTATTTTATGATCATATGTTTTTCCAGTTATTTTTCATGTTTTTGTTATTTTTGAGACATTATTCATTATATACCTTGATCATGGTTAGGGGCGGGCGTTTGGGACCAGGGTCACTCTGATTTTACTTGTGTTTTACTTTACTCTTTGTATACCAATAAAATTGACTGTTTTTTCTACTTTCCATTATCTGAGTAGTGTGCATTACTGCGGTAGTTCCTTTCTCTCTTACTTAGCTGTTGTTTTTTCTACCGATCTGCACCTCCTTATTTAATTGTGTATAATTGGTGCGCCCTGCATTTCACATTATTATGTGTGTCAGGAGCGGTCACGGACCGCTCCTGGCACATTAACCCCTAGCACACCACGATCAAACATGATCGCGGTATACTGGGGGCACAGGGGAGGATCGCGCAGGGTGGGGGCTCCCTGCGCGCCCCCCTGAGACCCTCAGACCAGCGCGATGTGATCGCGCTGTTCTGAGGGCTTCCTCCCTCCCAGGACCCGGATCCAAGATGGCGCCGGGGTCCTGGAGGGAGGCGGCTTCCTCAGTGCCTGCTGAGAGCAGGCACTGAGAAGCCTGCTGCACTGCCTGAGCGATCGCTGGTGTGACAGTGTGCTGTGCACACTGTCACACCAGCGATTTGATAAAAAACAGTGATGTCCCACCCTGGGACAAAGTAAAAAAGTTAAAAAAATAAAAATAAACATGTTATAAAAAAAAATCCAAAATAAATGAAAAAAAAAAAAATATTCCCCAATAAATTCATTTCTTCCTGTAAATAAAAAAAACAAAAAAATAAAAGTACACATATTTGGTATCGCCGCGTCCGTAACGACCCCCCCTATAAAACTGTCCCACTAGTTAACCCCTTTAGTGAACCCCTTAAAAAAAAAAAAAAAAAAAAACGAAGCAAAAAATCAATGCTTTATCATCATACCGCCGAACAAAAAGTGGAATAACGCGCGATCAAAAAGACCGATATAAATAAACATGGTACCGCTGAAAACGTCATCTTGTCCCGCAAAAAACGAGCCACCAAACAGCATCATCAGCGAAAAAATAAAAAAGTTATAGCTCGCAGAATAAAGCGATGCAAAAATAATTATTTTTTATATAAAATTGTTTTTATTCTATAAAAGCGCCAAAACATAAAAAAATTATATAAATGAGGTATTGCCATAATCATACTGACCCGAAGAATAAAACTGCTTTATCAATTTTACCACACGCGGAACAATAAAAACGCCTCCCCCAAAAGAAATTCATGAATTGCTAATTTTTGTTCATTCTAACCTCCCAAAAATCGAAATAAAAAGCGATCAAAAAATGTCACCTGCTCAAAAATGGTACAAATAAAAACGTCAACTCGTACCGCAAAAAATAAGACCTCACATGACTCTGTGGGCCAAAATATGCAAAAATTATAGCTCTCAAAATGTGGCGATGCAAAAAACTATTTTTGTAATAAAAAGCGTCTTTTAGTGTGACAGCTGCCAATCATAAAAACCCGCTATAAATAGTAAATTAAACCCCCCTTTATGACCCCCTTAGTTAGGGAAAAATAATAAAATTAAAAAAATGTATTTATTTCCATTTTCCCATTAGGGTTAGGGTTAGGGTTGCGGCTAAAGTTAGGGTTAGGGTTGGCGCTAAAGTTAGGGTTAGGGTTGGGATTAGGGGTGTGTTAGAGTTAGGTTTGTGGTTAGGGTTGGGACTAGGGTTAGGGGTGTGTTGGGGTTAGGGTTGGAGTTAGAATTGGGGGTTTCCGCTGTTTAGGCACATCAGGGGCTCTCCAAATGTGACATGGCGTCTGATCTCAATTCCAGCCAATTCTGCGTTGAAAAAGTCAAACGGTGCTCCTTCACTTCTGAGCTCTGCCATGCGTCCAAACAGTAGTTTATCCCCACATATGGGGTATCAGCGTACTCTGGACCCCAAGAGTTATTGTGCAATTTGTCCTATTTCTTCTGTTACCCTTGGGAAAATAAAAAACTGGGGGCGAAAATATCATTTTTGTACAAAAAAAATTATTTTTTTGTTTTTACGGCTGTACGTTATAAACTTCTGTGAAGCACTTTGGGCTTCATAGCGCTCACCACACACCTAGATAAGTTCCTTGTGGGGTCTATTTTCCAAAATGGGGTCACTTGTTGGGGATTTCCACTGTTTAGGCGCATCAGGGGCTCTCCAAATGCGACATGACGCCCCCAGACCATTCCATCAAAGTCTGCAATCCAAAACGTCACTACTTCCCTTCCGAGCCCCAACGTGTACCCATACAGTAGTTTTCTCCCACATATTGGGTATCAGCGTACTCAGGACAAATTGGGCAACAACTTTTGGGGTCCAATTTCTCCTGTTACCCTTGTAAAAATAAAATATTGGGGCGAAAAAATAATGTTTGCAAAAAAAAAAAAGATTTTTTATTTTTACTGCTGTGCGGTATAAACTTCTGTGAAGCACTTTGGGGTTCAAAGTGCTCACCACACATCTAGATAAGTTCCTTGTGGGGTCTATTTTCCAAAATGGGGTCACTTGTGGGGGGTTTCCACTGTTTAGGCGCATCAGGGGCTCTCCAAATGTGACATGACGCACCCAGACCATTCCATCAAAGTCTGTAATCCAAAACGTCACTACTTCCCTTCCGAGCCCTGACGTGCGCCCATACAGTAGTTTTCTCCCACATATTGGGTATCAGCGTACTCAGGACAAATTGAACAACAACTTTTGGGGTCCAATTTCTCCTGTTACCCTTGTGAAAATAAAATATTGGGGGCGAAAAAATCATTTTTGTAAAAAAAAAAAAGATTTTTTATTTTACGGCTGTACGTTATAAACTTTAGTGAAACACCTGGGGGTTCAAAGTTCTCACCACACATCTAGATAAGTTCCTTGAGGGGTCTAGTTTCCAAAATGGTGTCATTTATGGGGGTTTCCACTGTTTAGGCAGATCAGGAGCTCTCCAAACACGACATGGCGTCCAGCCAATTCTGCGTTGAAAAAGTCAGACGGCGCTCCTTCCCTTCCAAACTCTGCCATGCACCCAAACAGTGGTTTACCCCCACATATGGGGTATCAGCGCACTCAGGACAAATTGCACAATAACTTTTGGAGTCTTGTTACCCTTGGAAAAATAAAAATTGGGGTGAAAAGATCATTTTTGTGGAAAAAATATGATTTTTAAATTTTACGGCTCTACGTTATAAACTTGTGTGAAGCACTTGGGGTTCAAATTGCTCATCAAAAATCTGGATAAGTTCCTTAGGGGTCTAGTTTCCCAAATGGGGTCATTTGTGGGGGGTTTCCACTGTTTAGGCACATCAGGGGCTCTCCAAATGCAACATGGCATCCAAACTCAATTCCAGACAATTTTGGTTGGAAAAAGTCAAATGGTGCTCCTTCCATTCCGAGCTCTGCCGTGCGCCCAAACAGTGGTTTCCCCCCACATATGGGGTATCAGCGTACTCAGGACAAATTGTACAACAACTTATGTGGTCCAATTTCTCCTGTTACCCTTGGGAAAATAAAAAATTAGTGACTAAAAGATAATTTTTGTGGGAAAAAAATAGGATTTTTTATTTTCATGCCCGGGCATTATAAACTTGTGTGAAGCACTTGGGGGTTCAAAGTGCTCACCAAAGATCTAGATAAGTTCCTTAGGGGGTCTAGTTTCCAAAATGGGGTCACTTGTGGGGGGTTTCCACTGTTTAGGCTCATCTGGGGCACTGCAAACGGAACATGACCCCCATTAACGTCTGCATTCCAAAACTTTACTACTTCCTTTCCAAGCCCTGCCGTGCGCCCAAACAGTTCCCCCCCCCCACATATGGGGTATCAGCGTACTCAGGACAAATTGGACAACAACTTTTGGGGTCCAATTTCCTTGGGAAAATTCAAAAATTTGGGACTAAAAAATCATTTTTGTGGAAAATTTTTTTTTTTTTTTTCACACCCAGGCTTTATAAACTTTTGTGAAACACTTGAGGGTTCAAAGTGCTCACAACAGATCTAGATAAGTAACTTAGGGGGTCTAGTTTCCAAAATGGTGTCACTTGTGGGGGGTTTCCACTGTTTAGGCGCATCAGGGGCTCTCCAAACGCGACATGGCATCCAATCTAAATTCCAGCCAATTTTAGTTTGAAAAAGTCAAACGTCGCTCCTTCCCTTACGAGCTCTGCCGTGTACCCAAACAGTGGTTTTCCCCCACATATGGGGTATTGGCGTACTCAGGAGAAATTGCATAACAACCTTATCTGTCCATTTTCTCCTTTTACCCTTGTGAAAATAAAAAAAAGTTTGTAAAAGATAATTTTTGTAGCTAAAAAGTAAAATATTCATTTTTTCCTTCCACGTTGCTTTAGTTACTGTGAAGCACCTGAAGGGTTAATAAACTTCTTGAATGTGGTTTTGAGTACCTTGAGGGGTGCAGTTTTTAAAATGGTGTCACTTTTGGGTATTTTCTGCCATATAGACCCCTCAAAGTGACTTCAAATGTGAGGTGGTCCCTAAAAAAAATGGCTTTGTAAATTTTGCTGTAAAAATGAGAAATCGCTGGTCAACTTTTAACCCTTATAATTTCCTAACAAAAAAAAATTTTGGTTCCAAAATTGTGCTGATGTAAAGTAGACATGTGGGAAATGTTATTTCTTAACTATTTTGTGTGATATATTTTTCTGTTTTAAGGGAAAAAAAATTCAAAGTTTGAAAATTGCAAAATGTAAAAAATTTTCGCCATATTTGCGTTTTTTTTCAAAAATAAACGCAAGTTATATCGAAGAAATTTTACCACTAACATGAAGTACAATATGTCACGAGAAAACAATCTCAGAATCACGAAGATCCGTTGAAGCGTTCCAGAGTTATAGCCTCATAAAGAGACAGTGGTCAGAATTGTAAAAATTGGCCCGGTCATTAACGTGCAAACCACCCTTGGGGGTGAAGGGGTTAAAGGTGTAAATTCGTAGCAAAAAAGTCCGTTTTTTTTACAACGAATTTATACCTTTAATTAACCTCTACAGGTGTGAAATTTTGCACACATAGACTGATGTAATTGTTTGTGCAAATCAGATAGCAAACCACATGAAAAGACATGGTTAACTCTATGTAAACCAAGTGTCATTTCATGTCGGGTGCTTCTGTCTTTTCACAAAAGCCGGTTTTACCCGGCAATTGAATCAGAGGCTATTTTACTATGTAGAAGTGTATAAACTATAAATATATGTGTATATATATATGTCACAATGACATGTGTATATATATATATATATATATATATATATATGTATTCTATGTGTGTATATTTAGTGTTTACAAGGAAAGAAAGAGGTTTTTTTAGTTACGATATTTTGTTCCTATAGACTTACATTGGATTTCCGGTATCGGTATCGGGTATCGCCGATATTTTAATGGTATCGGCGATACCATTCCGATTCCGATACTTTTGGATATCGGAAAGTATCGCTCAACTCTAGTCAAAAGTAAAAGAAAAGTCAAAGATGCTATAGGATTTTTACAGGATGAAAATTCTGAATGGTAAGAAAGGATGTTGAGAAGGCCGAACTTTTAAATTCCTATTTTGCATCTGTTTTCTCTCAGAAAGGAAATGTAACATCAACTGATCTTCACTGTCCTATTAAGGGAATAGAAGAATCCAGGATATCTATAAACAAAAAAATAGCGAGGAATCACTTAGCTAACATAAATGAATTCAAGTCTCCAGGTCCAGATGAATTGCACCCCAGAGTACTGAAGGAGATAGCAGAAGACATTTTTGAACCACTTTGAAAATTCTTGGAGAACAGTAGAAGTCCCAGAAGACTGAAGAAGAGCAAATGTTGTTCCTATCTTCAAACAGGGGAAGAAGGTGGACCCAGGGAACTATAGGCCGGTGAGTCTGACATCTATACCAGGAAAGATCTTTGAACAAATTATTAAACAACATGTATGTAAGTACCTGGACAAGAATGAAGTGCTTAACCAGAGTCAGCATGGGTTTGTAACTAATAAGTCATGTCAGACTAATTTAATTTCCTTCTATGACAGAATCACTGACTGGGTGGATCAGGGAAATGTTGTAGATATATTATATCTTGAGTTCAGCAAAGCATTTGTCAAAGTATCTCACACAATCCTTATTGAAAAAATGACTAAGTATGGAATGGACAAGGCAACTGTTAGGTGGATTCATAACTGGCTTAGTGATAGGACCCAAATAGTGGTAGTAAATGGCTGCACATCCAGTTGGAAGAATGTATCAAGTGGGGTACCACATGGCTCTGTCTTGGGCCCTGTATTGTTCAACATCTTTATCAATGATTTAGATGAAGGAATTGAGGGTAAACTGATTACATTTACTGATGACACAAAGGTAGGAGGGATAGCTAATACTATAGAAGAGAGAGAGAGGATTCAAAAAGATATAAACTGGAGCAGTGAGCAGCAACTAACAGAATGGTTTTTAACAGGGAAAAATGCAAAGTACTACATCTGGGAAATAAAAATGAAAAAAGTGTATACAGAATGGGAGAAATAGAGCTAAACGACAGCACATGTGAAAAAGACTTGGGTATACTAATAGATCACAGACTGAACATGAGTCAACAGTGTGATGCAGCAGCAAAAAAGGCAAATACAATTCTGGGGTGTATTAACAGAAGCATACAGTCTAGATCACGTGAAGTTATTATTGCCCTCTACTCCTCTTTGGTCAGACCTCATCTGGAATACTGTGTCCAGTTTTGGGCACCACATTTTAAAAAAGACATCAACAAACTGAAGCAAGTTCAGAGAAGAGCAACCAGAATGGTGTCCGGTCTGCAAGCCATAACCTATGAGGAACGGTTACAGGATTTGTGAATGTTTAGCTTGCAAAAAAGAAGACTGAGAGGAGACTTAATAGCTGTCTACAAATATCTCAAGGGCTGTCACATTGTAGAAGGATCATCTTTATTCTCATTTGCACAAGTAAAGACTAGAAGCAATAGGATGAAACTGAATGGGAGGAGACACAGATTAGATATTATAAAAAACTTTTTGACAGTTAGAGTGATCAATGAGTGGAACAGGCTGCCATGAGAGGTGGTGAGTTTCTCCTTCAATGGAAGTCTTCAAACAGAGGCTGGACAGACATCTGTCTGGGATGATTTAGTGAATCCTGCTTTGAGCAGGTGGTTGGACCAGGTTGACCCAGGAGGTCCCTTCCAACTCTACCATTCTATGATTATGAGGACACCAAATAGCCAAAATCATGAAGCATACATCCATGTTTGGTTGTGAAGAGGTGCATGGGAATACACCTCCCAAAAAAACACTACATTGGAGTTTATGCTTTGCTGTCATCATTTGGTGGTGTTGAGAAGTCAGGCCCAATCCATCTTTTTTCATTTTTATAAGAGTCAGCCTGTCTGCATTTTCCATAGAAAGGCTAATGCGCTTATCTGTGACAATACCACCAGCAGCACTAAAAACCCGCTCTGACAAAATGCTAGCCGCAGGGCAGGCCAGGACCTCCAAGGTGTAAAGAGCCAGCTCATGCCACGTGTCCAGCTTGGATACCCAATAATTAAAAGGCACAGAGGAATCACGGAGGATGTTGGTACTGTCACCAAGGTACTTCCTCATTATCTTAGAGAAGATTGCATTCTTTGTGAATTACTCCGCGCCTCAGTGCATTGGCGATGGGAGGGTCTTAGAAAACTGTCCCAGAACTTTGCCAGTGTTTCCCTGCCTCTGCTGGAGTGGACTTGTGTCTGTCTCGCCTGTCCTGCTTGGTTGGCCAAAAAACTGTTATCTCTGCCGCCAATGTTTTGAGATCGGATTTTTTTTTAATAATTCTGCGACAATGGCCCTATGGCACTGCACCATTTTGGTACACCTGTCTGCCTCTGGAACAAGAGATTGAAAGTTAGGCTTGTACCATGGGTATAAAAGTGTCACTAGCCAGTAATGACTGGCACCCAATATTTTGACAATACGATGGTCACATGAATGGAAGCGCAACATAAAGTCAGCCATGCGTGCCAGACTGCTCACAAATCCTTTCTAACATATGCACTGTAGAGTTCCAATGCGTGGGGACATCACACACCAGTCGGTGAGCCGGAATCTGCAATCGCTGCTGTAGCACGGCAAGGGCGGCTGAAGCTGTAGCTGATTTTCTAAAATGTGCACACAGGCAACGTACTTTAACCACCAGATCCAGCAGCGGGGGATAGCTTTTTAGAAATCATTGAACAACGAGGTTCAGCACATGGGCCAGGCATGGTACGTGTGTCAGTTCGCCTCGCCTCAAAGCTGCCACCAGGTTCCTGACATTGTCACACACAACCATGCCTGGCTGGAGATTTAGCGGTGTTAGCCACATATCTGCCTGCTCTTTCAGAGCTGTCAACAACTCTTCAGCATTGAGCGGTTTGTCACCTAAGCAAATTAGCTTCAGCACAGCCTGTTGCCGCTTTGCTTTGGCAGTGCTGCAGTGCTTCCAGCTTATGACTGATGTGCTCATTTCTGACATGGAGGCTGAAGAGGAGGAGGAGGTGCAGGAGCTTTACACAATGGGGGCAACCCTGATTGACGTAGGGCCGCAATCCTCGGCATCCACCATGTTAACCCAGTGTGCCGTCTCTGGCCACAAGCACTTGTCCACATGTCCGTGGTTAGGTGTACTTTCCCCGTAACTATACTATTGAGGGCATGGGTAATGTTGTGGGACACGTGCTTGTATAATGCCAGGATGGCACAGTGGGAGAAATAGTGACGGCTTGGGACAGAGTACCTTAAGGTGGCCGCCGCCATCTGGTTGAGGAAAGCTTCCGTCTCCACGAGCCTAAAAGGCAACATTTCGACCGCAAGTAGTCGAGAAATAGGAGAATTGAGTGCTGTGGGGCGTTGGCTGCGTATCTCCTCTTACGTTCCAATGACTGGGGTATTGACAACTAAAGGCTGCGCTGGGACAAGGTCGTGGATGTGCTTGATGATGGTGCTATTTAACTGTGGGCAACAGCTGGTGCATGGCAGGAGGCATCTTCGCATGCACCATGGACAGGGGATTGGCTTACACGCACAACAGTGGAAGAAGCAGTGGTGTCACCCGCAGATACTGTTCCCGGAGCCTGGGGTTGGGCCCACCGAGTCGGGTGCTTTGCTGCCATGTGCCTGATCATGCTGGTGGTGGTAAGGCTGGTAGTTTTGCTACCCCTGCTGATACTGGCATGATAGGTGTTGCAAATGGCCTGTGTTATGTTTTGGTGGCTGAGGAGAATAAGCAAAAATGGCAATACACCAGAGAGGCTGGAACCTATTGGATTGCAGTAACCTGAACTAACCACACAACTAGAGGTAGCCGTGGAGCGTTCCTACGTTGATCCTTGACGCCTCGTCACAGCCTGAGAGATAACTACACCTAAAGGCAGAAAGATGAAAGCTATCTGCCCGGAGCAAATCCCAAAGAAAATAGGAAGCCCCCAAACATGTAATGGCGGTTAGACAAGAAGAAGCACGGCCACAGACAGAAAATAGAATGAGCAAACGCTGGGGCCCAATCTGTCTAGACAGAAAAGTACAGGAAAGATACTCACTGCAATCCAAAAAAAACCCTAAAAAATACCAACTCTTCTGATTGCAAAAACACCTGAGATCACACGATCTCTACCAGCCGCAGCCACTGAAAAAACAGGAAAAAGCAAATGAACAAACAACAGTGGCTCCAGATAAACTGAGAGGAGCACAAGCCCCCGGAGGGGACCTGGCTGACCTCCACAGAAGTGCTGGGAACAATGCAAAAAGCAAGCACAAAAATAAAAGCAGAAAATATCTTATCTGATAGCAGAAGATGCAGGCAAGACTCAGCAAACTTCCAAATGAACCAGGAACCACAATTGAGACAAGAACATTTGATCACCGGCAACCATCATGGGAGGGAACCTCCCTTAGATCAGACCAGTCAGCGATCCCAGATTGACATTCCTCGATGAAAGGCTCAGTACTGTCTGTAACCACCAGAGGGAGCCTCTGCTTAGAAACCATCTCTAGCACATTCATAACAGTACCCCCACTTGAGAAGGGGTCACCGAACCCTCACTTGTGCAACTAGGCCGATCAGGATGAGCTCGGTGATAGGCACGGATCAGTCTCCTAGCATGGATGTCCGAAGCAAACACCCAAGAATTGTCCTCCTGACCATAACCTCTCCACTTAACCAAATACTGGAGTTTCTGTCTAGAAAAATGAGAATCCAATATTTTCTCAACCACATACTCCAGATTGCCCTCAACCAAAACAAGGTCAGGATGCGCAGCCATAGGAACCACTGGCTCGACAAACCTCTTCAATAAGGACTTGTGGAACACGCTATGGATCTTAAATGTCCCTGGAAGAAGCAAACGGAAGGAAACAGGATTTAGAATCTCCATGATCTTATAAGGTCCAATGAACCTAGGCTTAAACTTTGGAGATGCAACTTTGGAGATGCAACCCTCATAGGGATATTTCTTGAGGACAACCAAACCAAGTCCCCCACTTTAAACCGAGGACCATCAGTCCTATGCGGTTGGCAAACCGTTGGACCTTCTGAGAGAGAGACAACCTCTCCACTACCTGGACCCAAATCAGCTGCATTCGCTCCACAACAGAGTTAACACCCAGACAGACAGAAGCCTCCGCCTGTCCAGAAGAAAATCGAGGGTGAAACCCAAAATTGCAGAAAAATGGAGACATCAAGGTGGCAGAGCTAGCCCTATTATTAAGAGCAAACTCAGCCAAAGTCAAAAAGAGACCCAGTCATCAGACACAAAACATCTCAAATAAGTCTCCAAGGTCTGGTTTGTTCTCTCGGTTTGTCCATTGGTCTGAGGATGAAAAGCAGAGGAGAAAGATAATTGAACACCAAGTTTAGAACAAAATGTCCTCCAAAATCTGGAAACAAACTGGACTCCTCTGTCAGACACAATGTTCACCGGAATGCCATGTAACCGAACCACGTGCTGAAGGAACAAAGGCACAAATTCGGAGGAGGAAGGTAACTTAGGTAATGGCACAAGATGTATCATCTTGGAAAACCTATCACAGATTACCCAGATAACGGTCATTCTCTGAGAAACAGGGAGGTCGGAAATAAAATCCATAGAGATATGGGTCCATGGCCTCTTGGGCACAGGTAATGGCATTAACAAACCACTAGAGCGAGAGCAAGGCTTGGAGCGAGAGCAAGTCCCGCAGGACTGCACAAATTCCCTGACGTCACGAGACAAAGTATGCCACCAAAAGGACCGACTCACCAAGTCTCTGGTACCAAAAATCCCGGGATGACCAGCCAACGCGGAACAATGAACCTCAGACATCACACACTTCTTCCACTGGTCTGGGACAAACAATTTCCCAATAGGGCAGTGCTCAGGTTTATCCTCCTGACCCCCTTCCAGAGCCAGTCTCAAATTGGGCGAGATGACGGAAAGAACTACACCCTCTTTCAAAATAACAATAGGATAAGATAACTCAGGAGGGTCCGCAAAGAAACTCCTCGAGAGGGCATCCGCCTTAACATTCTTAGTGCCAGGAAGAGAAGAAACCACAAAATTAAAACGTGTGAAAAACAAGGCCCACATGGCCTGTCTAGGATTATGTCGCTTGGCTGATTCGAGATAAACCAGATTCTTATGGTCCGTGAGGACCACCACCTGATGTTTGGCTCCTTCCAGCCAATGTCTCCATTCTTCAAAGGCCCACTTCATGGCCAATAACTCCAGATTACCCACGTCATAATTACGTTCAGTTGGAGAAAATTTTCGAGAGAAAAAGGCACAAGGGTTACTCTTAGAGGTCTCTGGATCTCTTTGGGACAAAACGGCACCTGCCCCAATTTCAGAGGCATCAACCTCCACCTGTAACGGTAGAGAAACATCAGGCTGCCGTAGAACAGGAGCAGAAGTGAATCTTTGCTTAAGTTCCTGAAACGCAGAGACTGCCTCAGGAGGCCAATTCACCACATCAGAACCCTTTTTGGTCAAATCAGTCAATGGTTTAACAATACCGGAGAAATTACCAATAAATTTACGATAAAAATTGGCAAAACCCAAAAATCTCTGAAGAGCCTTTATTGAAGTAGGTTGGACCCAATCACAGATGGCCTGAACCTTGACCGGGTCCATTTCAATAACAGATGGAGACAAAATGAATCCCAGAAATGAGACCTTCTGTACGCCAAAAAGACACTTTGATCCCTTCACATACAGTGCATTCTCTCTCAAAATCTGGAACACAGTTCGAACATGTTTCACATGAGAGTCCCAGTCATTGGAAAAAATCAAGATATCATCCAAATAAACAATCAGAAATTTATCCACAAAATCCCTGAAAATATCATTCATGAAGGATTGGAAGACGGAAGGAGCATTAGTGAGCCCAAAGGGCATCACTAGGTACTCAAAATGCCCCTCTGGGGTATTAAACGCCGTCTTCCAATCATCCCCGTGCTTAATGTGAATAAGGTTATACGCCCCCCTGAGGTCAAGCTTGGTAAACCAACTAGCACTTTTCACCCTGGAAAACAGGTCAGAAATCAAGGGTAACGGATATTGATACTTCACTGTGATCTTATTCAAGAGACGATAATCAATACACGGCCTCAATGAACCATCCTTTTTGGCCACAAAGAAAAAACTGGCACCCAAGGGTGAAGAGGATGGTCTGATATGACCCTTCTCCAATGACTCCTTGGTATAAGATCGCATAGTATTGTGTTCAGGTACAGACAAGTTAAAAAGGCGACCTTTAGGAAATTTACCACCAGGCACTAATTCAATAGCGCCATCATAGCTCCTGTGAGGGGGCAAGAATGCAGATTTACTTTCACTAAATACATCCGAAAAATCAGTCAAAAAGTCAGGAACATCCTGAGGCTGGGGAGAGGCAGAAAAAACAGGAGTGTTGGCATTAACACATTGGCAGCCCCAACTGGTCACAGACACAGATTTCCAATCCAAAACAGGATTATGAGACTGTAACCAAGGGAAACCTAGTACAGTAATGTCATGCAGATTATACAGCACCAGAAATTTGCAACTATCCTGATGATCTGGTTCAACCCTCATTATCACCTGAGTAGAAAACTGGGGTTTATTCTCCGCCAAAGGGGTAGAATCAATGCCCAGTAGGTGAATAGACTTCCGCAGGGGTGTCATGGGAAACCCACAACGTTTGGCAAAGTCAAAATCCATCAGGTTAATAGCTGCTCCTGAATCAACAAAAGTCTGAACAGAAAATGTGGACAGGGAGCAAATCAGGGTAACAGTCAACAGAAATTTAGTCTGAACATTACCCAAGACAACTGAGCGTGCAAAACGTCTTCCCCGCTTAGGGCAGACTGAAATAGCATGAGAGGCGTCACTACAGTAGAAAGATAACCCATTGCGCTTTCGAAACTCATGACGCTGTGCCCCAGAAGTCACTCTATCACACTGAATGGGCTCAGAAGCTGGCTCACAAGGCAACACTATCTCACGCATACCTCTGCGCTCACGCAAACGTCTGTCAATTTGAATAGCCAATGACATAGAATCATTGAGACCAGATGGAGCAGGGAATCCCACCATAACATCCTTTACATTCTCTGACAGCCCCTTCCGAAAAAGGGCTGCCAAAGCATCATCATTCCATTTGGTCAGGACTGCCCACTTTCGGAATTTCTGACAGTACAACTCAGCATCTTCAAGACCCTGATTTAATGCCAACAAGGTTTTTTCATCTTGATCAGTGACATTAGGTTCATCGTACAATAACCCCAGAGCCAGAAAAAATACATCAACATCATTCAAAACAGGATCCCGAGGTGTCAAGGAAAAAGCCCAGACAACTGTGCAAGCTCCATTGAGAGAAAAAAAAATCCTCCTCAGCACCCAGAGAAAAAGAGGGAAAAAAATGCAACAAACAGGGAAAAAAAATCTCTGACAACTCTTTTTTTTTCTTTCCACACTATTTTTCCCTTCTGTGAGTACCATATAATTTTCAGTTTGGGCCGGTGATACTGTTATGTTTTGGTAGCTGAGGAGAATAAGCAAAAACGGCAATACACCAGAGAGGCTGGAACCTATTGGATTGCAGTAACCTGAACTAACCACACAACTAGAGGTAGCCATAGAGCGTTCCTGCGTTGATCCTTGACGCCTCGTCACAGCCTGAGAGATAACTACACCTAAAGGCAGAAAGATGAAAGCTATCTGCCCCGGAGCAGATCCCCAAAGAAAATAGGAAGCCCCCAAACATATAATGGCGGTTAGACAAGAAGAAGCACGGACACAGACAGAAAATAGAATGAGCAAAAGCTGGGGCCCAATCTGTCTAGACAGAAAAGTACATACAGGAAAGGATACTCACTGCAATCCAAAAAAACCCCTAAAAAATACCAACTCTTCTGATTGCAAAAACACCTGAGATCAGACGATCTCTACCACCTAATCAGATCTCTGGTGTAACAAAACTAAGCTGCAGCCACTGAAAAATGAGGAAAAAGCAAATGAACAAACAACAGTGGCTCCAGATAAATTGAGAGGAGCACAAGCCCTCGGAGGGGACCTGGCTGACCTCCACAGAAGTGCAGGGAACAATGCTAAAAGCAAGCACAAAAATAAAAGCAGAAAATATCTTATCTGATAGCAGAAGATGCAGGCAAGACTCAGCAAACTTCCAAATGAACCAGGAACACAATTGAGACAAGAACAATTGATCACCGGCAACCATCATGGGAGGGAACCTCCCTTATATCAGACCAATCAGCGATCCCAGATTGCCTTTCCTCGCTGAAAGGCTCAGTACTGTCTGGAACCACCAGAGGGAGCCTCTGCTGAGAAACCATCTCTAGCACATTCTAACAGGCCTGTTTGGGGTTATCGGCAAAATCTTTAAAAAATAACCATACTCGGGAAGACCTAACAGTTGGACTGGCAACTTCCGTCAGGTTGATGTTACGGGGAACTATTTCACGCCTTCTGTCTGCAGCCACCACACTGCTTCTTCCTGCCTGAAGTGGTGTGACGCCTACTTCCCCCTGTGTGCTGCTGTCCTTGCTCTGCATGTCCACTTGCCATTTTGGGTCTGTTACTACATCATCCACCACCTCATCTTCCACTTCCGCACCTTGGTCCTACTCCTGACTTTTCGGCAATTGTGTCTCATCATTGTACACCTCTTGTGACCATGGCTGCTCAAAGATTTGTGCATCGCTACGTGGAATATTATCTTGCCCCACTTCTAGTGGAGCGGGCGAGAGGCACAAATCTCCAAATGGAAAACTGAACAGGTCTTCGGAGTGTCCGAGTGTGGGATTAGTTGTCTCAGGGCACTCAGCATGGTGGGAGAAAGGAGGATCAGGGTAAGGAATATGCGGTCCAGATTCACGGCTACTGTGACTTGACCATGTTGAAGACAGGGTGCTGGTGGTGGTGGATAAGTAACTGTAAGTATTATCCGCTATCCAACCAACAACCATTCACACTGCTTGGGCTTCAATAGTGCTGTCTTGCCGCGGTCCCCTAGGACTTCGGACACTAAGGTCCAGCGAGAATAAGTGGGTGTTTTCGATGGGCCAATTTCAGCTTGCCCATAGCCTCAGCCTGCACCATCACCATCACATCCACTTCCCCTGCCCTTTCCACGCGCCTTGCCCATTGTAAATGGACTAGAATATTATACACGTTCACTACAAAAGAGTGATTTGGGAGGCAACTTGTACGTGATACGTGTGCTTGAAAACCACACTTTTACCTATCTGGACTTTAGGTTAAAACATTTTTTGCCTTATCAGATTTAATATTTACGTTAACAGACTGCAAAAAAAATACAATGTTTTGGCCTAAACTGGCTAAACTTTGAGCACGCATAGATATCAGCTGGCACAGTGATACCACTACGACAAATGTGTGCCCTGTTATTTTAGTTTTGGGCTAACTAGTGCTATATATCAGTACTGTGACACTCAGGACAAAAAATTGAAAACCGGCCTAATCTGGCCAAATTTGAGCACGCAGAGATATGAGCTGGCACGGAGATACCACTACGACAGTGATGTATATAAGTACAGTTTCACCCAGGACAAAAAAGAAAAACGCCGTAAACTGGCCAAACTTTGAGCACGCACAGATATGAGCTGGCACGGAGATACCACACCAAAAAATGTGTGGCCTGTATTCCAATTACACCTGGGGCTAGCTATATACGGCCAATATATCCTACAGGTAGCAACAGCAGTACCAGAACACAGGAAGGGAATGAACCCTCTTGATGTATGCAATGATCTATATACCCACATACAGTGCCTGCAGGACTTGCAATGATGTGTATAGAGTGACGTACGCTACACTGCCTACCTAACACTGGAACCTATATACTCCGGAATTAGTCCTTAGAAGGACTGTTAGTTTAGCTGTATTTGAGTAGTTTAGGATGGTAGATCGCACACTAACTAATAAATCCCCAATTCTGACCCAATCTCGGCATCAGCTCTCCCTACACTATCTCAATCCGAAGCTGAATGCGCCGAGCAGGGCGGCGTCCGGTCTGTTATAGCCCTGATGATGCTGTGCGGCCAGCCAATCACTGCACAACCACAACAAAGATGGCTTCGGCGTTTCATTGCCTGGCAGACAATCCCTGCATCGTGATTGGGTCTGTAAAGTCCACCAAAAAAGCTGGGTGGAGACCCGACTTCCCACCGTGCAATCCCGGAAATACGAGTACACCGATTACCATGATTCTCAGGCGAGTAACGAGTAGTGGCGAGCACGTTCACTCATCACTAATTATGGACAATCTAATCTCAGTCTACAAATACTGTATATGGAGAAACCGTACAGATATCCTTGGAAATCCTTGGAGTCTGGAGGAAGAGTGTAGAGACCGACAATCTAAGGTGCTTGAGGTCTAGTGTGAAGTTTCCACAATCAGTGATGGTTTGGGGAGCCATGTCATCTGCTGGTGTAGGTCCACTGTGTTTTATCAAGCCCAAAGTCAGCGCAGATATCTACCAGGAGACTTTAGAGCACGTCATGCTTTCCTCTGCCAACAAGCTTTTTGGAGATTGAAATTTAATTCGCCAGCAGGACTTGGCACCTGTCCACACTGCCAAAAGTACCAGTACCTAGTTTACAAACAACAGTATCACTGTGCTTGATTGGCCAGCAAACTCGTCTAATCTTAACCCCATAGAGAATCTATGGGGTATTGTCAAGACCAGGGCCAGCTCCAGGTTTTTATGGGCCCCGGGCGAAAGAGTCTCAGTGGGCCCCCTTAACACAGACCACGATTCATGATGCACAGATACTGCAGAGAAATATGGGTATAGCACAACGCCAAACACTTCTCTTCTTCCATTACATGACTGATACCTATTGTAAATTGTACAATAGCTCAAAAACTGCCAAATCCTCACAGCGCACAGTACAGACTGGACAGTACAGTCCTCCATACAATATTATGGGCACCACATAGTCTCCCCCTCATCACCCATATAATACCCCATGCAGGATGTCACCCCCCCAACCCCCATATAATGCTCCATACAAAATACTGGACCCAATATAATGCTCCATACAGAATACTGGGCCACATATAATGCTCCATACAAAATATGGAGCTCTCTTCTACACTGTGCTGCGTTCTGCACTGTTAATGCTCAGGAAAGACTCCCCATTATCATCATCATTGCCTCCCTATCATCATCATTGCCTCCCCATTAATATCATAATCATCATTGCTTTCCCATTATCATTGCCTCCCCATCATCATCATCATTATCATTGCCTCCCCATTAATATCATCATCATTGCCTTCCCATTATCATTGCCTCCCCATCATCATCATTATCATTGCCTCCCCATTAATATCATCATCATCATTGCCTTCCCATTATCATTGCCTTCCCATCATCATCATTATCATTGCCTCCCCATTAATATCATCTTTATCATTGCCTTCCCATTATCATTGCCTCCCCATTAATATCATCATCATCATTGCCTTCCCATTATCATTGCCTCCCCATCATCATCATCATTATCATTGCCTCCCCATTAATATCATCATCATCATTGCCTTCCCATTATCATTGCCTCCCATCATCATCATCATCATTGCCTCCTCACCACCATCACTGCCTCCCCCCACCACCATCACACATACAGCACCGCAGGCAGCACTCTCTCACATACACACACACAGGCACACACACACACACGCCTCACCTGTTCGGCGTCCGCGCGCTCTCTGCCACAGCCGGCGGCTGAATATGACGTCATTCAGCGGCGCTGCTGTGAGAGAGGAAGCGCCAGCGCAGGCACCCCCTGGAGCTCGGAGCTGCGGCAGCGGAGGCACGGGGAGAGGTAAGTATTGCGCCGGCTGCTGCCGGGGCCCTGAGCAAGCGGGGGGGGCCCAGTGGTGGCGCTGACACCGCTAACGGGCGCCGGAGTGCCCGACGGAGAGTGGGCCCCCCCGCCTGCTCAGGGCCCCGGCACATGCCCGGGTGTGCCGGGTGCTGACGCCGGCCCTGGTCAAGAGGAAGATGAGAGACACCAGACCCAACAATGCAGACTAGTTGAAGGCTCCTAACAAAGCAACCTGGGGTTCCATAACATCTCAGCAGTGCCACAGGCTGATCGCCTCCATGCCACACTGCACTGATGCAGTAATTGATGGTAAAGAAGCCCCGACCAAGTATTGAGTGCATTTACTGAATATACATTTCCATAGGCCAACATTTCGGATTTTAAAATCAATTTTTTTCAAGCTTGTGTTATAAAGTATTCTAATTTACTGAGATAATGACTTTTGGGTTTTCATTGGCTGTAAGCCATAATCATCAACATTAACAGAAATAAACACTTGAAATAGATCACTCTGTTTGTAATGAGTCTATCTAATATATAAGTTTCACTTTTTGTATTGAAGAACTGAAATAAGTTAACTTTTAAATGATATTCTAATTTTGTGAGATGCACCTGTACCTGCCAATAAGTGCTTGGTCATACGGCAAAAGTCCCTCATAACCCCTTTAAAATCCAAATAGATAGTATAACTAGAGCTAAAAAACACAGGATAATGCAGAACCTTAATGATAAACTCAATTTTGAGGTCTGCTGAATTCATTTCTGCTATATCTGGACTTTTAAGACAAAAACATTTAAAGTAATCCATATGTGACTGTTATGCCATGCTTTAGCAGTGTTTTTCCATGCTATCACATTTTTTTGTTGTTTTCGATGCCTTGAGTGCATTCAATTTTTTTCCAAGTCACTATGACAGATTGGCAGAATATTTGCCATGCATATTCCATATGTTTGCAGATCAAGTGAATTGAAAATAGAAGCCGAGTTAAGTCAACTTGAACATATCAGTCATACAGGACAGCCTTGTATTACCAGGTCAGGTATTCACAGTGCGAGAAACACTCAAAAACATTCCAAATGGAAGCTTTCAATTCACTGGGTGCGTACAATTACTAAATGCATGCAAAACAATTCTAACTTTTTTTCATCTATGAATGCCCTGACATTGCACGTGCACTGTTAAATATAACAAAGGTGTCTTTTTTGGAGGATCATTGGCAGATCTCGGTAGACATGATACCGAATGACTGTAGATGAAGACCTCTAAAGCTATAATGCAAGACTTTACTGTTCAAGCAGTGAGACTATGCAATCTTTACTGTGCCAGCAGTGAGATTTTGGATTGTTTACTGTGCGAGCAGTGAGACTATAGATTCTTTACTGTGTCAGCAGTGAGATTATGGATTATTTACTGTGAGAGCAGTGAGGCTATGGATTCTTTTCTGTGCCAGCAGTGAGACTATGGATTCTTTACTGTGAGCAGTGAGACTATGGATATTTTACTGTGAGTGCATTGAGACTATGGATATTTACTGTGAGTGCATTGAGACTATGTATTGTTTACTGTGCGAGCTGTGAGACTATGGATTCTTTACTGTGCCAGCAGTAAGACTATGGATTCTTTACTGTGCCAGCAGTGAGATTTTGGATTGTTTACTTTGCCAGTAGCAAAACTATGAATTATTTACTGTGAGAGTAGAGAGGCTATGGATTCTTTACTGTGCCTGCAGTAAGACTACGGATTATTTACTGTGAGAGCAGTGAGACTACGAATTATTTACTATGAGAGCAGTTAGGCTATGGATTCTTTACAGTGAGAGCAGTGAGACTGTGGATTCTTTACTGTGCCAGCAGTGAGACTACGGATTATTTATTGTGCCAGCAGTAAGACTATGGATTATTTACTATGAGAGCAGTGAGGCTATGGATTCTTTACTGTGAGATCAGTGAGACTGTGGATTCTTTTCTGTGCCAGCAGTGAGACTACGGATTATTTACTGTGAGAGCAGTGAGACTATGAATTATTTACTATGAGAGCAGTTAGGCTATGGATTCTTTACAGTGAGAGCAGTGAGACTGTGGATTCTTTACTGTGCCAGCAGTGAGACTACGGATTATTTATTGTGCCAGCAGTAAGACTATGGATTATTTACTATGAGAGCAGTGAGGCTATGGATTCTTTACTGTGAAAGCAGTGAGACTGTGGATTCTTTTCTGTGTCAGCAGTGAGACTACGGATTATTCACTGTGAGAGCAGTGAAACTATAAATTATTTACTGTGCCAGGAGTGAGACTATGGTACTTTACTGTGAGAGCAGTGAGATTTTGGATTGTTTACTGTGCCTGTAGTGAGACTATAGGTTATTTACTGTGCCAGCAGTGAGACTTTGGATTGTTTACTGTGCCATCAGCAAACTACAAATTATTTACTGTGAGAGTAGTGAGGCTATTGATTCTTTACTGTGACAGCAGTGCGGTTATGGAGTATTTACTGTGAGAGCAGTGAGAATACAGATCATTTACTGTGCTAGCAGTGAGGCTATACTGTAGATTCTTTACTGTGCCAGCAGTGAGACTACGGATTATTTACTGTGAGAGCAGCGAGGCTATGGATTCTTTACTGTGAGAGCAGAGACTGTGGATTCTTTACCATGCCAGCAGTGAGACTACGGATTATTTACTGTGAGAGCAGTGAGACCATAAATTATTTACTGTGTCAGCAGTGAGTCTATGGATTCCATACTGTGTGAGCAGTGAGATTATGGATACTGAGAAGTAACAAAATTAACTTATGGATCTTATAAAACTTAGGCATCACTATCTGTGGCTGTATTATTTTCATGGGGAAAAGGGTATGCCTATATCATTTAGAGGAAGAGACAGGAATGTAATACTATCTGTGCCTATATCAATTAGAGGAAGAGACAGGAAGGCAACACTATCTGTGTGTATACCATTTACAAAAATAAAAGTAAAATGGAGGCAGTACTATTTGAGCCAGCAACATTTTGTGCTCAAAATTATACATCAATCCCCGTTACAAGTGATCATCTTAAAAAACAAAGTACATAGAAACTTGTCACCTTTTCTTAATAAAAATGAAGAAAAATAACAATAAAAAACTTGATGAGCAGTCTGAACATTGATTATCATGGGATTAGTAACATTGTCATTTACTGGGACATTATTTTCTAGAATATTTAATGTTGGAACTAAAACAAATTTAAGTACCTGCTCAGTGTGATACATTACAGCAAAAATGTATTGTATTTCAATGAAAGCAACAAATCAAATCCATTGTGAGTTGATATTCTCATTAGGCAAACTGAACCGTGATAATCCTGATATTGACAAGAACATTTGGCTATTAGCGTTTCATTTACAACATTATTACAATTCAGAAGTGATTTTCATATCTTCTATAAACTATTTTGGAACTTCCCGGTGTGCTCACCTCATTTTACCATCTCGTCCGCCCTATCAAGTAGATTTATGTTTACCGTAAATAGAGAACAGATTTTGATTAGAAATTGTAGTAGTATATTACATTTGGTATCATCTCTCAGCCACAAGTGAGTTATATTCTGTGATTGTGAAGATCCTCTTTCACAAGATAAAGCTAACTAAGAAATCCTATAACCCTTGGGAAACTGAAGACTGCTTGATAACGGACATTGCAGCTTCTTAACTCAGGAAAAAACAATAAGTAATACATATTTGTGATAGCAGCATTACAAATATAAATTATCTCAACTATATAATTTTACTGTTAAAGATGGGCAAATCAATTCTATACAAATTGAATTCTCTACAATTTTTTAAAAAAACCCTCAATCTCAAATTTTTGGGGTGAATTGTTTTAGGCATTGGATCACAATTTTGCTAGATTTTGATGGCAGAAAAAGGGTTAAAAACCAATAAAGTCTTACACTATCCTGTCCTCTTCCCTCCCTGTAACATTCTAACCACTCCTCTCCTCTTCTTTCTTCTGATAGGCTCCTCTTCATCCTTCTAATATGCTCCTCTTCCTCCTTCTGATAGGCTCTTCTTCCTCCTTCTGTTAGGCTCCTCTTCCTTGTTCCGGTAGACTCCTCTTCATTCTTCCAGTAGGCTCCTCTTACTCCTTCTGATAGGCTAATATTCCCCTGTCTGATAGGCTACTCTTCCTCCTTCTGATAGGCTCCTTGTCATGTATAGTGTACAGTTCCTATAGCGTCTTGTGCTTGGGTGCGAGGAAAACACAGGAGACATAGGTTAAAATGAAATGACTTGTATTACTTCATACAAGCATGCTGAAAAGTTCACACAGTTTGCAGGAACAGCGACAGGAGACACAGCAGGCCAGAGTAACTTCAAGCACTACAGTAAATCTCCAAAGCAGGTTCAGGATCTCTTCTCTGTACCGTAATTCCTCTGCAAACATGGATTCACCAAACAGCAGGTTTCCAGAGTCCAAAAGTGTTCCAAGGTTCCTCAGTAGGGAATAGCTGGAGTACAAGTCCAAGACTTCCAGGAGTCAGGTCACAGACTGACTGAGGCTTGATTCAGGAGCACTGATTGTTCAGCTGAGGCTGCTTAAGAAGCAAGAGGGAAGAATCAGGGCAGGAACATGAAAACTGGAAACTCCATATTAACTGAGGGCAAGAGCTGCAGAAAGACAGAAAGCAAAATGGCCGACGGAAAACTGAGTTTCAAGGAACATGTCAACAGAGACAAAGAACCTTACATTACTCCCCCCTTAGGGACAACCTCCGGATGACCTCAGACCAGGCTTGTCAGGGTACCTCTGATGAAACTGGCGGAGCAGGCGAGGAGCATTTACATTATTGACTGGTTCCCATGAGTTGTCCTCCACTGGGTAGCCCTGCCATTTAATCAAATATTGCAACTGATTTCTGTACAACCTGGAATCTAGAATCCTTTCCACCATAAATTCTTCCTGACCATCGACCGGCACTGGGTCAGGGCAAGGAGAAGAACGTCCAGGAAACGTATTGGGTGTTGCAGCCTTTAGTAGGGATACATGAAAGACAGGGTGGATTCTCATAGTTCTGGGCAGTTGAAGACGACAAGCAACAGCACTTATAATCTTATTGATCTTATAAGGTCCAATGTACTTATGTCCCAATTTAGACGATGGAATCTTTAATTTAAGATTTCTGGTTGACAGCCAGACCAAATCTCCTACCTTGAAAGCTGGTGCAGGTTTACGAAATTTATCTGCTGCTTTCTTGTACCTTTCCTGAGCCAATTCTAGATTTTCCTTTAGAAGATCCATATTCTTTTGTAAAGAAGTGATTCTTTCAGCCACTGCCGGCAAGGGCGTATCTATGGGAAATCGAGGAAGAATGTTAGGATGATAACCTAGATTGGAGTAAAAAGGAGACTGCTTAGTGGAGGCGCTCTGAGAGTTGTTATAAGAGAACTCAGCCAGTGGAAGTAGATCCACCCATTCATCCTGTAGGTGGCAGATAAAACAGCGGAGATACTGCTCCAGGGTCTGATTGGTTCGTTCTGTCTGTCCATTAGTCTGGGGATGAAAAGCAGAAGAAAGGTTTACTTTAATGTCCAATGCTGCACAGAAATTTTGCCAAAACCTTGAAGTGAATTGCACCCCTCGATCCGAAATGACCTCATCCGGTACTCCATGTAAGCGAAACACATTCTTAATCATCAAGTCTGATGTCTGTTTTGCAGTGGGTAAGCCGACACAAGGGATAAAATGAGCTGCCTTTGTTAGACGGTCAACCACCACTAGAATGGTGTTCTTCCCTTGAGAGGTTGGTAACTCCACAATGAAGTCCATAGAAATGGATCCCCACGGGCGGGACGGGGTGGGAAGAGGTTGCAACAGACCAGTTGGTGAGGAGCGAGGTGTTTTGCATCTTGCACAGACTTCACATGAAGTGACATAGTTTAAGACATCTTTCCTGTAAGTGGGCCACCAAAAGAAACGAGAAAGAAATTCTTGTGTCTTTAGAATTCCCCTATGCCCGGCTATCTTGGAATCGTGGATGAGTTGCAATACTCTCAATCTGACTGTTTCAGGTATATACAGACGTTGTCCCTGAATCCACACACCATTCTTAAAGACAAGACTTACGTCCCTTGGGGGTTGAGCCAACAAAGAATCCGCATGGTATGCTTCCTTGATGTCCTTAAGTAGGTCTTGATTATGAATCACTCCCAGGAATCTAGAGTCAGGAAGAATAGTCTTAGGAGGAGTAAGTGGACGTGTCTCTGCTGAATGAATCCTAGAGAGTGCATCAGCCTTTCCATTGCGCGATCCTGGTCTATAAGAAATGACAAAATTAAATTGGTTTAGGAAAAGATTCCAGCGAGCCTGGCGAGGAGTCAGGCACTTAGCCGACCTGATAAATTCAAGGTTACGATGGTCTGTCAGGACGACTATTTGCTGTGCAGCTCCCTGAAGAAGGTGTCTCCATTCCTTGAAGGCGGCAATAATGGCCAACAATTCTCTATTGCCCACATCGTAGTTCCTCTCAGCCGAAGACAACTGCTGGGAAAAGAATGCACAGGGATGCAAGAGATTCTTCTCACCTGTTCTCTGAGAGAGTATAGCTCCAACGGCACAGTCTGAAGCATCCACCTCTATTATGAAGGCAAGCTCGGGGTTGGGATGTACTAAGATAGGTGCGGTGGTAAATTTATCCTTTAAACAGGAAAATGCTTCCTGAGCTTGCGGGGTCCAGGAGAACCTAGACTGTTTCCGGGTAAGTTGGGTGATAGGTGACACTACCTCAGAAAAATTCTTAATGAAACGTCTATAGAAGTTGGCAAACCCGATGAAACGCTGCACCTCCTTCACATTTCTAGGAATTGGCCAATCCTTGATGGCTTGGGTCTTGCTTCCATCCATACTAATCCCTTGCGTAGATAGTACATACCCCAGAAATTGAATTTCGGTCCTATGGAATTCACATTTTTCAAGTTTGATGTAGAGATGGTCTTGTCTTAGGCGTTCTAAGACCATTCTCACATGTCCATGATGTTCCTCTGTGGAGTTAGAAAAAATTAGAATATCATCCAGATAAATCACCACAAATGTATCTAGGAGATCCCTGAAGATATCATTCACGAAGTGTTGGAAAGTGGCTGGGGCGGTACTCAGACCAAAAGGCATAACTAGATATTCAAAGTGTCCATAGCGTGACCTGAAAGCAGTCTTCCATTCATCCCCAGGTCTAATACGGACCAAGTTATAGGCCCCACGGAGATCCAGTTTAGAGAAAATTTTGGCATGCCGCACTCTCTCCAACAACTCAGGGATTAAAGGCAATGGATAACGGTTTCTAATAGTAACCTTATTGAGTTCCCTATAGTCTATGCAGGGTCTCAGAGATCCATCTTTCTTCTTCACAAAGAAGATGGGTGCACCTGCGGGAGATGAAGAGGGGCGTATGAAGCCCTTGGCTAAATTTTCGTCTATATAATCTTTCAAAGCTTTTAGCTCGGGCCCCGCTAGGGGGTAGATCTTACCAAAAGGTATCTCGGCTCCGGGCAATAATTCAATTGGACAATCATATGGACGGTGAGGAGGAAGCTGATCAGCGTTCTTCTTGTCACATAAATCCACATAGTCCTGGTATACAGCTGGTAGTTCAGGGACTGACATGGTTCCTTTAGGAACAGAGCAAGCTGAAACTCCTTGACTCATCTGTTTCTCCGGAAAGTGTAATTCCTTGGTCTCCCAGTTAATCGTAGGATTCTGCGCCTGCAGCCATGGTAGCCCTAGAATGATGGGAAAGTGGGGAGAAGAGATAAGCAAAAAAGACATTTTCTCCTGATGATCTTTACCCATAAGGACCCTCAAAGGCTCTGTTTCTTGATCCACTGGTCCAGAAGTCAGTAGAGAGCCATCCACAGTCTCCATCTGTACTGGAGTAGCCTTCTTCACTGAACGTATCCCCTGTTTCAGAGCAAAGGAGATATCCATAAAATTTCCACTTGCTCCTGAGTCGATCATAGCAGAGCTAGACACCCAGACTGAGTCAACCCAGAGTTTGATGGAAAGGAAGCAATGAGAATTGTTTCTTTTACAACTCAGCTGGGACACCGCTGAGGAAACTTGAAAAATTGCAGCGTTTATACCGTCATCGTCCCCAGAACTAACAGAGTTTAAGTCCGAGAAATCAAGATCTCTTGCAGCAGATCTCTCTGGAGCCTGAGGCTCGGACATGACAGAGCTCCTCTCGCAACACTCACAGTGAATGACTGCTGCAGTAGTCTTACGAGAACGGCTGGGGCAGTTTATAATGAAGTTCCCTGACTTACCACAGTAGAAACATAGATTTTCCTTTATACGATGTTCTTTGCGTGCATCACTAACCCGTCTTTGCAAAGAGTCCACCTGCATGGGTTCAGGTTCTGGTTCCCTTGTGATCCTACTCAAAGGTTCCTTAGCTGAGGTGGGAGGTAGTAAAAGGTTAGTGCGATTATTTTCGAACCATCTCTCTTGTCTGCGTTCAGTCAGACGAGCATCAATACGGATACAATAGTTGATAAAGTCACCTAACGCAGTGGGAGGGTCGGCACGAGCAAGTTCATCCTTAATCAGTGGAGACAACCCTTTCCGAAAAATAGATTTTTTAGCGGAAGTGTCCCAAGTGGTATCAAGAGCCCATCTCCTGAAATCCAGGGCATATTCGGCTACTGAACGCTTACCTTGGCGCAAAGTTAACATGGCTGCTTCAGCTGTTGCACCTCGATTGGGGTCATCAAACACCTGCCCCATGGCTGAAATAAAAGCATCAAGGTGATTCAAACAATCATCCTCAGTCTCAATCAGAGGGTTTGCCCACATCAAAGCCTTATTGGTAAGCAACATGATTATAGTAAGCACTTTGGATCGTTCAGTGGGAAATTGTGAAGCATGTGCAGAGAAAAATAAATTGCATTGATTAATAAATCCCCTGAATTTCTCACGTTCACCGCCAAAACGAAAAGGAGGTAATTTGGGGATCCCAGAACTTGGGGTTATGGCAGGAGCCTGGGCTCGTTCCTCTAGAGCCTCAATCCTGGCTCGCAATTCCTGGGTAGTCTGTCCAAACACTTGCAAATTATGATTAGTGAGGTCCTGTAGGCTTGCAAAACGGGTCTTTATAGTCTGTATATCTGCAAGGATTGTATCAGTCACTCCGCAAAGTTCCTTTATGCGGGCCTCCATCTTCCAGATCTTTTAAGGCAAAGGTGCTGGAAGGAGAAGAGGAAAGGAAAAAAAAAAAAAAACAATAGTGTTTACCTGTGGTAACACTCCAGAGTAAAATTTTAAGGGAATGCGCTCACCTAGAATGGTTGTGAGAAGTCACAACCACTGTCATCACATAAGGTATTAAACGGACATCTGATATCCACAGTCACAGCAGACACGGCTTTCCCAGACCCAGCAGACACTAAACATTGGCTCCTGAATCCTGTCATGTATAGTGTACAGTTCCTATAGCGTCTTGTGCTTGGGTGCGAGGAAAACACAGAAGACATAGGTTGAAATGAAATGACTTGCATTACTTCATACAAGCATGCTGAAAAGTTCACACAGTTTGCAGGAACAGCGACAGGAGACACAGCAGGCCAGAGTAACTTCAAGCACTACAGTAAATCTCCAAAGCAGGTTCAGGATCTCTTCTCTGTACTGTAATTCCTCTGTAAACATGGATTCACCAAACAGCAGGTTTCCAGAGTCCAAAAGTGTTCCAAGGTTCCTCAGTAGGGAATAGCTGGAGTACAAGTCCAAGGCTTCCAGGAGTCAGGTCACAGACTGACTGAGGCTTGATTCAGGAGCACTGATTGTTCAGCTGAGGCTGCTTAAGAAGCAAGAGGGAAGAATCAGGGTGGGAACATGAAAACTGGAAACTCCATATTAACTGAGGGCAAGAGCTGCAGAAAGACAGAAAGCAAAATGGCCGACGGAAAACTGAGTTTCAAGGAACATGTCAACAGAGACAAAGAACCTTACACTCCTCTTCCTCCTTTTCGACAGGCTCCTCTCCCTCTTTCAGACAGGCTCCTCTTCCTTTTCTGACAGGCTACTCTCCTTTCTTCTGATAGGCTAATCTTCCTCCTTCTAATATGCTCCTCTTCCGATTTCTGATAGGCTCTTCTTCCTCTTTCTGTTAGGCTCCTCTTCCTTCTTCCGGTAATCTCCTCTTCCTTCTTCCAGTAGGCTCCTCTAACTCCTTCTGATAGGCTAATATTCCCGTCTGATAGGCTACTCTTCCTCCTTCTGATAGGCTCCTCTTCCTCTTTTTCGATAAGCTCCTCTCCCTCTTTCTGACAGGCTCCTCTTCCTTTTCTGACAGGCTCCTCTTCCTCCTTCTGATAGGCTCCTCTTTCTCCTTCTAATAGGCTCCTCTGTTATGTTTTGGTAGCTGAGGAGAAAAAGCCAAAACAGTAATACACCAGAGAGGCTGGAACCTATTGGCTTGCAGTAACCTGAACTAACCACACAACTAGAGGTAGCCGTGGAGCGTTCCTACGTTGATCCTAGATGCCTCGTCACAGCCTGAGAGATAACTACACCTAAAGGCAGAAAGAGGAAAGCTATCTGCCCCGGAGCAGATCCCCAAAGAAAATAGGAAGCCCCCAAACATGTAATGGCGGTTAGACAAGAAGTAGCACGGACACAGACAGAAAATAGAATGAGCAAACGCTGGGGCCCAATCTATCTTGACAGAAAAGTACAGGAAAGGATTCTTACCGCAATCCAAAAAAAACCCTAAAAAACACCAACTCTTCTGATTGCAAAAAAACCTGAGATCACACGATCTCTACCACCTAAATCAGATCTCTGGTGTAACAAAACTAAGCCGCAGCCACTGAAAAAACAGGAAAAAGCAATTGAACAAATAACAGTGGCTTCAGATAAACTGAGAGGAGCACAGGCCCCCATGAGGGGACCCGGCTGACCTCCACAAAAGTGTAGGGAACTATGCAAAAAGCAAGCACAAAAATAAAAGCAGAAAATATCTTATCTGAAAGCAGAAGATGCAGGCAAGAATCAGCAAACTTCCAAATGAACCAGGAACCACAATTGAGACAAGAACAATTGATCACCGGCGACCATCATGGGAGGGAACCTCCCTTATATCAGTCCAGTCCGTGATCCCAGATTGCCATTCCTCGCTGTGAGGTTCAGTACTGTCTGCAATCACCAGAGGGAGCCTCTGCTCAGAAACCATCTCTGTTATGTTTCGGTAGCTGAGGAGGACAGGAACAACAGCAGGGCAGCCGAACACCTGAGATGTTGGTAACTGATGGGTTGCAGATTCCTAAACTAACGACACAACTAGAGGTAGCCGTGGAGCGTTCCTACGTTGACCCTAGATGCCTCGTCACAGCCTGAGAGATAACTACACCTAAAGGCAGAAAGATGAAAGCTATCTGCCCCGGAGCAGATCCCCAAAGAAAATAGGAAGCCCCCAAACATATATTGGCGGTAAGACAAGATGAAAATACAAACATAGGCAGAAAATAGACTGAGCAAACGCTGGGTCCACAAGCTGACTAAATAGGATAGGACAGGAGAGATTATTTTCTGCAACCCAGAAAACCCTACAAAAATCCAACAATTCTGATTGCAAAAATACTGAGATCACACGATCTCGCCACTCACTAAATCAGATCTCAGTGTGAACAAAAACCAAGCTGAAGTAGTTGAAAAAAACAGGAAAAAGCAAATGAGCCAATAACAGTGGCTGCAGATAAACTGTGAAGAGCACAGGCCCCAGGAGGGGACCTGGCTGACCTCCACAAACGTGCAGAAAACAATACAAAAAGAAAAGCAAAAAATATCTTATCTGAAAGCAGGAGATGCAGGCAAGACTCCAGCAAACTTCCAAATGAACCAGGAACCACAATCGAGACAAGAACAATTGATCACCGGCAACAATCATGGGAGGGAACCTCCCTTATATCAGACCAGTCCGTGATCCCTGATTGCCACTCCTCGCTGAAAGATTCAGTACTGTCTGTAACCACTAGAGGGAGACTCTGCTCAGAAACCATCTCTAGGGAAATTCATAACAGTACCCCCACCTTGAGGAGGGGTCACCGAACCCTCACTTGTGCAACCAGGCCGATCAGGATGAGCTCGGTGATAGGCACGGATCAGTCTCCTAGCATGGATGTCCGAAGCAAACACCCAAGAATTGTCCTCCTGACCATAACCTCTCCACTTAACCAAATACTGGAGTTTCTGTCTAGAAAAACAAGAATCCAATATTTTCTCAACCACATACTCCAGATTGCCCTCAACCAAAACAGGGTCAGGAGGCGCAGCCATAGGAACCACTGGCTCGACAAACCTCTTCAATAAGTACTTGTGGAACACGTTATGGATCTTAAATGTCCCTGGAAGAAGCAAAAGGAAGGAAACCAGATTAAGAACTTCCATGATCTTAGAAGGTCCAATGAACCTGGGCTTAAACTTTGGAGATGCAACCCTCATAGGGATATTTCTTGAGGACAACCAAACCAAGTCCCCCACTTTAAACCGAGGACCATCAGTCCTATGCCGGTTGGCAAACCGTTGGGCCTTCTCCTGAGAGAGAGACAACCTCTCCACTACCTGGTCCCAAATCTGCTGCATTCGCTCCACAACAGAGTCAACACCCGGACAGACAGAAGCCTCCGCCTGTCCCGAAGAAAATCGAGGGTGAAACCCAGAATTGCAGAAAAATGGAGACATCAAGGTGGCAGAGCTAGCCCTATTATTAAGAGCAAACTCAGCCAAAGGCAAAAAAGACACCCAGTCATCTTGATCAGCAGACAAAAAACATCTCAAATAAGTCTCCAAGGTCTGGATTGTTCTCTCGGTTTGTCCATTGGTCTGAGGATGAAAAGCAGAGGAGAAAGATAATTGAACACCAAAATCTGGAAACAAACTGGACTCCTCTGTCAGACACAATGTTCTCCCGAATGCCATGTAACCGAACCACGTGCTGAAGGAACAAAGGCACCAATTCGGAGGAGGAAGGTAACTTTGGTAATGGCACAAGATCTATCATCTTGGAAAACCTATCACAGATTACCCAGATAATGGTCATTCTCTGAGAAACAGGGAGGTCGGAAATAAAATCCATATAGATATGGGTCCATGGCCTCTTGGGCACAGGTAATGGCATTAACAAACCACTAGAGCGAGAGCAAGGCTTGGAGTGAGAGCAAGTCCCACAGGACTGCACAAATTCGCTGACGTCACGAGACAAAGTAGGACACCAAAAGGACCGACTCACCAAGTCTCTGGTACCAAAAATCCCGGGATGATCAGCCAACGTGGAACAATGAATCTCAGACATCACACTCTTCTTCCACTGGTCTGGGACAAACAATTTCCCAATAGGGCAGCGCTCAGGTTTATCCTCCTGACACCCTTCCAAGGCCAGTCTCAAATTGGGCGAGATGGCGGAAAGAACTACACCCTCTTTCAAAATAACAGTAGGATCAGATAACTCAGGAGAGTCCGCAAAGAAACTCCTCGAGAGGGCATCCGCCTTAACATTCTTAGTGCCAGGAAGAAAAGAAGCCACAAACTTAAAACATGTGAAAAACAAGGCCCACCTGGCCTGTCTAGGATTAAGTTGCTTGGCTGATTCGAGATAAACCAGATTCTTATGGTCCGTGAGGATCACCACCTGATGTTTGGCTCCTTCCAGCCAATGTCTCCACTCTTCAAAGGCCCACTTCATGGCCAATAACTCCCGATTACCCACGTCATAATTACGTTCAGTTGGAGAAAATTTTCGAGAGAAAAAGGCACAAGGGTTACTCTTAGAGGTCTTTGGATCTCTTTGGGACAAAACGGCACCTGCCGCAATTTCAGAGGCATCAACCTCCACCTGAAACGGTAGAGAAACATCAGGCTGCCGTAGAACAGGAGCAGAAGTGAATCTCTGCTTAAGTTCCTGAAACGCAGAGACTGCCTCAGGAGGCAAATTCACCACATCAGAACCCTTTTTGGTTAAATCAGTCAATGGTTTAACAATACCGGAGAAATTACAAATAAATTTACGATAAAAATTGGCAAAACCCCAAAATCTCTGAAGAGCCTTTAATGAAGTAGGTTGGACCAAATCATAGATGGCTTGAACCTTGACCGGGTCCATTTCAATAACAGACGGAGACAAAATGAATCCCAGAAATGAGACCTTCTGTACGCCAAAAAGACACTTTGATCCCTTCACATACAGTGCATTCTCTCTCAAAATCTGGAACACAGTTCGAACATGTTTCACATGAGAGTCCCAGTCATTGGAAAAAATCAAGATATCATCCAAATAAACAATCAGAAATTTATCCACAAAATCCCTGAAAATATCATTCATGAAGGATTGGAAGACGGAAGGAGAATTAGTGAGCCCAAAGGGTATCACTAGGTACTCAAAATGCCCCTCTGGGGTATTAAACGCCATCTTCCATTTATCCCCGTGCTTAATGCGAATAAGGTTATATGCCCCCCTGAGGTCAAGCTTGGTAAACCAACTAGCACTTTTCACCCTGGAAAACATGTAAGAAATCAAGGGTAACGGATATTGATACTTCACAGTGATCTTATTCAAGAGACGTTAATCAATACACGGCCTCAATGAACCATCCTTTTTGGCCACAAAGAAAAAACCGGCACCCAAGGGTGAAGAGGATGGTCTGATATGACCCTTCTCTAATGACTCCTTGATATAAGATCGCATAGCATTGTGTTCAGGTACAGACAAGTTAAAAAGGCGACCTTTAGGAAATTTACCACCAGGCACTAATTCAATAGCGCAATCATAGCTCCTGTGAGGGGGCAAAGAAGCAGACTTACTTTCACTAAACACATCCGAAAAATCAGTCAAAAAGTCAGGAACATCCTGAGACTTGGGAGAGGCAGAAAAAACAGGAGTGTCGGCATTAACACATTGGCAGCCCCAACTGGTCACAGACACAGATTTCCAATCCAAACAGGATTATGAGACTGTAACCAAGGGAAACCTAGTACAATAATGTCATGCAGATTATACAGCACCAGAAATTTGCAACTCTCCTGATGATACGGTTCAACCCTCATTATCACCTGAGTAGAAAACTGGGGTTTATTCTCCGCCAAAGGGGTAGAATCAATGCCCAGTAGGGGAATAGACTTCCGCAGGGGTATCATGGGAAACCCACAACGTTTGGCAAAGTCAAAATCCATCAGGTTAATAGCTGCTCCTGAATCAATAAAAGCCTGAGCAGAAAATGTGGACATGGAGCAAATCAGGGTAACAGTCAACAGAAATTTAGTCTGAACACAACCCAAGACAACTGAGCGTGCAAAACGTCTTCCCCGCTTAGGGCAGACTGAAATAGCATGAGAGGCATCACCACAGTAAAAACATAACCCATTGCGCTTTCGAAACTCATAACGCTGAGCCCCAGAAGTCACTCTATCACACTGCATGGGCTCAGAAGCTGGCTCACAAGGCAACACTATCTCACGCATACCTCTGCGCTCACGCAAACGTCTGTCAATTTGAATAGCCAATGACATAGAATCATTGAGACCAAAGGGAGCAGGGAATCCCACCATAACATCCTTTACATTCTCTGACAGCCCCTTCCGAAAAAGGGCTGCCAAAGCATCATCATTCCATTTGGTCAGGACTGCCCACTTTCGAAATTTCTGACAGTGCAGTTCAGCGTCTTCAAGACCCTGATTTAATGCCAACAAGGTTTTTTCAGCTTGATCAGTGACATTAGGTTCATCGTACAATAACCCCAGAGCCAGAAAAAATGCATCAATATCATTCAAAACAGGATCCCCAGGTGTCAGGGAAAAAGCCCAATCCTGTGGATCGCCGCGCAGGAGAGAGATGACAATTTGAACCTGTTGTGCTGCGTTACCTGAGGACTTAGGCTTTACTTACAGTTTATTTTGAAATTCAGAAATTTAGCCCGATCCCCCAAAAACAAATCTGGCATGGGAATCCTAGGTTCCCCAACTGTCAACCCAGCAAGATAGTTAGCAATACTCCAAACCTCAGTGGCAAGCTGATCCACATGGGCAGACAACTGTGCAAACTCCATTGAGAGAAAAAAAAAATCCTACTCAGCACCCAGAGAAAAAGAGGGAAAAAATGCAACAGACAAAAAAAAAAATAAATATCTCTGACAACTCTGACAACTTTTTTCTTTCCACACTATTTTTCCCTTCTGTGAGTACCATATAATTTTCAGTTATGGCCGGTGATACTGTTATGTTTTGGTAGCTGAGGAGGACAGGAACAACAGCAGGGCAGCCGAACACCTGAGATGTTGGTAACTGATGGGTTGCAGATTCCTAAACTAACTACACAACTAGAGGTAGCCGTGGAGCGTTCCTACGTTGACCCTAGACGCCTCGTCACAGCCTGAGAGATAACTACACCTAAAGGCAGAAAGATGAAAGCTGTGCGATCTAGGACACCTGGAGAGTACCCTTCCATGTTCATTGGCGTTTTGACTTCATATGGTCTTTACTCTTTTACTATGACATCCTGTTTGAAGACAAAAAGAAGAAATCACAAAACGATGACAGCATGATTAAATATCACCTTGATAATATTGGTAGTTATATGACTCCCCTTATAATTGGGTTTCGTTTTGTTCATTACTCCTATACATTGTTCTACTATATTCTTGTCTTATGTCTGGATATATTATATACATGTGATATTATGATCTGTCATTATAGTTATAGACTATCCTTTTGTAGTATTATAAGAAATATATGTGATTTATTAATTTTTACTACTTATATGTGAGTCGCCATAATGATTTGGGAGTATTCTCTATTCCTTGTGCCCATCATTATTCTTTATTTCTTTATTCAACGTTGCGCCATGGACATTGATAGTTTAATATTAATATATGCTCTCTATAGTGTCGCCAATACATGCGTTCGGTTTTATTACCATCCTTTACCTTAAAGATCTGCACAGTAATACTTTTACATCCTTTTCTTTTTGTATGCACGCAGACGCTATCCGTTCATGCACTGTGGATCGTGGGTGCCGCGGTGGGCTGGACGCGTCGCTATGGGGATGGGGAGCGATGACCTCGGTCCTCCGCTTCATTCCCTGCGGCGCGCCTTGGCCGTTCGTGTCGCCTATGTTGCGCATCATGCGGGACTGAGCGCCGATTCGTGCACCAACCTTACACAGAGGTATTTAAACCCCTAATTTCCTGGACAGACCACGCCTCCTGATGAAGCCGAGTGCGGTGAAACGTGCGTCGGGGCTGTCTCTCACTTCCCTCCTTACCGGTACTTTATGCTCCCTGATCAATATGGCACAAGGTAATGGCTAAATATATGTGTTCTACTATATTTGTGGTTATGGATTGCTCCGACACCGTGGTAGCGGTAATTCCATTATGGAAATTATTTATGCCGGGACAATACATGGCCACATAAAACCTGACGTTTGAGTCTATATATACTATTGATTGCTCATGCCTGCACACATTTATTGTTATATATTGCAGGCTACTGTTTACAGGCAGTATAGCGATTTTCTATTATTGTAATGTGACCTCTTTATTCACGTCACAATAGACATAGACACAATATTGGCCTATTATTTGACATATGCACATTTATATTTATAAAGTGTCCTTATCTTATCTGGGCACTGTATGGCCAGCATTTTCTGCCCATATATAGCCTAATATTTGATATATGCACATTTGTATCTAATAGTGTGTCCTTATTTTATCTGAACACTGTGTGGTCAGCAATTTCTGCCCCTATATAGCTTTATTAATTCTGTCTCTAGCGACAATCACTGGTGATTTCACCACTATATAAACATACTATAGACCTTATTTTAGCAACTCGGGCACTTGTTGCTGACGTACATATGTCCATGTGTAACTGAGGTCTTATTTTGGCTTACCAATAAGTGATCACTCTGCCATATATCTCATTGGGGTAATTTTACGATATTTTATCAATTTTTCTTTTGGATTTAGTAATATGTCTGCATAACTGTCGGCCTGGAGGGTATAGTTTTGTGTTTTCTTTCTCATTCCTGTCTACCTTCATCTTTATGACAGTTGATTAGCTGCTTTTTACATCCTGTTCTCATTGTACCTTTGTCCATAAGTCTCATATATTGTATATTTATACTGCTTTAATAAAATTGATATATATTTTATTTAAAATACCTCTTATTGTGATATTTTATCTATATATTTATCCTTTAATGAAGCCCCAACTATTTGGTAGGGGCAGTTATTTGATTAAATCTTTTCTTCTGGTTTGGTTATGTGTTTGGCTAGAGGTATGTCCCGAGTAGCCATGGTGACAATGTTTTAGGTTTAGATATTCTCCTCTTATACCATTTTGTCTATAGACCCTATTACAGGCTTCATGGACTTTAAGAAGCGGGACAAAACCTGGGTAACGCAACTTGGGTCGGTCTTTGGTGAGCAACAGCCTCCTGAGAAGGATACACTTGATTTAAAGGATTTGAAACTGAAAATTAGAGAGCTTATTAAAAAAAGAACCAAAACTTGGTGGAATAAAGCTGCATTGGAAAACTATTTACAAAAAAATATTATCCCTAGAGGATTACGTATTCAATTATTTCCCACTTTAGAAATAGAAGATCCTAGTTTTACTAGTAGGTGGGAAGAAACTCTCACCAAATGCTCTCGCACTCTATTAGAACTATTGATCGGCACAGACAAAAGAACTCTTGAATCTCTTGAGAAAGAAATTGAGAACATTAAAACTAAAATCCAAGAGAAAACTGTCTAGTGATGACTTTAATAAATTCGATCTTTCTTTGGAAGAAGAGCTCTCTAAGTGGGAGCGTGAAATACAACAAAATAAAACTAAAAAATATTTACGTGATATAGAGGACTATCAACAAAAGAAAGTCTATCGGTGGCGCAATAGAAAATTTTACAATCCAACTAGGTCTCAATCAGTCTCCAGTCTATCATCTACTTCAGAGGGAACATGTGTCGAGCCTTTTTTAGGCAGAAGAGCTTCCGGAACCGGGGAAGGAAGTTCTCACATAAATCAATTTCAACACGCCCTTACGCCGGTAACCAAAAGGAAAAAACACACGTACAACATGAGAGACAAGAAAACAAAGAGATTTTAAAGGTAATCAATCTCTCGCAACATACTCTATCTATACCACAAATTGAGGTCCTATCAAAAGGACTTTCATTTTCACCGGTGGAGGGATCTGATTTCTTTACTCTTTTTAAAGATCTTGAACTCTTTGCGCGTAAACTCATGTTTAAAAAACATTTTTCTCCCAAATATGATTCAACATTAACTGAGGTGGAAGGACAGGCCTTGAGTGATCTAGAATCACTAGAAGCCGAGAACTCACGGCAAGGAGGTCCTCTTGTCCCAATGCATCTGCACCGACGGTCGCAGCTTTTTCCCCCCTTGTCTGCCTGCCCTCCAGTTGACATATTTGTCAAACTGGTTAAAAAGGAATTTATGGACCTGGATCCTCGTATTAAACACGACAATCTTTCTCCGACAGCACGTCAGGCCATTAAGACTCTTCAGAACCTAGAAGATATAGTGATTAAACGGGCAGACAAGGGGGGCAATGTGGTCGTTTGGCCGGTGCACATGTACGAGACAGAGGCCTTTAAACAACTCAACAAACGAGAATTTTATCGCAAATTGGACAATATACCACATGTCAAGTTCAAAGAAGAATTAAAACATCTATTAGATGAAGGATGTGAGAGCAAGGCAATCACAAATAAAATGAGAGATTCCCTATTACCTGATTTTCCAGTCACGCCCACTTTCTACTTGCTTCCCAAAATTCACAAGGACCCCCTATGCCCACCTGGAAGACCCATTGTCTCCGGCATGGGGGTCTTTGTGAACTAGCCTGTAAATTCATCGATTTTTATCTTAAAAAAATTGTGGAAACACTTCCTTCATTTGTGATGGATACTACAGACGTTTTGAGGAGATTAGACGGCTTATCTCTGGAACAAGATATGTGGCTAGTTACCTGTGACGTGGAGTCCCTGTACACTTCCATCGATCACAGCCACGGGATGAGAGCTACAAATTTTTTTCTCAATATGACTAATTTGGAACCTAATCTGATTGAGTTTATCAATAGACTCCTATATTTCATACTTACCCATAACTATTTTGTGTTCAAGGACCGCCCCTTCCTACAGCTCCAGGGCACGGCTATGGGCGCATCATGTGCGCCCTCTTATGCCAATTTGTTCCTGGGGCTGTGGGAAAGGGATACGGTCCTTGACACACCGGGGCATGACTCTGTCATCTCCTGGCTGAGATATATTGACGATATATTCTTTATCTGACAGGGCTCCACGTCTCAGTTAGAATCTTTTCTTAGCCACTTGAATAATAATGAATTTAACATCAAACTTACTTGGAAATATAGCCAAACAACTATCGATTTTCTCGACATCCTTATCTCTAAAGCAAATGATGGACAAATAGAGACAGATATCTTTCGTAAGTCCACAGCGACAAATTCTCTGTTGCATTACACCTCCTCTCATTTACCCAAACTCAAAAGCTCTATTCCAGTGGGTCAATTCTTAAGAGCCCGCCGTATTTGTTCCAAAGAAACTACTTTCTCAATTTAAGCAAAAGAATTATCGCGACGATTTAAAAGCAGAGGATACCCTGATAGAGATATCATCAAGGGGTATAATAGGGCTTGGAATTCCAATAGACCTACCCTTTTGTCTCAACCTACAAAGAGGAAATGTGATGACTTGAATCCCAGATTTATCACCAAATTCAATTCAAACTGGCGCGAGATTAATCTCGCCCTGAGAAAACACTGGTCGGTTCTACTGACAGACAAAGACCTTAAACGCCAACTAAAATCATATCCCTCCATTACTTGGCGTAGATCACGTGATCTAAAAGATATCCTGTGCAGCAGCCATTATATTCCCCCAAAAAACAATTTCTTTGGTTCAAGTAAAGACCCCCCATGGGGCAGTTTCCCATGTGGAGACTGTTCCGCATGCCCATTTATACCTAGAACCAAGGAATTTAATGACGCAGCGGGTTTAAAAACATATAAAATCGTTCATCACATCACCTGTCACACAGAATCAGTGGTCTATTACGCCAAATGCCCTTGCAACCTAATTTATATTGGAATGACAACTAGATCACTTAAAACGCGTGTACAAGAACATATTCGCGACATTAGAAATGCAATTAAATGTACGGACCCCAGTACATTAAAAACAATTCCAAGGCATTTCTATGATAAACATGGATGCAACTCAAAAGGCTTTTCTGTATGCGGCATTGACCGCATCTATATTGGCATTCGTGGAGGTGATGTGATGAAAAAATTACTTCAGAAAGAAACCCGCTGGATAGTCACTATAGATTCCCTTGCACCAAACGGTCTAAATGAAGCTCTCAGTTTCAAATCCTTTTGTAAATAGATTTTGTGCTGTCCGTGTACTTTATTTTATGTAGTTTTTAATCTGTATAATTGCAATATTTGTTTTTTTTCACATAGGGGGTTTTTATTCACCGTGTAATCAATGCTAACTTCTATCTTTGATTATTATACAGTTATTCCGTACACATATGATGTCGACATTGAAAATATTGCTATATCTTCACTATTTCTTCCTTGATGACATCATCGGAAAACTTACCTGTGCGATCTAGGACACCTGGAGAGTACCCTTCCATGTTCATTGGCGTTTTGACTTCATATGGTCTTTACTCTTTTACTATGACATCCTGTTTGAAGACAAAAAGAAGAAATCACAAAACGATGACAGCATGATTAAATATCACCTTGATAATATTGGTAGTTATATGACTCCCTTTATAATTGGGTTTCGTTTTGTTCATTACTCCTATACATTGTTCTACTATATTCTTGTCTTATGTCTGGATATATTATATACATGTGATATTATGATCTGTCATTATAGTTATAGACTATCCTTTTGTAGTATTATAAGAAATATATGTGATTTATTAATTTTTACTACTTATATGTGAGTCGCCATAATGATTTGGGAGTATTCTCTATTCCTTGTGCCCATCATTATTCTTTATTTCTTTATTCAACGTTGCGCCATGGACATTGATAGTTTAATATTAATATATGCTCTCTATAGTGTCGCCAATACATTTGTTCAGTTTTATTACCATCCTTTACCTTAAAGATCTGCACAGTAATACTTTTACATCCTTTTCTTTTTGTATGCACGCAGACGCTATCCGCGCATGCGCTGTGGATCGTGGGTGCCGCGGCGGGCTGGACGCGTCGCTATGGGGATGGGGAGCGATGACCTCGGTCCTCCGCTTCATTCCCTGCGGCGCGCCTTGGCCGTTCGTGTCGCCTATGTTGCGCATCATGCGGGACTGAGCGCCGATTCGTGCACCAACCTTACACAGAGGTATTTAAACCCCTAATTTCCTGGACAGACCACGCCTCCTGACGAAGCCGAGTGCGGTGAAACGCGCGTCGGAGCTGACTCTCACTTTCCTCCTTATCGGTACTTTATGCTCCCTGATCAATATGGCACAAGGTAATGGCTAAATATATGTGTTCTACTATATTTGTGGTTATGGATTGCTCCGACACCGTGGTAGCGGTAATTCCATTATGGAAACTATTTATGCCGGGACAATACATGGCCACATAAAACCTGACGTTTGAGTCTATATATACTATTGATTGCTCATGCCTGCACACATTTATTGTTATATATTGCAGGCTACTGTTTACAGGCAGTATAGCGATTTTCTATTATTGTAATGTGACCTCTTTATTCACGTCACAATAGACATAGACACAATATTGGCCTATTATTTGACATATGCACATTTATATTTATAAAGTGTCCTTATCTTATCTGGGCACTGTATGGCCAGCATTTTCTGCTCATATATAGCCTAATATTTGATATATGCACATTTCTATCTAATAGTGTGTCCTTATTTTATCTGAGCACTGTGTGGTCATCAATTTCTGCCCCTATATAGCTTTATTAATTCTGTCTCTAGCGACAATCACTGGTGATTTCACCACTATATAAACATACTATAGACCTTATTTTAGCAACTCGGGCACTTGTTGCTGACGTACATATGTCCATGTGTAACTGAGGTCTTATTTTGGCTTACCAATAAGTGATCACTCTGCCATATATCTCATTGGGGTAATTATACAATATTTTATCAATTTTTCTTTTGGATTTAGTAATATGTCTGCATAACTGTCGGCCTGGAGGGTATAGTTTTGTGTTTTCTTTCTCATTCCTGTCTACCTTCATCTTTATGACAGTTGATTAGCTGCTTTTTACATCCTGTTCTCATTGTACCTTTGTCCATAAGTCTCATATATTGTATATTTATACTGCTTTAATAAAATTGATATATATTTTGTTTAAAATACCTCTTATTGTGATATTTTATCTATATATTTATCCTTTAATGAAGCCCCAACTATTTGGTAGGGGCAGTTATTTGATTAAATCTTTTCTTCTGGTTTGGTTATGTGTTTGGCTAGAGGTATGTCCCGAGTAGCCACGGTGACAATGTTTTAGGTTTAGAAAGATGAAAGCTATCTGCCCCGGAGCAGATCCCCAAAGAAAATAGGAAGCCCCCAAACATATATTGGCGGTAAGACAAGATGAAAATACAAACATAGGCAGAAAATAGACTGAGCAAACGCTGGGGCCACAAGCTGACTAAATAGGATAGGACAGGAAAGATTAATTTCTGCAACCCAGAAAACCCAACAAAAATCCAACAATTCTGATTACAAAAATACTGAGATCACACGATCTCGCCAACCACTAAATCAGATCTCAGTGTGAACAAAAACCAAGCTGCAGCCGCTGAAAAAACAGGAAAAAGCAAATGAGCCAATAACAGTGGCTGCAGATAAACTGTGAGGAGCTCAGGCATCAGGAGGGGACCTGGCTGACCTCCACAAACGTGCAGAAAACAATGCAAAAAGCAAGCACAAAAAGAAAAGCAAAAAATATCTTATCTGAAAGCAGGAGATGCAGGCAAGACTCCAGCAAACTTCCAAATGAACCAGGAACCACAATTGAGACAAGAACAATTGATCACCGGCAACCATCATGGGAGGGAACCTCCCTTATATCAGACCAGTCCGTGATCCCTGATTGCCACTCCTCGCTGAAAGGTTCAGTACTGTCTGTAACCACCAGAGGGAGCCTCTGCTCAGAAACCATCTCCAGCACATTCATAACAGTACCCCCCTTGAGGAGGGGTCACCGAACCCTCACTTGTGCAACTAGGCCGATCAGGATGAGCTCGGTGATAGGCACGGATCAGTCTCCTAGCATGGATGTCCGAAGCAAACACCCAAGAATTGTCCTCCTGACCATAACCTCTCCACTTAACCAAATACTGGAGTTTCTGTCTAGAAAAACGAGAATCCAATATTTTCTCCAACCACATACTCCAGATTGCCCTCAACCAAAACAGGGTCAGGAGGCGCAGCCATAGGAACCACTGGCTCGACAAACCTCTTCAATAAGGACTTGTGGAACACGTTATGGATCTTAAATGTCCCTGGAAGAAGCAAACGGAAGGAAACAGGATTAAGAATCTCCATGATCTTATAAGGTCCAATGAACCTATGCTTAAACTTTGGAGATGCAACCCTCATAGGGATATTTCTTGAGGACAACCAAACCAAGTCCCCCACTTTAAACCGAGGACCTTCAGTCCTATGCCGGTTGGCAAACCGATGGGCCTTCTCCTGAGAGAGAGACAACCTCTCCACTACCTGGTCCCAAATCTGCTGCATACTCTCCACAACAGAGTCAACACCTGGACAGACAGAAGCCTCCGCCTGTCCCGAAGAAAATCGAGGGTGAAACCCAGAATTGCAGAAAAATGGAGACATCAAGGTGGCAGAGCTAGCCCTATTATTAAGAGCAAACTCAGCCAAAGGCAAAAAAGAAACCCAGTCATCTTGATCAGCAGACACAAAACATCTCAAATAAGTCTCCAAGGTCTGGTTTGTTCTCTCGGTTTGTCTATTGGTCTGAGGATGAAATGCAGAGGAGAAAGATAATTGAACACCAAGTTTAGAACAAAATGTCCACCAAAAACTGGAAACAAACTGGACTCCTCTGTCAGACAAAATGTTCTCCAGAATGCCATGTAACCGAACCACGTGCTGAAGGAACAAAGGCACCAATTCGGAGGAGGAAGGCAACTTAGGTAATGGCACAAGATGTATCATCTTAGAAAACCTATCACAGATTACCCAGATAACGGTCATTTTCTGAGAAACAGGGAGGTCAGAAATAAAATCCATAGAGATATGGGTCCATGGCCTCTTGGGCACAGGTAATGGCATCAACAAACCACTAGAGCGAGAGCAAGGCTTGGAACGAGAGCAAGCCCCACAGGACTGCACAAAGTCCCTGACGTCACGAGACAAAGTAGGCCACCAAAAGGACCGACTAACCAAGTCTCTGGTACCAAAAATCCCGGGATGACCAGCCAACGCGGAACAATGAATCTCAGACATCACACTCTTCTTCCACTGGTCTGGGACAAACAATTTCCCAACGGGCAGCGCTCAGGTTTATCCTCCTGACACCCCATCCAGAGCCAGTCTCAAATTGGGCGAGATGGCGGAAAGTTCTACACCCTCTTTCAAAATAACAGCAGGATCAGATAACTCAGGAGAATCCACAAAGAAACTCCTTGAGAGGGCATCCGCCTTAACATTCTTAGTGCTAGGAAGAAAGGAAACCACAAACTTAAAACGTGTGAAAAACAAGGCCCACCTGGCCTGTCTAGGATTAAGTTGCTTGGCTGATTCGAGATAAACCAGGTTCTTATGATCCGTGAGGACGACCACCTGATGTTTGGCTCCTTCCAGCCAATGTCTCCACTCTTCAAAGGCCCACTTCATGGCCAATAACTCCCGATTACCCACGTCATAATTACGTTCAGTTGGAGAAAACTTTCGAGAGAAAAAGGCACAAGGGTTACTCTTAAAGGTCTCTGGATCCCTTTGGGACAAAACGGCACCTGCCCCAATCTCAGAGGCATCAACCTCCACCTGAAACGGCAGAGAAACATCAGGCTGCCGTAGAACAGGAGCAGAATTGAATCTCTGCTTAAGTTCCTGAAATGCAGAAACTGCTTCAGGAGGCCAATTCACCACATCGGAACCATTTTTGGTCAAATCAGTCAATGGTTTAACAATACCAGAGAAATTACCAATAAATTTAGGATAAAAATTGGCAAAACCCCAAAATCTCGGAAGAGCCTTCAATGAAGTAGGTTGAACCCAATCACAGATGGCCTGAACCTTGACCGGGTCCATTTCAATAACAGACGGAGACAAAATGAATCCCAGAAATGAGACCTTCTGTACGCCAAAAAGACACTTTGATCCCTTCACATACAGTGCATTCTCTCTCAAAATCTGGAACACAGTCCGAACATGTTTCACATGAGAGTCCCAGTCATTGGAAAAAATCAAGATATCATCCAAATAAACAATCAGAAATTTATCCACAAAATCCCTGAAAATATCATTCATGAAGAATTGGAAGACGGAAACGGGATTAGTAAGCCCAAAGGGCATCACTAGGTACTCAAAATGCCCCTCTGGGGTATTAAATGCCATCTTCCATTCATCCCCGTGCTTAATACGAATAAGGTTATATGCCCCCCTGAGGTCATGCTTTCTAAACCAACTAGCACTTTTCACTCTGGAAAACAGATCAGAAATCAAGGGTAACGGATATTGATATTTCACAGTGATCTTATTCAAGAGGCGATAATCAATACACGGCCTCAATGAACCATCCTTTTTGGCCACAAAGAAAAAACCGGCACCCAAGGGTGAAGAGGATGGTCTGATATGACCCTTCTCCAATGACTCCTTGATATAAGATTACATAGCATCATCAGGTACAGATAAATTAAAAAGGTGACCTTTAGGAAATTTACCACCAGGCACTAATTCAATAGCGCAATCATAGCTCCTGTGAGGGGGTAAGGATGCAGATTTACTTTCACTAAACACACCAGAAAAATCAGTCAAAAAATCAGGAACATCCTGAGACTGGGGAGAGGCAGAAAAAACAGGAGTGCCAGCATTCACACATTGGCAGCCCCAACTGGTCACAGACACAGATTTCCAATCCAAAACAGGATTATGAATCTGCAACCAAGGGAAATCCAGAACAATAATGTCATGCAGATTATGCAACACCAGAAATTTGCTACTCTCCTGATGATCTGGTTCAACCCTCATTATCACCTGAGTAGAAAATTGGGGTTTATTCTCCGCCAAAGGGGTAGAATCAATGCCCAATAGGGGAATAGACTTCAGCAGGGGTATCATGGGAAAGCCACAACGTTTGGCAAAGTCAAAATCCATCAGGTTAATAGCTGCTCCTGAATCAACAAAAGCCTGAGCCGAAAATGTGGACATGGAGCAAATCAGGGTAACAGTCAACAGAAATTTAGTCTGAACACTACCAAAGACAACTGAGTGCGCAAAACGTCTTCCCCGCTTAGGGCAGATGGAAATAGCATGAGAGACGTCACCACAGTAGAAACATAACCCATTGCGCTTTCGAAATTCATGACGCTGTGCCCCAGAAGTCACTCCATCACACTATTTGGGCTCAGGAGCTGGTCCACAAGGCAACACCATCTTACGCATACCTCTGCGCTCACGCAAACGTCTGTCAATTTGAATAGCCAAAGACATAGAATCATTGAGACCAGAGGGTACAGGGAATCCAACCATAACGTCCTTTACATTCTCTGACAGACCCTTCCGAAAAAGGGCTGCCAAAGCATCATCATTCCATTTGGTCAGGACTGCCCACTTTCGAAATTTCTGACAGTGCAGTTCAGCGGCTTCACAGCCCTGACTTAATGCCAACAAGGTCTTCTCAGCTTTATCAGTGACATTAGGTTCATCGTACAACAACCCCAGAGCCTGAAAAAATACATCAACATCAATCAAAACAGGATCACCAGGTGTCAGGGAAAAAGCCCCATCCTGAGGGTCGCCACGCAGGAGAGAGATGACAATTTGAACCTGCTGTGCTGCATTCCCTGAGGACTTAGGCTTCAAGGCAAAAAACAACTTACAGTTATTTTTGAAATTCAGAAATTTAGCCCGATCCCCCAATAACAAATCTGGCATGGGAATCCTAGGTTCCACAACCGGCAACCTAGCAAGATAGGTAGCAATACTCCGAACGTCAGTGGCAAGCTGATCCACACGGCAAGACAACTGATCAAACTCCATTGAGAGAAAAAAAAATCCTCCCCAGAACCCAGAGAAAAAGAGGGAAAAAAGGCAACAAACAGAAAAAAAAAAATCTCTGACAACTCTGACAACTTTTTTTTTTTTCTTTCCACACTATTTTTCCCTTCTGTGAGTACCATATAATTTTAGCTTGGCCGGTGATACTGTCATGTTTAGGTAGAGGCTGGAACCTATTGGATTGCAGTAACCTGAGCTAACCACACAACTAGAGGTAGCCGTGGAGCGTTCCTACGTTGATCCTAGACACCTCATCACAGCCTGAGAGATAACTACACCTAAAGGCAGAAAGAGGAAAGCTATCTGCCCCGGAGCAGATCCCCAAAGAAAATAGGAAGCCCCCAAACATGTAATGGCGGTTAGACAAGAAGAATGGACACAGACAGAAAATAGAATGAGCAAACGCTGGGGACCAATCTGTCTAGACAGAAAGGTACAGGAAAGGATTCTTACTGCAATCCAAAAAAACCCCTAAAAAATACCAACTCTTCTGATTGAAAAAACACCTGAGATCACACGATCTCTACCACCTAAATCAGATCTCTGGTGTAACAAAACTAAGCCGCAGCCACTGAAAAAACAGGAAAAAGCAAATGAACAAATAACAGTGGCTTCAGATAAACTGAGAGGAGCACAGGCCCCCAGGAGGGGACCCGGCTGACCTCCACAGAAGTGTAGGGAACTATGCAAAAAGCAAGCGCAAAAATAAAAGCAGAAAATATCTTATCTGAAAGCAGAAGATGCAGGCAAGACTTCCAAATGAACCAGGAACCACAATTGAGACAAGAACAATTGATCACCGACGAACATCATGGGAGGGAACCTCCCTTATATCAGTCCAGTCCGTGATCCCAGATTGCCATTCCTCGCTGTGAGGTTCAGTACTGCCTGCAACCACCAGAGGGAGCCTCTGCTCAGAAACCATCTCCAGCACATTCATAACACTCCTCTTCCTCCTTCTCTGGTCTTCAAGGGAGCATTGCCATTGACCAAGCCCTATACGGTCTCGAGGTGAGCAATGAATAATATCACTATAAGGAAAAAATAAGTGCACTGAAGTGAATTGTGCCAATTTTCCTAAAAAGCATCTTGATAAATATGATGCATTTTCAGCTAAGTTCAGACGAATATTCATCGTTCTTTACTTAGCACCACATCGATGTTTCTGTCGGATTGTCTAAAAAGACAGGATTTTGTCAGGAGCTTTGATGGAGCCATGACTGAGCGATTTCCTCAATGAAGTTATCAGTCACTGTTTGCCCTCCATTCAGGCAGTATTCGCCTTTTTAAGTCACACAAAAAAAATTGGCAAATCCATAATCGATGCTGACACCCAATATATCAACTCAGACCTCATACCAGACCTCCAACACGTCAATCCCTATCTAAGAGCAGACCCCAAAAAATCAATTTAGACCCCAAAAAACAGCCCTAACACATCAATTCAGACCTTAAACCAGACTTCCCAAAAGCATCAATTCAGACCCCAGAGCAGAATCCCAACATGTCATGTCAGACCTCACAGCACAACTCCAAAAGTTTCAGACTCCAGAGCAGACCCCTCAAACACCTCACTTCTGCACTCAGACCAGTTCCAGTGTAAATTCCCAGCGTATACATTCAGACTCCTACAGTAAACTCCTTCCATTTACATAGGTCAGTGCTAGGATACTGTATGATCCGATTACAACAGTTCCAAAAATGGGCAGGACCAGAACATTATACGTCCTGCCACACTAGTCCAGAATCTTAGTGGCATCAGGATACTGTTTGCTATTTTCCAAGAGAAAAAGAAGACAGAGGAGGGGGGAATGGTAGAGGTCATTATCTATTTATCACACTGATTAGATACTAAACGATGCTGAACCCCCGGAGTCTACGGGCCCTTCAGCAATCAATTTGATTTATGCCCCTTCAACAGGTTATTTAATATGAAAACTCCTTTGCAACATATGTCAGATTCTTGTTCTGCTCGTCTGTTTCAGTTCCCTTTGACTTTAGATCAGAGGCAGAGAACATGTTTTGTGCAAATATTTACGCAACCGCATCTGTCTCTTTTCACATTGAAGACTCCTTTATGTCCACCCTTCCTCCGCAGCTTCAAATACATCACAGAAGTCTGTTTCGCTGAGTATCGTCCATTTTAAAATGATATCTTAATTACATTTGAATATTAACGCGGTGCCCATTGATGGGGCTAAATGGATTGCCTGCTTTGCATGCCGAACAGGCGAACAAATACATGTGCCCTGAATAAAAAAAAATGCAGCTTAGAAATTATTAAATGCAAGTGTTAATTGCTTCAATTGTCTCTGTGTATCTTCTGAAATGCTAAATACCCGGAGGGGGTTTGAAGGTGCCCAAATAGGAAACCAAAGGAGATGAGATAAAACAAGGATTTGCGGCCTATCAAACTGAAGCAGTAATGAGTAGATTAGCATGTGCTTGTGCTATCCATATCTAGGTTAAGAAAGAATATTTTGCTTTTGTTCGTCAGCCCCTTGCAAAGTCCCAGAGAATCTTTGATAGTTATTGGCTCACGTTAAGTACACTTGTTTTACCGAGATGTAACAGTAAAGAATATAAAGCCTTTGCGAAAGGTTAATGCATGAGCGCTACAGGAGCAGAAAATGAGCATTTTTATGTAAACCAATACAAACTTTATAGCTGAAGAAATTCACAGACGAGTCTTTTGTAGCTTCCTACACATCAACCGTATAAAAGGAATTTGTTATCTAAAGACTTTTTATATTTTCTTCATGTGAGTGGCAGTGGTGTATCGTCCTCCCGGCCCTTGTCATCAGTTCCTGGATCAATTGGCCACCTGGCTTCCACATTTTCTTTCCTGTGACATCCCTACCCTCATCATGGGTGATTTCAACATCCCCATTGCTCTTCCCCTCTCCCCATCTGCCTCTCACCTTTTATCTGTAACCTCCTCTTTCGGCCTCTTGCAGCATACTAACTCCCCCACTCATGAAGACGGAAACTTCCTCGACTTGGTTTTCTCCCGGTTTTACTCAGTGGATGATTTCACAAACTCCTTTCTCCCGCTCTCTGACCACAACCGTCTTTCATTCTCTATCAAGAACTGCCATCCCGCTCAGGTCACCCCGACTTTCCACACTTGAATAAACATACAAGCCATTAACACCAAGAAACTTATGAAGAACTTGCAGTCATCGTTGGCCCCTATCTCCTCTCTCTCATGTCCAGATTCTACACTGAAGCATTACAATGAAACCCTGCAAAGTGCCCTGGATGAAACTGCACCTCCTATACATAGAACAATATGACACAGACGCCGACAACCGTGGCACACGCTGCAAACACGTTTCCTGCAGCGGTGCTCCAGGTGCGCCGAATGTGTGTAGAGAAAATCTAATCTATCCGAAGATTTCATGCATTACAAGTTTATGCTTAAAACATACAACTCTGCCCGTCACCTCTCCAAACAAACCTATCTCAACACACTCATCACCTCACTATCCAATAACCCCAAACGTCTCTTTGACACTTTTCACTATCTACTGAACCCAAAAGTGCAGGCTCCAACCTCGGATCTCCACGCTGACGATCTGGCCAGTTATTTCAAAGAAAAAATTGACCACATCCGACAGGAAATTATCTCCCAATCCCCTCATACCATGCACTGTCCTCCCTCCCACACTGCATCCAGCTCACTCTCTGAGTTTGAACCAGTCACAGAAGAAGAAGTAATCAGGCTTCATGAATCTTCTCGCCCTACCACTTGCATCAGTGACCCCATTATGTCACATCTACTCCAGTCCCTTTCCCCTGCTGTCACCTCTCACCTAACAAAATTATTCAACCTCTCTCTCTCTTCCAGTATCTTTCCCTCCTCATTTAAACATGCCATCATACATCCATTACTTAAAAAATCATCCCTCAACCAAAACTGTGCCGCTAACTATAGACCTGTCTCTAATCTTCCCTTCATCTCTAAACTCCTGGAATGCCTGGTCCACACCCGTCTTATTCGCTATCTCTCAGATAACTCTCTTCATGACCCTCTTCATTCTGGTTTCCGCTCTTTACACTCTACTGAAACTGCCCTCACTAAAGTCTCTAATGGTCTACTAACGGCTAAATCTAATGGTCACTACTCCATGCTAATTCTCTTGGATCTCTAAACAGTATTTCTCTCCTGGCTTTCCTCCTATCTCTCTGAACTTTCCTTCACTGTATCATTTGCTGGTTCCTCCTCCTCTCATCTTCCCCTTACTGTTGGGGTTCCTCAAGGATCAGTCCTAGGCCCCCTCCTCTTCTCTTTGTATACTGCCCATATTGGACAAACAATCAGTAGATTTGGTTTCCAGGACTATCTCTATGCTGATGACACCCAATTATACACTTCTTCACCCATTATCACGTCTGCCTTTTTAGAAAACACCAGTGATTGTCTTACCGCTATCTCTAGCATCATGTCCTCCCTCTATCTGAAACTGAACCTGTCAAAAACTGAACTCCTCGTGTTTCCTCTCTCTACTAACCTACCTTTGCCTGACATTGCCATCTCCGTGTGTGATTCCACCATTACTCCCCAGCAACATGCTCGCTGTCTTGGGGTCATACTTGATTCCAAGTTTTCATTCACCCCCCACATCCGATCACTGGCTCGCTCTTGTTATCTCCACCTCAGAAACATCTCTAGAATTTGACCTTTTCTTACTTTCAACTCTGCAAAAACTCTTACTGTTTCACTTATTCATTCTCGTCAGGACTATTGTAACTCTCTACTAATCGGTCTCCCTCTTACCAAACTCTACACTCTCCAATCTGTCTTAAATGCTGCAGCCAGGATCATATTCCTCACCAATCGTTATACCGATGCCTCTACCTTGTGCCAGTCATTACTCTGGTTACCCATCCACTACAGAATCCAGTACAAACTTATTACCCTCACTCACAAAGCACTCCATGGCTCAGCACCACCCTACATTTCCTCCCTTGTCTCAGCCTACCTTCCTACCCGTGCCCTCCATTCTGCTAATGACCTGAGGCTAGCATCCTCAATAATCAGAACCTCCCACTCCGGTCTCCAAGACTTTTCACGTGCTGCGCCAATTCTTTGGAATGCACTACCCAGGTTAATATGATTAATCCCCACAGTTTTAAGCGTGCCCTAAAAACGCACTTGTTCAGACTGGCATACCGCCTCAACGCATTAACCTAACTATCCCTGTTGGCCCATTCAAAAAAAATTTCTACCATAATCAGTTACCTCGTATTATGTTCTCACCTGCTTTATGCATTTAATAGCCCTCTGTGTCTGTACTGTTACATACTTTGGCTGTTAACTGGTTCATGCAGAATTACATGAACACCTGATTCTTACACTATGGCTGGTCCAAACAATGAAAGCAATTGTTACCATCTACCTTTTGTGTCTCCCCTTTTTCCTTATAGATTGTAAGCTTGCGAGCAGGGCCCTCATTCCTCTTGGTATCTACTTTGATCTGTGTTTATTGTTATGTTGTAATGTCTATTGTCTGTACAAGTCCCCTCTATAATGTAAAGTGCTGCGGAATATGTTGGCGCAATAGAAATAAAATTATTATTATTATTATATATACAGGGTGGGCCATTCATATGGATGCACCTAAATAAAATGGGAATGGTTGGTGATATCAACTTCCTGTTTGTGGCACATTAGTATATGGGAGTGGGAAAACTTTTCAAGATGGGTGGCGACCATGGCGGCCATTTTGAAGTTGGCCATTTTTGACCATTTTACACCGGTCTTGGTCACTGCAGCCAACAAAAAAGGTCTAAGTTACAACACAAATATACCCCAGATGTGCATTTCTAGTAGTGAATAGCAACTGAAAGATGCACCAAATTCATAAAGAGGTGCAGGCCTTACTCCTTACTTTACTCCTTAGCATTGTGTGGGCCCCTGAAGGTTTGGTCGCCACAGAGGTATTGCACCTCATCCAAAGGTGTGATATCCCACTCTCAGGTAAGGAGGGAGCACCACCCAGGACTCTAACACCTGCGCCCAACACAGACTATAGCAGCAGGGCACCCTGGATGTACCCAAGAGAGGATGGTCTCATCCCTGGCTGGCTAAGAAAGAGTGCATGGGTGGTGGGTGGAGAAAGCAAGAAGGAGGGGAAGTGAAGCTTAGAGAGGGAGAGAGTGAGTCAGACATGAGGAGAAAGTGAAAGGAAGCAGACCTGCTGACAGGCAGCTCCCTGTCAGGAGGAGCTGCAGAGAGAGGGAAACTTCTGGAAGGATAGAAGAAGTCCTAGGGGCACGGATAGTGAGTGATCCATCCGTGGGGCCCGATCCAATTGTGGAGGGACCAGGTCGCAGAAGGGACACCGGCCCTTTAGCCTAGTGGAGAACTTCAAGACTCAGCCAGCAAGCTGGAGGCAGTGGCATCTCTCGGTGCCTCAGCTACTGAACCGCAATTATCTTCGCCGAAAAGGTAGACATAATGGAGCAAAGAAACGCAGTGAGGACATTATCCGCCAAGGTCCGCGTCTCCTGGCTTGGGACACTGATTATGAGGTGTTGGTCAGGAAGGAGAGGCGAGAAGGTCAACTCAATGAGACGACAGAGAAAGGAACATATTGAAAGGAATCCTGGAAAGGTGCATCCCAATCTACCTGGGAGTTTGCTGAGTCCCTCACCTGGAGGACACTGTACCAAGGGGGCAATTGTGCTGCAGACTGTGAGTAAAAGCTTTGGAAACTGCACCCAGCCGTGTCCTCTAGTTAATCCTACAACACTCAGTCAGCACTGCTTCATCCCTTGCTAAATACTACACCTTTATCATCTACTACATACTTCTGCCCTGAGACAACAAGCTCTGCCTGTGGAGAGCTATTCCAACTCTGCTGCATCACCACCAGTCTTAGAGGATCTGCACTGCAGCGCTGGTCACCTTAGACCAGATACCACAGGGGGCGTCACGAACAAATTACTACAAACTCTATCATCACCTGTACATATTCCCCTTTTATTGGACGCCCAGGGCCATCGATCGGGTCACTGCCGCTGTGACACTGCCCCTTTATGAAGTGGCCCGTTACCGAGCATCCCACTGCCCTGGCGAGCGATCCAACTGTTCATCAAGATAAAAGAACTAGGGCCATCCTAGCTGTCCAGAAAGATCACACTTCAGACAGTACTACTGTTCTTTCTGACATTTTTCATCGCACTTGTCTCCATATTGTGTGATTTTGCTTATTTTGTGGGATAAAAGGATCTTAAAGACTATTATGCACGTGATGACTCTGATATTTTTATATCTGGTGCTCACTCCTCATGTTGCCCGATTTGACTATCTCTTCAGGAAGAGTCAGGAATCAGGCCCAACTACATATTTGATTGTCAATTGGTTCCGCCAATATTATCGAAGTTGTATGTTAAGCTTTATGCATATTTCGATACTATGAGTGCCTACTGGGGCAGAGAAATACTAGGTGTCTGCAAATAGTAAAATGTGCCTCCCTATTTCACTGCACTATTTATTAACTCTTTCGCTTCATATAAGTGATGTTATGACATATTGCATCACTTGAAAAGTTATCTAGGTTTCGAAAAACATGAACATTCTTTTTGAAAACAGAGACAACCCTGTCCTCGAGTTTTGCCTAGCATTGCAACTTAGCATATGCTCAACCTCCTCTCCAATTATTGCCTTTATGATGTCGAGAAAAACCGAATCCAGCATTTTGCTATCTCCGGCAGTACTATTGACTATAAATGGAATGTGCCAAGCATAAGTACCTCCGCTTTATTCAAGACTGGGCTCCAGAGCTCCTTTTCAGGGTTCCAGAATTCCCATCTCAGAATTGTTTGCGATCTCAGAGATTCGTCTCCCTAAATATAGGACAAATGGTTATTTCAAGAGGAACATTTTAACCCCTTCACCCCCAAGGGTGGTTTGCACGTTAATGACCGGGCCAATTTTTACAATTCTGACCACTGTCTATTTATGAGGTTATAACTCTGGAACGCTTCAATGGATCTTCACGATTCTGAGATGTTTTCTCGTGACATATTGTACTTCCTGATAGTGGTAAAATTTCTTTGATATAACTTGCGTTTTATTTTTGAAAAAAACACAAATATGGCAAAAATTTTGAAAATTTTGCAATTTTCAAACTTTGAATTTTTATTCCCTTAAAACAGAGAAATATGTCACACAAAATAGTTAAGAAATAACATTTCCCACATGTCTACTTTATCTACTTTACATCACCACAATTTTGGAACCAAAATTTTTTTTTGTTAGGAAATTATAAGGGTTAAAAGTTGACCAGCGATTTCTCATTTTTACAACAAAATTTACAAAGCCATTTTTTTTAGGGACCACCTCATATTTGAAGTCACTTTGAGGGGACTACATAGCAGAAAATACCCAAAAGTGACACCATTCTAAAAACTGCACCCCTCAAGGTACTCAAAACCACATTCAAGAATTTTATTAATCCTTCAGGTGCTTCACAGGAGCTGAAGCAACGTGGAAGGAAAAAATGAATATTTTACTTTTTAGCCACAAAAATTATCTTTTACAAACTTTTTTTTATTTTCACAAGGGTAAAAGGAGAAAATGGACAGATAAAGTTGTTGTGCAATTTCTCCTGAGTACGCCAATACTCTATATGTGGGGGAAAACCACTGTTTGGGCACAAGGCAGAGCTCGTAAAGGAAGGAGCGCCGTTTGACTTTTTCAAACTAAAATTGGCTGGAATTGAGATTGGACGCCATGTCGCGTTTGGAGAGCCCCTGATGCGCCTAAGCAGTGGAAACCCCCACAAGTGACACCATTTTGGAAACTAGACCCCCTAAGGAACTTAACTAGATCTGTTGTGAGCACTTTGAACCCCCAAGTGTTTCACAAAAGTTTATAATGCCTGGGTGTGAAAAAAAATAAATACATTTCCACAAAAATGATTTTTTATTCCCAAATTTTTGATTTTTCCCAAGGAAATTGGACCCCAAAAGTTGTCCAATTTGTCCTGAGTACGCTGATACCCCATATGTGGGGGGAACCACTGTTTGGGCGCACGGCAGAGCTCGAAATGGAAGGAGCACCATTTGACTTTTTCCAACCAAAATTGGCTGGAATTGAGATTGGACGCCATGTTGCATTTGGAGAGCCCCTGATGTGCCTAAACAGTGGAAACCCCCCACAAGTGACCCCATTTGGGAAACTATACCCCCTAAGGAACTTATCTAGATCTTTGAACCCCCAAGTGCTTCACACCAGTTTATAACGTAGAGCCGTAAAATTAAAAAATCATATTTTTTTCCACAAAAATGATCTTTTCACCCCAATTTTTGTTTTTCCAATGGTAACAAGATACCAAAAGTTATTGTGCAATTTGTCCAAAAAAAAATTTAAATTAAAAATTTAAAATTGAAAGTTTTTACTAATTATTTCTTTTAAAAATTTTTGGTGGTATGACTTCAGATTCTGGCCCCTTTTTTTCAAAAAGCGGGGAAGACAAAAAATTTTCCCCTTAAATTTTGAAATTCTAGATTTTCTAATTTTTTTTCCCCCCCCAAAACTTTATTGTTTTTTCTCTTGCTCTTTCTAGAATTGTCCTTTCTAAAGATGTTACATCCTTCATTTTGAAGTTCAAATATATTTTAAGTTCACTGCATTTCATTATTTCTCATTTTAAACCAATAAAATTCAGCAGTTCTACAATAAAATGCAAATGAACCTTAGAGCTATCTTAAATCAAATTAAACCCTTTAATCGTGCGATAACTTTGCAACAAGGTTACCTGTCAATCAGATTTTTTTTCTTAAACTTTTAAATTGAAAAAAAGTAATTATTCAATTTGTATTTCATTTTTTTATTAAAACATTTTCTGTGGTTCAGTCAAAATTGTAATAATCGAGTTGAAAATCTGATTCTGAAGATCTGATTGTAGTCATTTGAAATGTGTAGTGTTCAGGTGCCCTCATCTAGAGGGTATAAGTAACTAAAATAATTTTAGGAGCCTTTACTGTTTAAACCCCTTCAAAGCCTGTCGTTTATTTTTGTGCTTTTGTTTCCTTATTTCCTGCTTCTAACAGGCATAACGTTTTCATTTTTCCATCAACTGCATCATATGACAGCTTGTTTTTTAAGTGAGATGAGTTGAAGTTTTGAATGTACCATTATTAAACATTATTGTAAAATACAAAATTGTTTTGATACACCATTTTCTGAGACCTATCATTTTTTTTTTCTATTGATAAATCTGTTTGTGGGTTTGTTTTTTTCTGTGACAAGATTTTGGTTTTATTGATACAATTTTCTGGCAGATATGAAGTTTTGACCGATTTTCATTGCATTTTTGGGCTAAGTGTGGCGGATGAACACAAACAGGCAATTCTGAAGTTGGATTCTTTTTTCTTCTTTACATGCTTTGCTGTTTTGATTAATTATTTCTAGATTTTTATAGGTCAGACTTTTACAAACGTGGCTATACCAAATTTGTTTTTTATTGTGTTTTTATATGTCGTTATTTTAGATTTTTTTAAAAAGGGGTGATTTAAACTTTTAAATTTTTATATATATTTTTAGAAACCTTTTTTAGTCATTTTTACTCTTTCTAGATTCGTGAACCTGCTAATTTTTCTTACTGTGAGAAGGGTTAAACTAAGATCAGAACCATTTTGTGCTTGTAATTCCATCTTGTCGTTTATGAGATAAACTCTGTTACTAGGCTATAGTTTCTGGCTGTTATAAAGCCAAATTGTTCTTTTGTAATTAGAGCAAAGTTCACGCTTGTAATAAAACCAGATTGTTCTAGTTTAGACAAGATATGAGACCTTGGGATGTATCATTGTAGAATACTCTGAAGAATGAATATGCCATTGTCCCTCTCTATGTTACTTAGGTATGGCCATATATGTAGTTTCCGGTCTTTCCGTATTTTCATAGGTTAATTGTTGCAAGTATGTTTTTATGCTATTGGTTGAAGTCCAAACTTGCTAAATACTATAAAAGAAATGACGTAATAAACGGGGTAGGAAATCTGCTTTGATTCTCCCAAACAGAGACACGTCTCTGTCTGGTCATTGCCGGCAATATCCTGTGAATTAATTTGGAAGTCACTTGGTCAACCGTGAAGGGTCACTTCAGATCCTCCCCCATCAGTTTGGTGCCCAACGTGGGGTCCCCATATAGGGATGCCTCTACCCCCGGAGGACAGCAAGATAAAGGACCCTCGGATCGGACACAGGTACTGGAAAATTGGGACTGATCACCCCCACAACCACGGTAAGTTGGCAGTAATACTGTTCAGACTGACCGTTTGGTGTGGTTTTCCTGTGTTTGTTGCTGCAAAAGAGGATCTGAGGTTTGTCCCCGATGGTGGGGTGATTCTCGGGTGGAATCATATAGCGGTGTAGTTCCGTTGGGGGCCCAGTGTTCGAACCGTACCTCATAAGGGACGGACTCCCCGGATTGACCAGTGATTGTAACTCTCTTTTTAGTCTAAATATCCTGAAATCCTGATCACTGTTAGAATCAGACGTGGTGAAGTGATCGAAGATTGGGAAGGATACCAGAAATATATACATATATATATAACTAGAGGTGTCCGGATGGATAGTCTAAGATGCACTCCTCCTTTCACTGAGTACCGCGTTTTGGGATCATCCCTGTGGGAGATAGATAGACCCGGTGGAACAGACTGTACGGCCGCTCCAGTACTGTGCACAACTGAAGTAAGGATATTTAATTAAAGGAGAATCATGTTTCCGTGGAAGAAAAAGAAGAGTCTGGATGTGTGTGATGAATCAGATACTGTTAGTCTTATGGTTCAGAGACGAGGAAAGAAATCTATCAGAAATGCAAGAAAAATATTTTTGATTATGGGAATTCCTGAGGGCGGGAGGCTACAGCCTACACTATGGGACGAAGGTGTTAAGAAGAACAAAGAAAGGTTGATTGATGATGGTGTGCTTAAAGATGTTAAAAAATTCCGTGGCTTGGCACATGAATTGTGTGATGAAGGTTATATGGAGGTAGAAGAGGAAGTGAATTCGGGTTGTTTTTGTTATCGTTATGTTGAAAAAGAAAAGCTGTCTACTACGACAAAGAATGGATGTTTTGTGAAACAAGAAGGAACTGAGAAAGTGACTGAAAGTAGTGTACCAGAAGGCCAAATAATTAAAAATGATGATCTGGAACAAGAGGTTTCCCTGCTTGATAATAAGGTCCCTCCCCAGGAAATTGAGCCTCTCCTTCCGATTGTAAGTTCTGTTCCCCTCAACCCCAGGGCACCAATATATCCTGGGTTGCCAAAACCAAGTGCGCCCCCACCCTATGATCCTGCTGGGTAGATTTGTGATGTATGCGGCGTTACTAATCCTCAGTGGAAAGAGACCTGTTATAGTTATGGAGCGAGGAGACCTGGAGTCGTAGTCCCAACTTTTCCCTTGGTAAACGCTGATGGCACTTATCAGCCACCGCAAGCACCAGTCCCTGCTATGCCTAGTATTGCTAGTGGTTATGAGTATCCACCCCTCCTACTTTATTCACCCAGTCAGAAACAGGATATACAGAGGAAATAGATTTTCAGGAAATGTATTCCAATGTTATTCCTGGACCCCACCGTCATGATGTGCTCTTTAGGATAGGGACAGCACATTGGGGCCATAGTAAAATGCCGCAAATAATCAACTCTGTCATGCTGGAGGACTGGCCGCAACAATTTCACACTAAGGCGGACCCATGATACAGGAAGAATCTAACTCGTATATAAAAACGTATGGCCAAGTAGAAACAGGACAGGTCGCAGCAATCAGAGCAGGACAGTTGCCGTGTCAATATGTAATACATGCATTGGGACCACGATATAATTCTACCAACATTCCTGGGTCCCAACAATTGCTTACTGAGACTGTCCAGAACGCAATCCTGTATGCCTCCTCTGTCCCCCCGGTACGATGTCTCAACGTACAATGGCCATAGCATTAATCTCTGCTGGTATATTCCAATATCCCAGGAAGGATGCCGCCACGGTCATAGTATCAGCAATAGCAATATGAGGAGGTCCGATTTGTCCTTAACAGCCGCCTAAAGGCCCATCAGGCAATACAATCTCTAACTGTAACAGAGCCTCCTGCCCCGCTTCTGCAGCAGATGCCTCTTGTGCCCGTACTACCGCCACCTCCTCCCGCCCCAGAGTCAGTAATATCCGAATTTGAAGAGGATGATGTGGAAACTACTCCCGACAGGCCAAAGTATACCCCCTTTTCCCCATCCCAAATAGGCACCCTTTGCAATCAATTACCCAATCCAGAGACTTCCCCCATGGCCTTCTATAGACAAATGCCAGCGAATCGAGAGATTTATTCCACTCCCCGAAGAGATTTGTTACATTTACTTTGAGTAAAAGCTGGGGAGGGGTATTTTCCAATTATTGAGGGTGGTATAATGTATAATGTGAACCTGGATGGGGGAACCTATGAGAGTGGTGTTGATTTCTGCAATGCTTTAAAGGTTTGGGCACAAGATAGACTAGCCGACCAAGCTACCTCTCTCACAGATGTCACACAGGACAAGGGGGAGACTGCCGAGAAGTTCTATGGGCGTCTTATGGTAGTATTTAAAGATCTGGGATTCTCATTATATAATAAAGCCCACTCACGTCTTTTTGTGGCAGCTTTGATGTCCGGCCTTAAACCCAAATTGAAGGAGGCGATAATGTCAGTTAGACCTGATGTCGAGAATTCCACTCCGGACGATGCATTAAAAGTAATGAAAAGTTTTCAGAAGAATTTAGCTCGATCAGCATCAGCAGGAAAATCAAAAATCAAGCCAACAGCTGCAGCAATTCCAGCTCCTGCTCCAGTTTCAGCCCCCACCTCCTCTGCAAGCATGCAGCTGGTTCCTTATCAATGGCCTTCACAACAAGCTCCTGCTCCTGCCCTTCAACAATATACCAACTTAATCCCTTACTCCACTACTGAAAATCCTGCTCCCTAGCCCCGCCGCGCCAATTCTCATCTGCAATGCTGGTGCTGTGGCCGACTCGGTCACTTTCAGAGAGATTGTCATACCCCTGCTGACAGATGCTACCCTCAAGTTCCCCCTACCAAGCGTAACCTAAATACTGGGTACCCTAGAGGATACCCCGACTACGGACAGTCTCAAAATCCTGATAATTACTCATACTGAAGGGGTGGCCAACCAGGGTCTGCCATCACAATGTCCTCCACCAAACCTGGAGCATGCTCATCTGTCATGCTTCCTGTAGGGGACACCCTTGTTAAGTTCATGGTAGACATTGGGGCGGCTGTTATGTTTAGGTAGCTGAGGAGAAAAAGCAAAAACGGCAATACACCAGAGAGGCTGGAACCTATTGGATTGCAGTAACCTGAACTAACCACACAACTAGAGGTAGCCGTGGAGCGTTCCTACGTTGATCCTAGACGCCTCGTCACAGCCTGAGAGATAACTACACCTAAAGGCAGAAAGATGAAAGCTATCTGCCCCGGAACAGATCCCCAAAGAAAATAGGAAGCCCCCAAACATGTAATGGCGGTTAGACAAGAAGAAGCACGGACACAGACAGAAAACAGAATGAGCAAATGCTGGGACCCAATCTGTCTAGACAGAAAAGTACAGGAAAGAATTCTGACTGCAATCCAACAAAAAACCCTAAAAAATACCAACTCTTCTGATTGCAAAAACACCTGAGATCACACGATCTCCACCACCTAAATCAGATCTCTGGTGTAACAAAACTAAGCCGCAGCCACTGAAAAAACAGGAAAAAGCAAATGAACAAATAACAGTGGCTACAGATAAACTGAGAGGAGCACAGGCCCCCAGGAAGGGACCCGGCTGACCTCCACAAAAGTGCAGAAAATTATGCAAAAAGCAAGCACAAAAAGAAAAGCAGTAAATATCTTATCTGAAAGCAGCAGATGAATGCAAGACTCCAGCAAACTTCCAAATGAACCAGGAACCACAATTGAGACAAGAACAATTGATCACCGGCGACCATCATGGGAGGGAACCTCCCTTATATCAGTCCAGTCAGCGATCCCAGATTGCCATTCCTCGCTGCAAGGTTCAGTACTGTCTGTAACCACCAGAGGGAGCCTCTGCTCAGAAACCATCTCTAGAACATTCATAACAGTACCCCCCCCTGAGGAGGGGTCACCTAACCCTCACTTGTGCAACCAGGCCGATCAGGATGAGCTCGATGATAGGCACGGATCAGTCTCCTAGCATGGATGTCTGAAGCAAACACCCAAGAATTGTCCTCCTGACTATAACCTCTCCACTTAACCAAAAACTGGAGTTTCTGTCTAGAAAAACGAGAATCCAATATTTTCTCAACCACATACTCCAGATTGCCCTCAACCAAAACAGGGTCAGGAGGCGCAGCCATAGGAACCACTGGCTCGACAAACCTCTTCAATAAGGACTTGTGGAACACGTTATGGATCTTAAATGTCCCTGGAAGAAGGATTAAGTCGCTTGGCTGATTCGAGATAAACCAGGTTCTTATGGTCCGTGAGGACCACCACCTGATGTCTGGCTCCTTCCAGCCAATGTCTCCACTCTTCAAAGGCCCACTGCATGGCCAATAACTCCCGATTACCTACGTCATAATTACGTTCAGTTGGAGAAAAGTTTAGAGAGAAAAAGGCACAAGGGTTACTCTTAGAGGTCTCTGGATCTCATAGAATCATAGAATAGTAGAGTTGGAAGGGACCTCCTGGGCCATCTGGTCCAACCCCCTGCTCAAAGCAGGATTCTCTAAATCATCCCAGACAGATGTCTGTCCAGCCTCTGTTTGAAGACTTCCATTGAAGGAGAACTCACCACCTCTCTTGGCAGCCTGTTCCACTCATTGATCAGCCTAACTGTCAAAAAGTTTTTTCTAATATCTAATCTGTGTCTCCTCCCATTCAGTTTCATCCCATTGCTTCTAGTCTTTCCTTGTGCAAATGAGAATAAAGATGATCCTTCTACAATGTGACAGCCCTTGAGCCCTTGGATCTCTTTGGGACAAAACGGCACCTGCCCCAATTTCAGAGGCATCAACCTCCACCTTGAACTGTAGAGTAACATCAGGCTGCCGTAGAACAGGAGCAGAAATGAATCTCTGCTTAAGTTCCTGAAACGCAGAGACTGCCTCAGGAGGCCAATTCACCACATCAGAACCCTTTTTGGTCAAATCAGTCAATGGTCTAACAATACCGGAGAAATTACCAATAAATTTACGATAAAAATTGGCAAAACCCAAAAATCTCTGAAGAGCTTTAATGAAGAAGGTTGGACCCAATCACAGATGGCCTGAACCTTGACCGGGTCCATTTCAATAACAGATGGAGACAAAATGAATCCCAGAAATGAGACCTTCTGTACGCCAAAAAGACACTTTGACCCCTTCACATACAGTGCATTCTCTCTCAAAATCTGGAACACAGTCCGAACATGTTTCACATGAGAGTCCCAGTCATTGGAAAAAATCAAGATATCATCCAAATAAACAATCAGAAATTTATCCACAAAATCCCTGAAAATATCATTCATGAAGGATTGGAAGACGGAAGGAGCATTAGTGAGCCCAAAGGGCATCACTAGGTACTCAAAATGCCCCTCTGGGGTATTAAACGCCGTCTTCCATTCATCCCCGTGCTTAATGCGAATAAGGTTATACGCCCCCCTGGGGTCAAGCTTGGTAAACCAACTGTTAGGGTTTGAGTTCCCGCTGCTGCACAAGGGGAGTCTCGAACCCGTCCTGCTGCGGTCTCCCATTCATCTCCGGCCGCAGTGGAGCCTGCTCAGCAGAGACGTCGGTCCAGGCGTCTTGCCCACTCCTCTACTGTGCAGTGACTTGCTGCTGCCTTTCCTGGATCTGCTAGTATAGCCAGTGCTGGAGCAGTCGTCTTTGAGACAAAGTCCTGCGTTTTCCCATCTGAGCATGCCCAGAGTGAGATCTCTCATTGGAGATCAGGGGTCACATGTTCAGGTGCTGCAGCGGCTCCTATTGGTCCGCCAGGAAGGTCATGTAGCTACGTGTGTTTGTAACAGCTTCTCATTGGTCCTTGTTCCTGGAAGGTCCTGTAGCTGTTGCTATAAAAGGGTAGCATGGCTGGGCCGCCATGTGCTAATATCAACCATTGTATGCTATGCGCCAGTGTGATCATGCGTATGTGTGGTTAGGGACCCGGCTGAAATAAGCCACTAGAATACCGACTTAATCGGTGAGGAGTTTGGTATGGTAGCTGGCCAGGGTCGGTGTCCTAGATGCCCTAGATTACCGGCGTAACCGGTGAGGAGTTTTGATTGCCGTATTCAGGGTCTGGCGTTCAGACGCCATAGATTGCGGGTGACTCCCGCGAGGACATTAGCACATGATCACGCGTTATGTACGCTTAGCACTTAACTGTGTACCTGAGAGCCTGACAGGACACAGCACTTTTCCTCAGCGGCCCTGTGACGTAACAGGGTTTGCTTTTGACGCTAGACAGCGCCCTAGCGTTTTACTTTGCGGCTCACTGAAGCTAAGTGAGTTCGCACCTATCGCCATATAGCGCTGTGGCATTTCCGTTAGCGGCTCTGGGTATTAACAGAGTTCGCACTTACTGCCACAACGCGCTACGGCGTTTATTTTAGCGACTCTGCGGGATAACAGAGTTCGCTACTTTCACCATTTTACTAGCAGCAGGTTCCGCCTGCACGGTGGACCCCGGGCTGCGAACGCACCTCTCTACCTCATATATTTGGTGCATTCCGCAGACCCTAACATAATATTAGCGCCAGGGTCTGGCTGGTAAAATGGCGGATGACCAGCGTCTACTACGGGACATCCAGCAGCTGGAGGGTAGGTTGGCGGCTCTTGAGTGCACAACCTCAGCTGTGGATGTTACCGCAGTCGCTGTTCAGGCTGCTAGCGTGGCTGCAGACAGTGTGTCCACTGCCACATCTGCCCCCACAATATCCCACCTCCCGCTTCCTGACAAGTTTGCTGGTGACAGCAAGCAATGTCGGGGATTCGTGAGTCAGTGCTCTATACAACTCGAGCTTCTGGCTGCACGTTTCCCCACGGATCGGGCACAAGTGGGCTTTATAATTTCGCTTCTGTCAGGCAGAGCGTTGGAGTGGGCCACCCCGCTGTGGGAGCGTGACGACCGTGTGGTGCGGAGTGCTCCTCGTTTTCTGGAGGCTCTAAAAAAGGTCTTTTTAGGACCTCAGGTCACCCATGATACGGCGCTACAACTGCTGGCATTGGCACAGGGTTCGTCTTTGGTCAGTCTGTTTTCCATCCAGTTTCGGACTCTGGCCTCAGAGCTAGACTGGTCGGATAAAGTACTCATTCCAGTCTACTGGCGAGGACTGGCTGATCATGTTAAAGATGCTTTGGCTACCAGGGAGATTCCCGCCACACTGGAGAAGCTTATCGCCATATCTACCCGCATCGACCTCCGTTTTCACGAGCGGAGGTTGGAGCGGTCCCAGTGTAGGCAGAGGTTCCGGCTGGCTTCCACCTTCGCCAGACCTCTGGAATCTTCCAGCCAGGCGCCCGACTCCTATAAGGCCATGGAGGTTTCTCGAGCGGGACCTAAGTCCCGGGCCGCTCGAGTACCCGTGGTCTGTAACATCTGCCAGCAGTTAGGACACTATGCCAACAAATGTCCACAGCGGTCGGGAAAACGGTCGCGTCTAGTGACCTTGGGAGGAGGTTCACTAGACACTGCGGCATTTTCCACCAAGTGGTCCTTTAAAAGGATAATTACAGTAGGTCCATCCACGCTCTCCGCTGAGCTCTGTGTGGATTCCGGAGCCGAGGGGAATTTCATGTCCTCTGCATTTGCTCTCCGCCACACTATACCTCTGGTGATGCTCGCCAAACCGGTGACTGTGCGAGTAGTGAATGGATCAACTCTGCCCTCCCAAATCACCCACCAGACGATCCCTCTCACTTTATCTATGTCCCCGTCCCATCAGGAGAGTATTTATTTTCTTGTCCTGCCCGAGGGAATATACGAGGTGTTGCTGGGAGTACCTTGGCTCCGTTACAACTCTCCCCATATTGAGTGGTCCTCTGGGAGGATACTGGGTTGGGGTGATTCATGTAGAGGCAGGTGTATCAGGGAGTGCGTTCAGGTCACCACCACAGAGATACCCGTAGATCTCACTTCCCTTCCTCAGTGTTATTGGGCATATGCAGACGTTTTCTCCAAGAAGGCGGCGGAGACTCTTCCACCTCATCGCCCCTACGACTGTCCTATTGATCTCTTGCCTGGAGCAGAACATCCTCGGGGGAGAGTATACCCCCTCTCGCTCCCTGAGACGGAGGCCATGTCCCAGTACATTCAGGAGAATCTGGCAAGAGGGTTCATTAGGAAGTCGGTGTCACCAGCAGGGGCAGGGTTCTTCTTTGTGCAAAAGAAGAACGGAGAATTACGTCCATGCATTGACTACAGGGGTCTTAACGCCATCACCGTCAAGAATAAGTACCCGTTGCCCCTAATCTCTGAGCTCTTTGATAGGCTCCGAGTAGCAAGAGTATTTACCAAGCTTGATCTACGTGGTGCCTATAACCTAATTCGCATCCGTGAGGGGGACGAGTGGAAGACAGCTGTTAATACCAGGGATGGGCATTACGAATACCTGGTGATGCCCTTCGGGCTCTGTAATGCTCCCGCTGTTTTCCAAGACTTTGTCAATGATATCTTCCGGGATATGCTCTCCACCTCTGTGGTAGTCTATCTGGATGATATTCTCATCTTTTCACCAGATATAGACTCTCACCGGAGGGATGTCAACAAAGTCTTCGACCTCTTACGGGCAAACTCCCTCTATGCCAAGCTGGAGAAATGTGTGTTTGAGCAGGAGTCCTTACCTTTTCTGAGCTATATCATCTCTGCCCAGGGATTGGCTATGGATCCTGCCAAACTACAGGCTGTAATGGACTGGCAAGAACCCCATTCTCTTAAAGCGGTGCAGCGCTTTATGGGGTTCATTAATTATTATCGCCAGTTCATTCCCCATTTCTCGACTTTGGTAGCTCCCTTGGTAGCCTTCACCAAGAAGGGAGCAAATCCCAAGTTGTGGTCTGAGGAGGTCTCCAAGGCGTTCTCTTCCATCAAGTCGCATTTTGCCAGTGCTCCCATATTACATCGCCCTGATGTTGATAAACCGTTTGTTTTAGAGGTGGACGCCTCTTCTATTGGTGCTGGAGCAGTCCTAGATCAAAAGGATGCTCAAGGTCGGAAGCATCCCTGCTTCTTCTTTTCTAAGACCTTTACACCAGCAGAGAGGAATTATTCCATCGGGGACAGGGAGTTGCTGGCTATGAAATTGGCCTTCTCAGAGTGGAGACATCTTCTGGAGGGAGCTCGTTTTCCCTTCCAAGTCTTCACCGACCACAAGAACTTGGTATATTTGCAAACGGCTCAGCGGCTAAATTCTCGCCAGGCCAGATGGTCCCTATTCTTCTCTCGTTTCCATTTCACCCTCCATTTTCTCTCCGGTGAGAAGAATGTTCGGGCCGACGCTCTCTCTCGCTCCTTAGTGTCATCAGAGGAGGAGGATGAGGAGCCTCGGTTTATTGTCCCTGAAGAAAGCCTGAGAACTGTAGCCCCGGTTTCGCTAGAGTCTGTGCCTCCGGGCAAGACTTTTGTGCCCACTAATTTGCGACCGGAGGTACTCTCTTGGGCACACTCGTCCAGGGTGGGTGGACACTTTGGGGCAAAGAGGACAACTGAGCTATTGGCGAGGACATACTGGTGGCCACATATGGTCCGTGACGTCAGGGAGTATGTTCAGGCGTGTGTCTCCTGCGCCAGGAACAAGTCCCCTCGATAACGGCCAGCTGGGTTACTTTTTCCTTTGCCGGTGGCAGACAGGCCCTGGGAGATGGTCGGGATGGACTTTGTGGTGGGCTTACCCAAGTCTCGGGGTTGCACTATCATTTGGGTGATCACCGACCACTTCTCCAAAATGGTGCATTTAGTGCCGCTACCACGGTTACCTTCCGCACGGGCCTTGGCAGCATTATTTATTAGACACATCTTCCGTCTACACGGAATGCCAGACAAGATTGTCAGCGATCGAGGTCCCCAATTTGCGTCTCGGTTCTGGAGAGAGTTGTGTCATCTACTCTGCATTGAATTGAACCTCTCCTCTGCATATCATCCCGAGATGAATGGGTTGGTAGAGAGGGCCAACCAGACCTTGGTCACCTACTTGCGACATTTTGTCTCTGCCAGGCAGGATGACTGGGCATCCTGCTTCCGTGGGCGGAGTTTGCGCTAAACAATGCTGTGGCTGACTCCACCGGACAGACCCCATTCCTCTTAAATTACGGCCAGCATCCGCGGGTACCGGTGCCCATGCCCGTTGCTTCCGCTGACTCCAGGGTGGCAGACTGGGCTGTGGAAGCACGGGACATATGGGACCACACCCAGGATGCCATTCAGGCTTCCAAGGAAAGGATGAGGTCTTCTGCCGATGCTCATCGGCGTCCCGCTCCGACATTTTCTCCTGGCGACCTAGTGTGGCTCTCCGCCCGAAACATCAGGCTACGGGTGGAATCCACTAAATTGGCACCCCGCTTTTTGGGTCCCTTCAAGGTACTCGAGCAGGTGAACCCTGTGGTTTACCGTTTGGCCCTTCCGCCTCGCCTTGGTATCTCCGACACCTTCCATGTGTCCCTCCTAAAACCCGTGGTCATCTCCCGGTTGCCTGAGTCATCTGCCGGGACGTCGGGTTCGTCTTCGGACGACTACGAGGTGAATGCCATTGTTGGGTGCAAGGTGGTACGAGGCAAAAAATTTTATTTGGTGGATTGGAGGGGTTATGGGCCTGAGGATAGGTCCTGGGAGCCTGCCGAGCATGTTCACGCTCCGCAGCTCATCGCTGCCTTTGAACGCAGCGAGGCCCAGAGAAGGGGGGGCCCTAGGAGGGGGGGTAATGTTAGGGTTCGAGGTCCCGCTGCTGCACAAGGGGAGTCTCGAACCCGTCCCGCTGCGGTCTCCCATTCATCTCCGGCCGCAGTGGAGCCTGCTCAGCAGAGACGTCGGTCCAGGCGTCTTGCCCACTCCTCTACTATGCAGTGACTTGCTGCTGCCTTTCCTGGATCTGCTAGTATAGCCAGTGCTGGAGCAGTCATCTTTGAGACAAAGTCCTGCGTTTTCCCATCTGAGCATGCCCAGAGTGAGATCTCTCATTGGAGATCAGGGGTCACATGTTCAGGTGCTGCAGCGGCTCCTATTGGTCCGCCAGGAAGGTCATGTAGCTACGTGTGTTTGTAACAGCTTCTCATTGGTCCTTGTTCCTGGAAGGTCCTGTAGCTGTTGCTATAAAAGGGTAGCATGGCTGGGCCGCCATGCGCTAATATCAACCATTGTATGCTATGCGCCAGTGTGATCATGCGTATGTGTGGTTAGGGACCCGGCTGAAATAAGCCACTAGAATACCGACTTAATCGGTGAGGAGTTTGGTATGGTAGCTGGCCAGGGTCGGTGTCCTAGATGCCCTAGATTACCGGCGTAACCGGTGAGGAGTTTTGATTGCCGTATTCAGGGTCTGGCGTTCAGACGCCATAGATTGCGGGTGACTCCCGCGAGGACATTAGCACATGATCACGCGTTATGTACGCTTAGCACTTAACTGTGTACCTGAGAGCCTGACAGGACACAGCACTTTTCCTCAGCGGCCCTGTGACGTAACAGGGTTTGCTTTCGACGCTAGACAGCGCCCTAGCGTTTTACTTTACTTCACTGAAGTTAAGTGAGTTCGCACCTATCGCCATATAGCGCTGTGGCATTTCCGTTAGCGGCTCTGGGTATTAACAGAGTTCGCACTTACTGCCACAACGCGCTACGGCGTTTATTTTAGCGACTCTGCGGGATAACAGAGATCGCTACTTTTGCCATTTTACTAGCAGCAGGTTCCTCCTGCACGGTGGACCCCGGGCTGCGAACGCACCTCTCTACCTCAAATATTTGGTGCGTTCCGCAGACCCTAACACCAACTAGCACTTTTCACTATGGAAAACAGGTCAGAAATCAAGGGTAAGGGATATTGATACTTCACAGTGATCTTATTTAAGAGACGATAATCAATACACGGCCTCAATGAACCATCCTTTTTGGCCACAAAGAAAAAAACGGCGCCCAAGGGTGAAGACGATGGTCTGATATGACCCTTCTCCAATGACTCCTTGATATAAGATCGCATAGCATCGTGTTCAGGTACAGACAAGTTAAAAAGGCGACCTTTAGGAAATTTACCACCAGGCACTAATTCAATAGCGCAATCATAGCTCCTGTGAGGGGGCAAGGATGCAGATTTACTTTCACTAAATACATCCTTAAAATCAGTCAAAAAGTCAGGAACATCCTGAGACTGGGGAGAGGCAGAAAAAACAGGAGTGTCAGTATTAACACATTGGCATCCCCAACTGGTCACAGACACAGATTTCCAATCCAAAACAGGATTATGAGACTGTAAACAAGGGAAACCTAGTCAAATAATGTCATGCAGATTATGCAGCACCAGAAATTTGCAACTCTCCTGATGATCTGGTTCAACCCTCATTATCACCTGAGTAGAAAACTGGGGTTTATTCTCCGCCAAAGGGTAGAATCAATGCCCAGTAGGGGAATAGACTTCCGCAGGGATATGATGGGAAACCCACAACGTTTGGCAAAGTCAAAATCCATCAGGTTAATAGCTGCTCCTGAATCAACAAAAGCCTGAGCAGAAAATGTGGACAGGGAGCAAATCAGGGTAACAGTCAACAGAAATTTAGTCTGAACACTACCAAAGACAACTGAGCGTGCAAAACGTCTTCCCCGCTTAGGGCAGACGGAAAGAGCATGAGAGGCGTCACCACAGTAGAAACATAACCCATTGTGCTTTCGAAACTCATGACGCTGTGCCCCAGAAGTCACTCTATCACACTGAATGGACTCAGAAGCTGGCTCACAAGGCAACACTATCTCACGCATACCTCTGCGCTCAAGCAAACGTCTGTCAATTTGAATAGCCAATGACATAGAATCATTGAGACCAGAGGGGACAGGGAATCCACCATAACATCCTTTACATTCTCTGACAGCCCCTTCCGAAAAAGGGCTGCCAAAGCATTATCATTCCATTTGGTCAGGACTGCCCACTTTCGGAATTTCTGACAGTACAACTCAGAGTCTTCAAGACCCTGATTTAATGCCAACAAGGTTTTTTCAGCTTGATCAGTGACATTAGGTTCATCGTACAATAACCCCAGAGCCAGAAAAAATACATCAATATCATTCAAAACAGGATCCCCAGGTGTCAGGGAAAAAGCCCAATCCTGAGGGTCGCTGTGCAGGAGAGAGACGACAATTTGAACCTGCTGTGCTGTGCTCCCCAAGGACTTAGGTTTTAAGGCAAAAAACAACTTACAGTTATTTTTGAAATTCAGAAATTTAGCCCGATCCCCCAAAAACAAATCTGGCATAGGAATCCTAGGCTCCACAACCGGCAACCCAGCAAGATAGGTATCAATACTCTGAACCTCAGTGGCAAGCTGATCCACACAGCCAGACAACTGTGCAAACTCCATTGAGAGAAAATAAAAAATTCTCCTCAGCACCCAGAGAAAAAGAGGGAAAAAATGCAATTAACAGAAAAAAAAAAATCTCTGACAACTCTGACAACTTTTTTTTTTTTCCACACTATTTTTCTCTTCTGTGAGTACCATATAATTTTCAGTTTTGGCCGGTGATACTGTTATGTTTCGGTAGCTGAGGAGAAAAAGCAAAAAACGGCAATACACCAGAGAGGCTGGAACCTATTGGATTTCAGTAACCTGAACTAACCACACGACTAGAGGTAGCCGTGGAGCGTTCCTACGTTGATCCTAGACGCCTCGTCACAGCCTGAGAGATAACTACACCTAAAGGCAGAAAGATGAAATCTATCTGCCCCGGAGCAGATCCCCAAAGAAAATAGGAAGCCCCCAAACATATAATTGCGGTTAGACAAGAAGAAGCACGAACACAGACAGAAAATAGAATGCGCAAACGCTGGGGCCCAATCTGTCTAGACAGAAAAGTACAGGAAAGAATTCTGACTGCAATCCAACAAAAAACCCTAAAAAATACCAACTCTTCTGATTGCAAAAACACCTGAGATCACACGATCTCCACCACCTAAATCAGATCTCTGGTGTAACAAAACTAAGCCGCAGCCACTGAAAAAACAGGAAAGAGCAAATGAACAAATAACAGTGGCTACAGATAAACTGAGAGGAGCACAGGCCCCAGGATGGGACCCGGCTGACCTCCACAAAAGTGCAGAAAATTATGCAAAAAGCAAGCACAAAAAGAAAAGCAGTAAATATCTTATCTGAAAGCAGCAGATGAATGCAAGACTCCAGCAAACTTCCAAATGAACCAGGAACCACAATTGAGACAAGAACAATTGATCACCGGCGACCATCATGGGAGGGAACCTCCCTTATATCAGTCCAGTCAGCGATCCCAGATTGCCATTCCTCGCTGCAAAGTTCAGTACTGTCTGTAACCACCAGAGGGAGCCTCTGCTCAGAAACCATCTCTAGCACATTCATAACAGGCGGCCAATTCCATAATCAAGTCATCAGATGTACCTATGGATATCGTTATTCAATTCTCAGATCAGGTACTTGTTTTAATTGGAGTAGATGGCAGACCCAATAAACATACTCTTACAAAACCCATCCCTGTGGGACCTTTCCCTGAAGTTAGTACTCAGTTTTTAATCTCCCCCACATGTCCGGTAAATTTACTGGGGGCAGATTTATTATGACGGTTCCGCTCCAGAATACAATTCCAAGATGATGGTCAGATGGTTCTTACGTTATATAACCCTTATGCAGATGAAGATAGCGAGGAAATCTATATTTTACATGCCCTTCCTATGGTTATGATGGCCCTGATAGGCCCAGACCCTCCCCCGATGGTGCCTGAGGATCAACGACTTGCCCCATATCTCTCAGAGATACCATCGAAACTTTGGTCAAAAGGGCCAGATGATATAGGGAAAATGCCATCAATATCCTTTGAAACATGATCAGGAGCGGGGCCTCAAGGGACAAATACAAACGTTACTCGATAATGGTGCCCTGATACCCTGTGTTTCCCCATGTAACACTCCCTTGTTTCCCATTAAGAAAAAGACCTCACTCGGCCAACCCCCTGTGCACCGGCTGGTACAAGATCTACAGGCAGTTAATGCAGTTACTGTTCTGGAAACTCCGGTGGTGCCTAATCCACATACTCTTTTGTCCCAGATACCTCAGGATGCTGCTTGGTTCACAGTCATTGATCTTGCCAATGCCTTCTTCAGCATTCCATTACACACAGATTGCCAGTTTCTGTTTGCATTCACTTTTCAGGGAGGACAATTGATGTGGACAGTTCTGCCACAAGGGGCCCAAAACAGTCCCAATCAGTTTGCAAAAAGATGGGCGAGTGTCTTTTACCCTGGCAATTGAACCACCCCCATGTCACGCTGCTCCAGTGTGGATGATCTTTTGTTGTGTGCACGGACGGAGCAGGAAGCCATAACTGCTACTGTTAGTCTTCTCAAGCATCTGGCAGATCTGAACTGTCGAGTTTCGGCCTCGAAACTTCAGTTCTGCCTTGGTAAAGTGATATTTTTGGGTCACTGTCTCCTTCAGGGTGTCAGACACCTCACAGAAGAAAGAAAAATAGCTGTCAGCTCCCTTCCTTTACCAAAAGATGAAACTGAACTCCAGTGTTTCCTGGACTATGTACTTATTGTCGTAAGTGGATACCGGATGCATCCCGCATAATACAACCCCTTTACAATGCCTTAAAAGACGGCATAATGAACTATAAGGAAAGATCACCGATTTGTATGGAAAGCCTTCGTCGTGCCTTCTCTGAATTAAAGCGGCTTATTGCTTCCGCCCCTGCCTTGGGCATCCCGGACTATACTCGACCGTTCCATTTGTATGTGTCTGAGAATGAAGGACACGCTGCAGGGGTACTTACACAATCACATGGCAATAGGCAACGACCAGTGGGTTATTATTCGACCCGTCTCGACCCTGTGGCCCGAGCATCACCAAGTTGCATGAGAGCAGTTCATGCCACTCACTCGTTGCTTGACAAGACTGCAGACATAATTCTTGGACATGAAACGCATATTTTTGCCCCGCATGATATTGCAGCAATACTAACACTCCAACAGCCAAGACATTTGACTGTACAACAACATTTACGGCTGCAGTGTTCACTCCTTTTGCCTGACTATGTCAAGTTGCATCGCTGTGCTACAATCAACCACACTACTTTACTGCCGGTCCCCAAGAGAGATGGCAGTGATGAGGATTATCTCCAACATGATTGTTCCCAACTTCTAACTGAAGAAACAGCTACTCCGTCAAATGTCAGTGAGAATCCACTTCCGAATCCTGATCTAGTGTTGTACACGGATGGTTCAAGATATGCTGATGAGTTTGGAAGATTCCACACGGGATATGCTGTTACCACAGAGGACACTGTAGTGCACGCAGCTGCGCTCCCGCCATCACAGTCAGCACAAGAAGCAGAACTTCAGGCTCTGTCTACTGCATGTATTTTGGCCAAAGACAGACGTGCTAATATATATACGGACTCACAGTATGCATTTGGTATTGCTCACGATTTTGGGGCTCTATGCGCCAATCGAGGGTTTATTACTACTGCCAGAACTCCAGTATAAAATGCTAAAACAGTTAAAACCCTTATGGATTTGATCAAATTGCCTACTCAAGTGGCCATTATCAAATTCAAGGCGCACGGTCCTAGGAACAGTCCACAGACTATTGGCAATGCATTTGCGGATATGCAAGCAAAAGCCGCTGCTCTTCTGCCCGTTGAACTAACCATACCAACTATGGTAACCACACGCTCTCAGCGTAAACAGTTGCAAGAGATCCTGACTCTACAAGAACCTGATGATCTAAGACAAACTGAGATTTTCTGTCGGACCCCGCGAGACCGCTTAATGACGATGCAGAGAATGTCTCCAAAGGAAGAGGTGAAGCAGTGGAAGGCTGATGGAGCACGTATGGACAATGGTCTTTGGAAAAAGGACCAACTTGTGTGTCTCCCTAAGCGGATGTACCCTGCTATTGCCACGTGGGCACATGGACCTACACATTGAGGAAAAAAACAGGCCCTATCCCTGGTACAAAAATTCTACTGGGCTCCAGGTATTTCTACAGTCCTGACAGCACTCAACCGTGCATGTAATATCTGTCAGACTGGCAATCCTGGTCAACTTCAACGAGTAACTCTGAAGCATCTTGCTAAGCCCGACTATCCTTTCCAAAGGCTCCAAGTGGACCATATCAGGTTGCCTAAGTCTAGAAGGAATGAATATTGTCTGGTGGTTGTCGACATGTTCTCCAGTTGGCCGGAAGCATTCCCCGTTACCAACATGACTGCAAAGACCACAGCAAAGAAACTGGTGATGTAAATCATCTGCAGATATGGAGTTCCAGAAGTCGTTGAAAGTGATCAAGGTCCGGCTTTTTCTTCTCATGTGTATCAGGAGGTTCTGACTATGCTTGGATCCACTGTAGCCCTGCATACTCCGTACCATCCACAATCCAGTGGGAAAGTTGAGAGGTTGAATGGCACACTGAAGGGACAATTGACCAAAATGATGCAGGAGACTATGGCTCCATGGCCAGAGCTCCTACCCATTGTACTATACCACATTCGTACTACCCCTATTGCAAAACATGGCCTGTCCCCATATGAGATATTGTTTGGTGCCAGGCCCCCAGTTGCAAACTTCCAGCCTCAGCAGTTATCAGAAGAAACTGACCGTGTTGTTCATTATATTATTCAGCTTAGTAAAAATATTGCTAACACCCATGCTCTAGTTTCTTCTTCTCTTCCAGATTCAGCAGAAACTGACACTTGTCACAATTTGAAGCCTGGTGATTTTGTGGTCGTGAAAAGGCATGTCAGAGAACACAGACTAGAACCCTTGTATGACGGTCCCTATCAAGTTCTTCTCATCACCCCTATGTCAGTGAAACTGGAAGGAAGACCGACTTGGATCCACGCTTCGCACTGCATGCTGGTTAAACAAGCCAATAGCAAATAAAGGGGACATAATGTTTTGGTGTTTCGCATTTTCCATGTTATTATTGGTAACCGCATGGGATAGCCTAAATTCCCCAATGTCCTTGAATAATAAGTTTATACAGCATCATGAAAAATTACAGAGAGATTTGTTGGACAATTCCTAGTCTCTGGCAGACTGTTGGATATGCAGGTATTCACCAGTGTCAGCCACGAGCATCCCCTTTTTGGCTATCCCTGTCCCACCTGAGGAGTTATTTGCTTGGACGAACTGTTCTGATACTTTAGCCAATAATGCCACAGATATTGCTAAGTTATGGAAAACTACTGTTGGTATACCTATTGTGGGATGGGTGGGGTATCCCTGGTGGCAAGGTAACCTTTCAGGAAGCGATACACACCTTCAATATTTGGCTTATAAAGGAGGGGCTTGGGTACCTAAGAATTGGACTTGTCTAACCAATTTAGGGAAAGTTCCAACGTATGGTTTACAAATTAGTTTTAATGTGACTTCACACTCTACTGATGCCTTCAAACCAATATTGTTAGAGAGAATGATACATAATACGTCATGGAAATTTTCTAGTCTGTTTTTACAAGGTTCTAAAAACATCTGCGTTAGTATTGCTGGCAATATACCTTGTAATGAGTCCTCTGAATATGTGCCAGGAACCCCCACTAGTGGATTGGTACTGCAACATTCAGCCCTATGGGATTTACCTAATGATATGTTCTTGGTATGTGGAGACAATGCTTATAAATGGTTGCCAGTAGGGGTAAGAGGTGCTTGTACTCTGGCTCGCTTGACCCCGGCCACCTTTGTTATTCCAAATAAACAGTTGGATACACAGGCTATACCTAAACATACATTATATAAAAGAGTTGCAGATAACTCACCCCGCCCTTCAGGGAGACCACATATAATACAAATGATTGTGGCCAATAAAGTTGTCAGTTCTATTTTCATTTACCCTATGATTACACAAATGTGGGATAAATTGGTTAGGGCCACAGATTATCTAGATGATCAAATTTGGGATATATTGGATATACTTAATACTACTGTTGCTGTCCAAAACCAACTAATCATAGTCACTAATCAACATACTATAGTACTGGACTACTTAACAGCAGCACAAAGTGGTATGTGTCAGATTATTGGACCCGCTTGCTGTCATTATATAGATCCTAACAGTACTATGAAGTTAAAGTTAAAGTTAGAAGATATTCAAAGACTCAGAGATCAATATGATAAAGATAATGATCGTAATAACGACAGTTGGTGGGCATAGACTTTCTGCTTTCTTAATCCAGCCAATTGGTTCAAAGGAATTGGGGGTTGAATAGCTGGAATCTTGCAAAGTTTGTTACACATCGCTGCCTTTATCCTTGCTATGTATGTAATACTAAAACTTGTTTTTTGGTGTATTTCTGTATGTATTTGGAAATTCTGCACTAGAACAGCTAATGATGATACCAAAAGCGTTGTCACCCCTGCTCCTCTCTACACTGATTTTAAGAAGTTATCTGATGAAGATGTTGAAGTCAAGAGCATGGCTACCTTCAAAAGACCCCCACCATCGTTATCAAAAATTGTTATTCGCAAATTGTAGCATAGAGGGGGGATGGGTACGCTGCAACAGACATGTCTGGTAACATGGCATCAGACATGTGAAGACCAGTACCCCTCGAGCTTATAGCTTGGGATAGTACCTCTGATGCTGCACATAAGTTAACAAAATTTATCTAGGGGGATTGTGAAGGGTTAAACTAAGATCAGAACCATTTTGTGCTTGTAATTCCATCTTGTCGTTTATGAGATAAATTCTGTTATTAGGCTATAGTTTCTGGCTGTTTAAAGCCAAATTGTTATTTTGTAATTAGAGCAAAGTTCACGCTTGTAATAAAACCAGATTGTTCTAGTTTAGACCAGATATGAGACCTTGGGATGTATCATTGTAGAATACTCTGAAGAATGAATATGCCATTGTCCCTCTCTATGTTACGTAGGTACGGCCATATATGTAGTTTCCAGTCTTTCTGTATTTTCATAGGTTAATTGTTGCAAGTATGTTTTTATGCTATTGGTTGAAGTACAAACTTGCTAAATACTATAAAAGAAATGATGTAATAAACGGGGTAGGAAATCTGCTTTGATTCTCCCAGACAGAGACACATCTCCGTCTGGTCATTGCCGGCAATATCCTGTGAATTAATTTGGAAGTCACTTTGTCAACCGTGAAGGGTCACTTCAGATCCTCCCCCATCAATTGCAGAACTACAGTATTACAGTAGATATTGAAATTTACATTCTACTATGAAGCCTAGTCGTAGGAGAACCAAGATGGCAGTGACAGGCAACCCATAAGCACCCCATGATCATGTATCTGGGAGAGCCAGATGAGCACTGCTAGACACCTCCATTGGCAAACTGATAATTTAAATGCCGACATCAAACTGGTTTGGCAGCAGTGATTTGAGCTAGCTCTAGTCACTGATGTTGTAGAGGAAGATGCTAGGTGTATAACAGTTTCCGAACCCCCTCCATCCACACAAAGCCTGATTGTGGCATACACTTGCATTAGGGTGCATAAAGGGGTTGCAGATGAGGCTCATTTAGCATTTCATAGATCAAAACTGTGTGAGCCAAGAGATAATTTTTTTTCTAATGTTGTTGTGAGAGTTTTCTGGATTTTGGAGGTTATTTTTATTAGGTATCATTTTTCAGTTCATATAATATAACATTCAGTTCATATTGATTTTTGGAGTGGATTTTAAAATGACTCCATAGGGTGCCTCGGTCTCAGATTACTTTATGTTTTATGGTTAGAATAATGTAGAATGTAGCACTATTCATCTCATCCAAATAATAGACACTACATCAGACCAAATTGTCTCTAATTTAAGCCAAAAACAGAAATCAAGTGCCATTGTTGTCCATCGTGTGCTTGATTTGGTGCTCCATCATTTTTACTTTTTACTTCTATGACAGAACAAAAAACAAAAACAAGACATATATGAACTCATCTTTATCTGTGACTTCTAATATAATGTGACAAGTAGTTCGATAACTCATGTTTCAACCATTTTTTATATTGTAAGAGCAGGTGATATCTTAAATGACATGCTGCACAAAGCAACATCTCCTCCGTCATCTCTGTCTACCATACTACCCAATCTCTCTATTCTGCTAATGATTTAAGAAAAACATCCCACATTCTTCAAACCTTAGACTCCAATCTCAAAGTCGTATGCTGTAACAGTTCCCTGGAATGGGTAAACCCAGACAGTCATTTAAGTTCTAAGAATCTACACCTTTAGGCTAAGTGCACACGTTCAGGATTATTTGCGTTTTTTTCACGTTTTTTCGTGGGAAAAAATGCGTCAAAAACGCATGAATTAAGCATCCTATCATTTAGAATGAATTCTGCAATTTCTGTGCACATGGTGCGTTTTTTTTCCGCGAAAAAAACGCATCGCGGAAAATCTAGCAACATGTCCATTAATTTTGCGGATTTCTAGCGTTTTTCCCGCTATATTATTGACCTAGAAAGTTAAGGGAAAAATCGCGGTAAAAACGCGTCAAATCCGTGCAAAAAGCGTGCAAAATCCGCGCAAAAAAACGCACGTTTTTGCCACGAAAAAAGTCCGGTTTTCCTCAGGAATATTCTGAAAACATTCCTGAACGTGTGCACTTAGCCTCAAAGTGTACCTAAATTTTCAGGTATATTTTCAGAAGCCATCATGTGTGTAACTGGAGAGTTAGTGGAGTGTGACATGACAGGGTAAGAAGTCTTGTAGGCTATGCCATTCTCCTCTTGGAAATAAAATATGCAAATTGTATCTTCAGAGAGGAAGTGGAATTGAACTGTAGTGCCACCTATTGAAAACAGCAATCCTAAAAGTCAATATCGACCCATTAACGAGCCTTGCCACATAATTTAGAATAAAAGCTAAACCAGAATTTCAGTTTGCAGACACCAGGGATGAGCGAACACTAAAGTGCTCGTTACTCGAACCGAGGGATTCCTAATGCTAGGATCATTTTGAGTAACGCGTATAATGGATGTCAATGGGAAATTCGAGTATTTTTTCCAGAAGACCCTACAAAGAGGTCTAGGGGTTGTGAAAATGCTGAATGATGAATGGAAAAAGTGCAGAATGGAAGGAGAACAGCACGGAGAAGAGCACTGGAAGCATTTGACTGCCAGATTGCTGCTGAGAACAATGTTGTCACACTTTTACTCCACTTTAAGGGCTGACAATAAAACAATCAAAATCAGCGAGAAATTGGAGTTTACAGAAAAAAAATGTTAAGAAACATTCCTTCCTGTATAATGAGTTGTATACACAGTAAAGAAAATTTTAAAAGGATTTTAAAAAATAATAATTTAAGTAAACCAAAATTGAAAAGTTTATTAAGTCTTATAAAAGTTTTCTTTTTTCTATTAAAACACTGGAAATTTTAGTGTCATTTATGAAGAAAGCAAAAACTATATGGAAGAGGGACTCAGATGCATCATGTATTAGACATAAATGTGGGCCTTATACACATTATGGTCAAATTGTCATATAGTTCAAAACCTGCCAAAAAATACAAGCAGGGTCATGCATACACCCTTGAAGGCACCAATTGTAGTGTCTCATTTAAATATTGTGCACCAAGTGTAGTTGTGGTACTCTTACACTCATAAAACCTGTGCACACAGTGCAAAGCCTGCCTAAAATTACAAGCAGGGTCATCAATACACCATTGAAGGCACCAACAGTAGTGTCTCATTCAAATATTGTGAACAAAGTGTTAGTTGTGGTACTCCTACACTCATAAAGGCTCTGCACACAGTGCAAAGCCAGGCAAAAAATTATAAGTCATCCAGTCATCCATAGACCCTTGAATGCAACAACTGGGAGACTCATTCAAATATTTTGAAAGTGTAGTTTATGTACTCCTACACTCAAATGCTTTGAGAAATTTTTATGACGGTTAATACAGTAATCCTCTTCAGGAGTCTGTTTCTTCTTCTTTCCCGTGAAGGCTGTGGGAATTGTCTCCACCTTCTTCCTGGAGCCCGATTCCCAGGTGCCTGAGGTGTAAGTGACCCGGCTTCGGGTAGTGTCGGAGCCTCGACATGTAGAAATGGTCAAGAGCTCCCTGTATCCCCTGCACTATCGCCTGCATGCACATATTGTGTGGGTAACCCCAAGGATAGTCTGATCTCTCGGGGTTGGTAGCCCCGTCTTGAGCTGCCTCGAGGTGCCTCTCCCAGCCTGTTCATTTCACAATAATGGTTCATTCTGCTCCCTTCCTTCACACCCACCGCATACTAGCGATGTTGCCCCAACAATTTGAGGAATGTGACTCTGGTTGCAGCCGTCAGCTTTTGCAGCCTTCAAGGCAAGTGTTCCATTTCTACTGCCTGCTTGTTGAACAAGACATGATGACCGGTCCCAACCTCATCTATGGACCCCCATCTCCACTGCCAGTCGTATGTAAAGACCCCCCTCTGAATGCCAACTCTTGGCAGCTGCTACCCACTAATATGTATCCAGCCCAGGCCCTGGCTTGCCTCCTTCTTTCTTCTGACCAGCCTAGGCCCCGCAGACTGCTCACAAGTTTCTGGATTCTGGCTCTCCCATATGCAGTCAGCAAGAACTCCAGCGGAGACAGCTGCTACCTGAGTGGTTCTGGGAAAACTGAGGGCTCCAGTTATGGACCACAGGCTCCTGCCACCTCTGCTGTCATGCCAGCTGGGTCTGGCTTCAATATTCCTTTAGTTGCTCCCTTAGAATACTCGTGAAATTCTACCATTTTATTGCCTTGTCGCTCATTAAGCATAGTACGGATTACTAATTCAATCCCCAAAAAATATTCCACCGAAATGTAACACAAAGCACGTAATAATTTATGGATGACAAATTCAATCCAGACAAAATTTTGAACGTCTTTTGGAGTGTTAAATACTAACAAAATGTAACACAAAGTACATAATACTCTCTGGATTACAATATAGTCCATTTTTTTTCACCCAAAATAAAAAAGTGGTCATGTGCAGCAGCTATATATTTAGCAATGGACTCCAATGCCCTAAGCCCTGTCTAGGGGCTGTATTCTGCCACTCTTCCTGCTCCTGCAACTGTCCCTAGGCTAAATGTAGAATGTATCTGTTACAAACAGCAAAGCCCTTAGAAGGACTGTTGGTATGCTGTTTCTGTTGCTGGATAACTGCACTCTAACTCCAATCAGAACTGTTCCTGAGCTGTGCAATGGCATCAGTGAGCTGAGTGTGGCGGTGCCTGTCCTTTTATAACCTCTGATGAGGTAAAGTGGCCAGCCAATCACATTAATGTCAATACCAAGATGGATACGACATTACAGTGACTGGCAGGCAATCCCCGCATGCTTATTGGCTGTGTAACAGACGCTGAACATGCGGGACGGGGATTCAAGCTTCAAATGCGTGCTCAAGCCAATGTTCATCGAGTGCTGAGCACCTCAATACTCAAGTGATATCCGATTATAACTGAGCAAGTTTGCTCATCCCTAGTAGCAACGTGTTTTGGGGTGCTTGACACTCCTCAGTACAAAGCACAAGATCTGAATTGGCTGTATGAGAGGCCTCTTACTGGGGTCAAAAGGGTAACTCTTCTTATTGAGAGTGACAGGCTGACATGCCAAGATAAGGAGTCTTATGTGCTGTGCAATGCTCCTCTGAGAAATTAAATAAGCAAAATGTCTCTTCAGAGAGGAAGAGGACTTGAACTCTACAGTCAAATCAGATCTAAAGATTTGCAGTAAGGAGAGGCAACACCCTGAAATGCATGTCTGTCAATTGAGAGATTTCAGTTTGGCTGTTATTGTAAAGTATGTGGCAAAGCTCGTTAAAGGGTTGATATTGACTTTTAGGATTTCTGCTACCAAAAAGTGGCACTAGAGTTCTACTTCTCATCCTCTTTGAAGAGGCAATTTGCATATGTACCTGTTAGATAAGACTTATTGCCACTATATAATTTCTGTCTTGCATTTTTCACCAGTTTTCTCTCTGTAAACTTCATTGCTATTTTTTGTTAAGGGTATGCCACACTAAACAATATCGCTAACGAGATCGCTAAAAAACGTCACTATTTAGCGATCCCGTTAGCGATATTGTTCAGTGCGGCAGCTTCCAGCGACGAGCTTCCTGCTGTGATCTCGCTCGTCGCTGACATCGTTCCGGACCCTATTTTATCGTCGGCGCTCCCGCTGGGTAAGTATTATCGCTGAATGTGGCACCTTTTTGTGAACAATGTGCGACCTCATTAACGATGCATTAGTCAGCGGCGGAGGCGGGACTTTGTTTTCTTTCATTAACGCCCTTCAGCTCTGATTGGTGACCACAAACATAACCTCAGCTATAATAACTGCGCCTCCATCCATTGTTTCCAGAGCACTTTGTGGATGATTCCAACTGTGCTTTGTGCGTTTTTGTGAGGATAGTATCGCGTGTCGGTGTTTTGCGATCATATTTGTGGCGCAGTGGTGGGTTTTGCGATCCTGTCTGAGTCGTTAGAGCACCATCCATCCCCATTTGGATTTGGATCTTTGGGATATTTGGATTTGGATTCAAGGTACATATTGTTTGTGATGTTGTGATGTTTTGATATTGTTTTTTGACCTTATTTTTTTTTTTTCGTCCTCTGCTTTATTGCTTTTACACCCCTGACCTTATTTATTTATTTATTTATTTATTTTTTTCGTCTGCTTTATTTATTTTACACCCCTCACCATTTTAGACATTTGTAAACTGTATAAACTGAAAAGTTTATTTTTTTTTTTGTTATATAATTTTTATTTTATTCTTTATTTTATTCTGTTTAAACACTTTAGTAATAGTAATTAATTAGTCATTAACTTTTCTCTTCTTTACCGTACAGGTTGCACATAATGAACCTGTCCACCGCGGAGCGTGTGATTGTGGCAGTTGCACTGTCAATGGAGGCAGATCGTCAGGAAGAGGCGCGAGTGGAAGAGAGGCGCTCCAAGCGAAAGCGTCGCATGTGGACCAGGGAATGGCTGGAGCAGAGGTCCAGATTCACCCACATGCATCTAGTGAGGGAGTTGCAGGAGAAGAATCCGCAGGATTTCCGGAATTATCTACGGATGTCGGAGGATTCATTCAAGCTCCTACTGGAAGCTGTGAGGCCACTCATTGAACGGCAGGATACCCGGATGCGTGCAGCTGTTTCAGCAGAGGAACGTTTGGCAGTAACGCTGCGATTTCTGGCAACCGGACGTTCCATGAAGGATTTGCAATATTCTGCTGCAATTTCTCGGTCGCTGCTTGGAGAACTAATTCCGGAGACATGCAACGCCATCGTCCGCAGTTTACGGAGCTACATGCCATTTCCAAAATCAGTGGCGGAATGGCAAATTATTGCCTCTGATTTTGAACGGATTTGGCAGTTCCCAAACTGTGGTGGTGCCTTGGATGGCAAACATGTGCGGATCACGCAACCAGCCAAAAGCGGATCCTTTTTTCATAATTACAAGGGCTACTTCAGCGTGATCCTCATGGCCCTTGTTAATGCCAATTATGAATTTATTGACGTTAATGTTGGCATTAATGGAAGGGTTTCTGACGGTGGCGTTTTGGAGCACACAAGTTTTGGTGATCGGTTGTTTAATAATAAACTTAACTTGCCAACCAACATGGACACCACCGCCAACCTAAACTTTGTGTTTGTGGGTGATGAAGCCTTCCCCCTTCATGAGCATCTTGTGAAACCGTACCCACAAAAGACTTTGACAGGGGAAAGGCGGATTTTTAACTACAGACTGTCTAGGGCACGGCGCGTTGTGGAGAATGCCTTTGGCATAATGGCCAACCGCTTCAGGGTTTTCCACACTCCAATCAACATGAAGCTGGAATCCATAGACTCTGTGGTGTTGGCCTGTTGTGTGCTGCACAATTTTCTAAGAAAACGCGATGCTGGTACTTACAGTCCGCCAGGATTCATGGACTCGGACAACAATGGTGACGTGGTGCTCGGAGAATGGCGTGACAATGATCCCGCTATTGCAGGCCTTCAACCTGTCAATCAAGGCAGGAGCAAGGACAATGCGAAGGCCGGCCGAGACAAGTACTGCCAGTACTTTAATGGGCCTGGTGCAGTGAGTTGGCAGCATCAGGTCTAGTTTGATTTTGAGAATGTTTTACTTTACCCTTTTTTTAACAATGTTTTGATAATAAAATATTTTTATTTTAAAAATGCATTCGTGTTTTTTTCAATTATTTTACCAATATGGGAGAAGGGCTAATGATGGGTGAGATGTGGGGAGGGAGTAATGGGGATGGCAACGAGACATGTTACCAGCTGCTGTAGTTTTTAAAATCTTTTCAAAGGCTTTTTTTTTCCCTATTTTTTGTTATACATTGTATCTACTTGTCACACACGTGCTCATGGGAGTACCATCAGTCATAGGAGTTAATTTTTACAAAAAATAAAGAAAAAAGTTTCAAATATTTTCAATTATTTTAAGGGCCTATGGTCTCACTAGCGTTCAAACATTATAATTATATATAACAGATAATACACCACAGCTGCATATATAAAGTTTAAATATATAATATATATATTATAGTCATATATGAAAGGTTAAAAAATTGTTATACATATATTTGAAAATTCTTGGGAGGTAAAGGTCAACATTCACCAGGGAATCAGCTATTCACAGATATGCGACGTCATTGTGATCGCAATGTGACCACACAAGTAAACATGCATACAGATCTGCAAAAAGCCATTGTGATTTGCAAGGGGATTAGCGAGCCCCAGCCATCAAAATATACGAGGCTATTGTGATCGCTATTTGACTACCCACGCTATTCAAAAAGCCATTGTGACTTGCAAAGGGGATTAGCGAGCCCCAGCCATCAAGATATGCGATGTTATTGTGATCGCTATTTGACTACTCACGCTATGCAAAAAGCCATTGTGACTTGCAAAGGGGATTAGCGAGCCCCAGCCATCAAGATATGCGATGTTATTGTGATCGCTATTTGACTACTCACGCTATGCAAAAAGCCATTGTGACTTTGCAAAGGGGATTAGCGAGCCCCAGCCATCAAGATATGCGATGTTATTTGGATCGCTATTTGACACTGCAACTACACATGCAAACATGCAAAAAGCCATTTGTGATTTGCTAGATTGTCACGATCCCCAGCCATAAAGACATGACACGCCATTGTGATCGCCTACCTTGGAACAGTGGTATTGCGATTGCAACAGCATTTCATATCTGTGCTTCTGCCGCATGGCTGCTGCGGTTACTTTTCAATCGCAAAAACCCCGTTTAGCGTCGCGGTGCGGTCGCACGTAACGTGCGCACGCTGTGACGTCATGGCGCTGGCGTCGCCCAATGCTCTGTTGTTTGTGATGGCGGCAATGGCGGCGAGACAGCGCGGGCCCAAATGGGCTGATGAAGAGGTCCGTTATCTGATTAAGAAGACGGACCTCTGGGACTACCACTGCAGGCTACCTGTGGCACATCCAATGCGCCACAAAAGGTTATGCCTGCAGAGGATCCAGCGGGGCCTGCAGAGGAGATTTAATGTCTGTCGTACAAGAGCACAGATCAGGAAGAAGCTGGCGGACCTGCGATATCGCTCACGCGAGAGGGTCGCCAGCATCCGGGCCCAGCTCCGCAGGCCTCTGAGTGAGTATTGATGAGGGTATCTGGATAGGTTATGTTTTGTGGGGTAGGCTACTTTCACACTTGCATTTTTTAGCGATGCGTTTCGAGCGCACAAGTAGCGCATTAAAAAAACGCATGCAAACGCTTATAAACGCTGCGATATTTAGTCGCATCAGCATGCACATTTCGACAAAAAAAAACAGCGTTTGTCTGCGATTTCATGCGTTTTTGCATGCTTTTGGGTTGTTTTGGCGCATGCGTTGTCTATGTGTCACATTTCTATCATCTCTGCCTCCATTATCTCTGCCTCCATCATCTGTCTCCATCATCTCTGGCTCCATCATCTCTGGCTCCATCATCTCTGTCTCCATCATCTCTGGCTCCATCATCTCTGTCTCAATCATCTCTTTTTTTTTTTTTTTGACCGGAAAAAAAATTGCAACATGTAGCGTCTAGCGCGTATGCGTTCACACCGGGAAAATGCGCAGCGCACGACAAACGCACATGAACGCGTGCAAGCGCTAAACCCTGCGCCCGCCATGTTAAAGATAGGGGAACATTGCGCATGCGTCCGATAGCGCAAGATGCGCTGCGACAAAAAACGCAAGTAGCCTTATCTACCTATATCAATGCACCCGCAGTGATGGGAGTACCGACAGTGATAGGGCAGGCAGTGAAGGGAGTACCAGTCGTGAGGGGGTTTACAGGCATAGATGGAAGTACTGGCAGTAACGGGGTTAGTAGAAGGATTATTTGACTGAATTGTATATTTTATTTACAGCACCACCTTCACCAGCTGCTGCGGCTACCCCTCCACCTCCATCTCCTTCCCCGGCTACCCCTCCACCTCCATCTCCGGCTACCCCTCCACCACCATCCTCACCACACCTCTCCATCCCTTCAGCCCCTTCCCTGGCAGCAACCCCCCTCCACAGTCGGGGTCAAGCACCTCACCTTCCATTGCCTTCTCTCCAGCATCATCCCGTCACACGGATGCAGGCTCCCCATCAGGTAATTAACGCACATTATATAAGCGTCAGACATGTTTGAGAACTTTGTAAGGTCTTATGTGTAATGGCTGTTGTAATAAAAAATTTTTTCTGTGTTTCCCTAGCCGGCGGACCAACAGGTTCTGGGTGGGCAGTGAGCGGGTCGTCTGACGACAACCGTAAGTGTTAATTAACATAACATGTACATGTTGATGTTGCAACAGAATTCACTATTAACTGTTACCTTTACCTCCACAGAAATCCCGACTGCCCAGGACCTGTTGGTATCCCACCGCCGGCTGATGACGGAAGTGAGCAGCGCTGTGGCAGCGATGCAAACTGCGGTGGCAGCGCTGCAAAGAACGATGGGAGCTCTGCATCAACACGGGATGATGCTGGAGAGGGCAGCGGCTGGACACCGGGGCCCTCAGTAATTTTTTTTTTTTTGAATTTTTTTTTTGATTTTGTTAATAATTTGTTTATATTTTTTTTATTTTGTTATGTTTTTTTTTTTAGTTAATTTTTATATCTTTATTTAAAAAAAAAATATATATATATGACATAAATATATATTTAATATTTTACGTTTATCTACGCAGCTGTGGTGTATTATTTTTAGTATAAGGTTTTAGCGCTAGTGTGACCAGTGCCTTAAAAAAAAAATGTTAATTTTAGATATTTTTTTCATTTCATTTTTTCCCTATGATGGAACACCTATGATAGCTAGTACTCCCATGACCCCATGTGTGACAAGTAGATGTAATAAAAATACAACATTTTAATAGTTGACATCACATAAGAAAAGACCACAATTCATTAGATAAATAAGTTTTTTATTAAAAAAGGTATCAATGTAAAAATATAAAAACAACCAAAAAAAACTTTAGTAAAACATTTTAAAAACTACAACTGCTGGTAAGATGGATCATTGCCATTACCACGCTGCCTCTGCGGTGTATAAAAATAAGGGGGAGCACCAGCGTTTGGGTTTATCCCAACTGGGTTTGGCACAAGATTGTGCTGTCATGAGTAGTCCGGGTACTGCTGCGGTCTTGGCATGACGACATATGTGTTGTCCAGGTTTCCAAAAGACGCTTGATTCAGTACCTCTAACATCAGTCTCTCAGCATGAAGCCGCTGAACTGGATCCAGAGTAGGTAGCCTCTCATTCGCAAAATATGCAAAGCCAGTTATTTTAGTTTCTTTTTCTGCTGTAAGAAGTTTTTTAGCAATTTCCACCAATTCAGGAGTAGCCGAGGTGGGAGACGAGGTGGGAGCCGAGGTGAGAGCCTTCCTTTTCGTTCCTGAAAGTGAAAGCCGCCTCCGCACAGATGATGGTGGCTCGACTACTACTTCGTCTATGTGATCCGGCATGCTGTCTTCTTCAGTTGCAGGTGTGGAGATGGCCTCTTCTGTGTCCTGCATGAACAAAAAACAAATGGTAAATCACAAAGACAAAGACATTAATCTTCACACTATAACACCCATATACAGCAAAAATGTGAAAACGACACTTGTAAAGACAAAGAAATTTATCTTCACACTATAACACCCATATACAGCAAAAATGTGAAAACTACACTTGTAAATGGATAAGCCTCAACCGTTGAGCTAGATAAATTATCAGTACATGAAGGGATATATTCTGCCATTTTATCTACATTTCACAATAATATTTTTTAAATTTAAGTCCACTTTGGCATGTACATTAAAATGTGTTTTAATACAAAGGTACTTACATGTACGACAGGGGTGTCCGGCTGGATCACCGGGTCTAGATCCGAAATGGATGTCCCTTCTCTGGGTACTTCCTGGTCCCTTGTAAAAGCGAACAGATCAAAGTACCACAGTTTGGGGACATAAACTTCTTCGGCCCCGGCTCCAGATTTGGTTGAATTGATAACTTTATTGAGCTCTTTTTTATAAACCGTGCGGAGGGCCTGAATCCGTTTTTTAACCGTTGACTCATCCGCCGGTTCATCAGGGTAATGGCTCCTGCAGAGCTCCGCCAGTTTTTGGTAGGCGTCCTTCTTTTTCAACCGGTTACTGTAATCTGCAGACTTAATTTTCCAGAGGCACGGCATTGTGCGGTACAGCTCAATAAAATCACGCAAAAACTCCTGCTTATCAGCCATCTGTAATAAAAAATGATTATGTGAGAACAGCAGAATGGTTAAATAAAATGCTTACATAGTCTACAACATAGAACACAGCAGGGATCACAAAATGGTGGTTGTGGGCGACGCAGGAGTAAACATAGATAGAGCTGGGATCATAAAATGGTGGTTGTGGGCGACGCAGGAGTAAACATAGATAGAGCTGGGATCATAAAATGGTGGGCGTGCCTGAACAAAACAATGAAAAAACATGATGGACAACAATGGTTAACAACAGCAGAGATCTAAAATGGATCGGTACAATTAAAGACAAAAGAAAAATTAAATGTGACAAAAAAAATTACCTACCTTACAAAACTTGTGTGATTCTGAAAAAAGAAATAGGGAAACTAGCGTCACAACTGGATCGCAGAGGATACTCCACAGACGATCGCAAAAACTCCAACGTAGAAAGTAGCAACCGAAATAGTGGTGTAAACCGGATCGCAGTAGCTACCAAGACTAGCAGGACACACTGGGTGAAAACCGCTTCTGCTCGAGAGCAATGGAGAAGAGTGCTGATACGTTGTCTTTTATGACGCGGTCATCCAATCACAAAGCGGGAGAGCTGTGATAAATATCTATGACACACATAGTGACCACCAATCTGTGACGAGGGGCGTGCAAAAGGTCGCGCTCAGTCACGCCTATCGAGGTCGTGATCTTTCACAGTACATGCAGTGTGGCACATCCCAACGACCGCCAAAGTCGTTAAAAAGATCGCTAACCGCGGATGCGTCGTTAATGAGATCGTCAAGTATGGCAGCTACTAGCGACCTTAAAACGATCTCGCCAACGATAGCGTCGTTATCGTGATCGTTAGCGGGAACGTTTAGTGTGGCAGTACCTTAAGTCTCTGAGGTCGTGGGGTAGATAAGTTGAATTAAAGTCTCCCATACTTAGCACACACAGAATGCATGGAAAGCATTTTACAGCAGTACTGAGCAGTGTAACTGTGAATCCAGTATAAGGATAAGCTAAAGCTCTATATTAGAAAGACACAGCTTGATCTATCAGTTTGTTTCTTTGCCTGTATGCCACTGTGTCACAGATAGTGATGAGCGAAATTGTTTGGAAAACGATCGCCAAACATAAATTCTGCACGAATATGACACATTCGGATTCGTGATCGGAAACACAAGCAAAATGTTATAAAATCAGTAAAAAATTGGTGACATTCGGTAAAAGTGTGGGAAAATATTTGCGTTGCCACAAAAATATTTTCAGCACTTTAGCAATGATAATGGTGGTGTATCATGAGCGTTTGGTACGTGTTTGATGAGGGGGGGTGGTGGAGAGCTCAGAGGTGAGGCGTTCTTGCAAGCACAGCAGTCATTTTTTTTCCCCCTAACTTTATGTGTGCACATTGCGGATAGCCAATCAGGGTGCAGGAAACACCCACAATGTCCTGACATTACAGCTTGTGTCATTGGCTCCTGAAATCACCTGTTATTGATCCTGTTGTACCTTCCCATTCCCACCCAAAAAAATTCTTCTGTTACTAATGTCATACAGTAGGAGACATGTCACTTTTAAACTATTTCGGGCATCCACTCAATCTTATACAGACCTTATCGACAGGCCCCAAAAATTCTTCTTTTACTAACGTCATACAATAGGGGACATGAGACTTTGAAATTGCTTGGAGGCTATCTTCTAGATTATGTGCATCTTTGGCATCCAATTTCTCATGGGCGTCTTTTATACCTAGCTTGAGACACACATCTGTTACACCCTATGTTCTGATGAGTATCAAACGCTCTCTGGTAATTGGTGTTTTGTAGATGAGTAATAGTTTTAAGCTGTATTCTGGATCTTGTACTTCCCATAACCGCCCTGCTACTGATCCTGTTGTATGTTCCCATTCCCACCCAAAAAAAAATTTCTGCTACTAACGTCATACAGTAGGGGACATGTCACTTTTAAACTGTTTCGAGCATCCACTCAATCTTATACAGGCCTTATCAAAAGGCCCAAAAAAAGTTCTTCTCTTGCTAACGTCATGCAGTAGGGGACATGTCACTTTTAATTTGTTTGGAGCATCTCGTCAATGTTGTACAGGCCTTATCGACAAGCCCAAAAAAGTACTTCTGCTACTAACGTCATACAGTAGGGGACATGTCACTTTTAAATTGTTTGGAGGCTATCTTCTAGATTATGTGCATCTTTGGCATCCAATTTCTCACGGGCATCTTTTTTACCTAGCTTGAGACACGCATTTTTTACACCTATCTTCTGATGAGCATCAAACGCTATCTGGTAATTGGTGTTGGGTTGATGAGTAATAGTTGTAGGCTGGATCCTAGATATTGTACTTCCCATAGCCGCCCTGTTATTGATCCTGTTGTACATTCCCATTCCCGCCCAAAAAAATTCTTCTGTTACTAACGTCATACAGTAGGGGACATGTCACTTTGAAATTTTTTGTAGCATCTAGTCAATGTTATATCGGCCTCATCCACACCAAAAACAAAAAAAATCTGTTACTAATGTCATACATTAGCGGACATCTCACTTTGAAATTTTTGGGAGCAGATCTTCTTTGGCATACAGGCCTCATCGACGCTGAAACAATTCTTTCTGCTGTGAGTAACGTGATTAATCTCGCCATATTTCACCTTCTAATTTTGTGCCGCTGAAATTCAGCTGTGTGCAGAGGCTGTGCAGAGTAAAAAATCTATTTTTTAGTTTCTAATAGTGTGCTCCTAGCACACTATCTGAGCAACATGACTGTGAAAAAGTGAGGTTGAGAAGGAAGGGGGATTAGGCTTGGTGTTTGAGGTGTATGTGGGGTAGATGTTAATGTTTCTGAAAGCACTAGTGACCCACTAACGTGATATCCTATCCAAAGACAACTGGCAACTTCTGTTTCTGGATGTTGTAGTTTTTAGTGTGCTGCATTGTTCTTGTGTAATTGCAGTCTCTGATATCTTTAGTGGGGCTTATGTGCCTGCTGTTGCTGCTGCTGTTGGAGATGTTAACAATAATTTGTAGAAATGTGCTTGCTTGTCCATCTGCTGGGTTGGGTGTAGCGCAAGACCTGTTGGTCCCTATTATACTATTTCTACTGTGGTTAAATTGATGTCACTTTGTTATTGTCTGACATAAATTTTTGTAAATGTGTAGATTCCGTGTTGGGTCTCCTTCATGTGTGTGCCTGTAGCAGTAGGCCTCTGACACCGGCAGTCCTCCACAGTCTTTGAGTCAACTTCCCGTGTCATTATCCTTACATTTTTCTGACAATAGTAATTTATGAAACTGATATGTGTGCCACCTGAGTGTGGCTGAGCATCACATTCAATTTTTTTGGGGGGTTATCACTTATATAGTGCCAATAATTCAACATTCTCTTTACAGACATTACTGGCACTGTCATCATTGGGACTCATAATCAAAATTTACTGTCTGTATGTCTTTGTAGTTTGGGTATAAAAATAATTACTGGGAGTAAACACTCACAAACAAGGTTAGAACATGCAAACTCTTTGCAGATGCTGTCCTTGGTGAGGTTGTAACACAGGACTACAGCGCTGCAAGACTGCTAATGTTTTTGTGTTGACAACTGAACGTTTCTGTGGTTGGAAGGCTATCACTGCGATTCAAACTGTGTGCCTCATTGCTGTGTTGGGGAAAACCACTGTCAAGATTGTCTTCCAGCATGTTTTGATACTGCAGCATGGGTGCATCCCTTTATGGGGGGGAAGCAACTGGCAAAATTTACTTTTGTATTGTGGCTAGAACACATTGGCAACCCAGTGGTCAGCATTATTTGGAATCATAACTACACCGGTAACAATCATGTTGCAGATAGTGCTGCAAGAAGGTGCTCATGGGTCAGTCTCTTTCATGAGGTCCAACTCCACAGTGTGTTGGTGGTGGCATAACACTCAAACTTTCTTCCTCCATCCCCTCCTGACCACCACGGACAACATAAAGTGAATCATTATCGTCATTATCTCCTAACTGTTGCGCATCCATCACCTCTTACTTCTCGTCCTTTTCATGGTCCTTCTAAATTTGTTCCTCCCATGGCAAATGTCTGTGAGATGACAGACCTGAATGTATAGATATTGTTAGCCCTAAAGGTATCCTCCTCTGCTTCCTCCTCTTCCCCCAGGACCACCACCACCACCTGCTCACCCACACCATTTAAAGTGTTCTCTAGCAGGTAGATGACATTAATAGGGATGCTGATGACAGCATCATCACCGCTAACCATCTTAGTAGCCATTAAGAAAATGTGCAGAAGGGTGCAGAGGTCCTTCATCTGTATCCAGTACGCAAGTGTGAATTGCACCATGTCCATACTTTGTTGTGCCTATTTAAAATGTCATCCTGCACCAGGTCTTGGCGCTGCGGCCACAGTCGCTGCAACATGTGCATGGTTTAAATCCATGGTGTGATCATATCAACTGGTTAATCGGTAGTTCGAAAGATTTAGTTTCCAACTGAAGTTGAATGGTGGAAATCAGCATGACAGTGGTTTTTGCAGCAGTGCATCCAGGCTGGGACAGTGGCAGAGGAATTACTGTAAAGTCAGGTTGAGGATGCGAACTGTTATGTTTTGGTAGCTGAGGAGAGCAGGCAAAAATGGCAATACACCAGAGAGGTTGGTATCTACTGGATTGCAGTACCCTGTCTAACCACCACAACTAAAGGCAGCCGTGGAGCGTTCCTACGTTGGTCCTAGACACCTCGTCACAGCCTGAGAGGCTAACTACACCTAAAGATAGAAAGAGGAAAGCTATCTGCCCCGGAGCAGATCCCCAAAGAACATAGGAAGCCCCCAAACATGTAATGGCTGTTAGACAAGAGGAAATACAGACACAGACAGAAAATAGTATGAGCAAATGCTGGGGCCCAATCTGCCTAGACAGAAAAGGACAGGAAGGATACTTACTGCAATCCAAAAAAAAACCTAAAAAATGCCAACGCTACTAATTGCAAAAACACCTGAGATCACACGACCTCTACCACCTAAATTAGTTCTCTGGTGTAACAAAACTAAGCCGCAGCCACAGAAAAAACTGGAAAAGACAAATGAACAAACAACAGTGGCTCCAGAGGAACCGAGAGGAGACCAAGCCCCCCCGGGAGGGGAACCTGGCCAACCTCACAGAAATGCAGAGAAAAATGCAAATGGAAAGCACAAAAACAAAAAGCAGAAAATATCTTATCTGAGAGCAGGAGAAGAGGCAAGACTCAGCAAGCTTCCAAGTGAACCAGGAAACAACGTTGAGACAAGAACAAATGATCACCGGCAACCATGATGGGGGGAAACCTCCCTTATATCCAGCCAGTCCGTGATTCCTGATTGCCAATCCTCATTGAATGGTTCAGTACTGTTTGTAACCACCAGAGGGAGCCTCTGCTCAGAATTCATTTCTAAAACATTCATAACAGCGAACCATGCAAGGCACGTGTGTAAGCTTGGTCCGGCGTAGGACTGCCACCAGGTTTGCACCATTATCACGCACGGCATTCCCTGGCTCCAGGTTGAGTGTAGACAGCCATTGCCCAAACTCGGCATGGATAGCTGTCCACAACTGTTATTCTGTATGACTGCGATCTCCAAGTCATATTATTGTAAACACTGCCTGATTATGGTGAGCCCTGGCTGCACAGTACGGAGGTGAGGGAGCGATTCTCTTTGCAGTGTTGTAACGTGTGTTTAATTAAGGCAGGGGTTGAGGGCCCAGATGGAGGCCCTAGAGGAGGTGGAGGAGGCAGAATCACTGTAGGAACTGTTACATACAGAGGTTTGTTCCACAAGCCCTGGGGATTCCAAGACTTGGTGTCTAGTGACACCTTGGTGTCTACTGCTTTAGTTCTACATCCCTTGGTGTGTACTAGTTTAGTTCTCCAACTCAAGCTGTTTAGTAGTTTAGTTCTTCAATCCCTGTTGTCTTTTAATTTAGTTATCCAACGTATGGTGTGTAGTGATTTAGTTCTACAACCCTAGCTGTTTAGTAGTATAGTTCTCCAACCCCTGTTCTCTTTTAGCTTAGTTATCTATTGTATGGTGTGTAGTGGTTTAGTTCTACAGCCCTAGCTGTTTAGTAGCTTAGGTCTCCAACCCCTGTTGTCTAGTAGTTTAGCTATCCATATTATGGTGTGTTGGGTTTAATTCTCCATCCCCAAGCGCCCTGCAAGTCTTGGGGATTGCAAGACTTGGGGAGCAGCCCCTTCCTCGACTGCTCCTACAACCACCAGAGTCACCCAGTGCTCAGTCATCTAGCTGTAACTCCTCTGTCCATGCTTGCTCATCCAGGTGTCATTATTAAAATGCACCTTGGCAGACATAGAATTTTTCAAAGAACAGGTGATGTTGTCTGCGACTTGCTACTGTAGAGCAGGCACATCTTTCTTAAAGAAGTAATGATGACTGCGCAGCTGGTATTGGGGGACTGCAATGGCCATCAGCTTTCGGATCCATAAGGGTGAAAGGCTGCATTTCCGTGGCCAACAGATTGGAGTAGACATGCAATAATCACAGAAATCACAGGCCATGAGTCATACAGAAACAAGCGCTGTGATCTTAGTGGCAAATAGCTGCCCCCTATCATCCAGACAATGACACGATTGAGCGACGAATCATCCGAGGAGGCCGCAGGCTGTTCACAATAATTAATTCTCAGAAAAGTAATAGTGAGCATACAGCTTATCTACGTCCAGATTACAACACATGGAATATGCGGATATCCCACTGTACGATCACTGCTTCCACGATAACCCTACACTCCTCCCTGCCAATAACAATCCTGTTTTTAACCCAATAAATAAATGCAGGCTGATTGTTCGCCATTCTTCTTTTGAGGTTCACACCATCAGGGTGTTCCATCCCCTCTCCTTCAGAGTAGCAGTCATATACCGGCCCCCAGGCTCACCCACCCACATCCTTGACCACATTTATGCGTTGCATTCACACATCATGTCCTCAGGATTGACAACCGTTATCCTGGGAGACTTCAACAGCGCCACCTCCCCAACTGCATCCCAGCTTCTATCTCTAGCCAATTCTCGTGGCCTTTCATAACTTTAAAAGTCTGAGACACACAAAGACGGTAACACCTCTGATCTGGACTTTGTCCAGCTCAGTTCAATCTCCTACCTAGAAGACTCACTTCTTACCCTTTGTCCCCCATGAAAGTAGGAGTATAACCACAACTTAGACATTTTTAGGTGCTCCCTATCACGTTCTCTAATCAATGTCCTTTATAGATATATAGCTTATTCTCTATTTTTCAGAACATAATTCACCATCAAATTCAACCGTAACCCATAAGGCTCATGCAGCCTTTATATACCCACATTTCCTCAAGATGGTTGGACCATCATTGTAAATAAGCACCTGTAATTGGTTTCACCCCCACCTCATTGTAGATTGTAAGCTATGAAAAGCAGAGTCGTCATTATTTTTGCTTGAATTGTTTGATTATTTTAAACTTGGTAACTTTTGACTGTTTTATATGAGCTGCTGACTCGTAAAGCTATGCGTAACGTGTTTATGATATATAAATAAAGTTTATTATTAGTAGTAGATTGAAGATAGTGAAATTCATGCTGTAAACTTTGCCATGTGTAAGAGGAAAGAATCTTTTAAGCACAAACGAGGGTTTGCTGCTGTGCCGACACAGGGTGGAGTAGGGTGAACACGACAAGCTGCTGGACTGTGAGAGAGGTGCAGGCTGGGATGTTATGGTGGATTGAGAAAGATGGGGTTTGCTTGGTATGTAAGATCAGTCAGAAACAGCAGGCATGTCCAATTCCGTATCAGCTGACAGGCTTTCAATCACATCAATTGTAGGGGGTGAACAAGTGGAGATTCTTCGGCATTTGTGACAACACTTGCCACAGTGAGGGAGGAGGAAGAATCAGAAGTTGCGGTTGATGGGGTGGATGGTGGTAGGCGAGACCTGCTAGTCTGCATTTTAGCACAATAACATTCTCAGATTAACGCATGCTGATTGCACATGTGCCAGTTCATGCATACAGTATAGTCTTGAATTTATTTATTTTTTTTACTCTACTAGGTCTTTTTTTTAAAATGTCACAGCTAACATGACTTTTTAGATTTTTGCCGGTCTGAAAAAAAGACCCAAGATAGCCAACTGCAGAACCTCAAATGCTGTTGTACACTGTCAGAGTTAGACCTCAGGATAAATTGGTTGTCGTGGTTGCATAACGCTTTGTCTACGTAACCTCATCATCTTCCTCCTCCTCTGCTGAGCTACTCAGCTTCATGCCTCTGGGTTTACACCAAGTGTGATCTACTACCTCATCATCCTCTCTGTCCTCCCATTCCTCGCTCTGAGAGTCATCCTCCTCCTATACTTCCTGCCTTGACAGCACAGTACAGTCTGTGGGCGCCTCAAATATCTGAGTCTCATCACAAATGGATCACATTCACCCAACGGGGTTAACATCTGTTGACGAGGATTTGATTTATGCTCGTACAAAACTTCATCCAGTCATGGATCAAAGTGAGAAAAAATTTGGCCATCTGTGCAGATGATTTCCTCCTCTTGACTCTGTGAATCTTTAGATTACACTTCCTATGCCCATGGCATTCACTGTGTGAAGAGATCTGTAGACATCTGTGGTTCCCAACAGTCAGTTATGCACTTGGAGAGTTGTGATGTGGGGGAAAAAGGTTAATTGGGGTGCCACCACTGAGGTCTGTACTGTGTGTGAGGCCACTTGATGCAGCACTTGCTATCTACTGGAGCACATATTCTTTTTGGCCCTCATCTACAAAGCGTACCATTGTACGGCTGCCAAAGAAAGGGAGTAGAGTTGCCCGTCCAGTAATAGTAGTTGTAAAAATGCTGTGCAAATTCTGACTGCAGCATTACAAACCAACTTCTCATCCCTCATATCATGCCTGTCTCACAACCCAAAACTTCTATTGAGCACTTTCAATTTTGCATCCACCAGTTCTCCTCCCTCTCCTCTCATCTAAGCTGAATATTTTGCCTCACCACCTGTGAACTTGACACAATAACGTCCCACCTCATTCCAAACTTTACCACAGTCTTCATCACAAGCATAACCCACTTCTTCAACCTGTCATCAACAACTGCTGTCTTCCATCCTAATTGAAACATACCTCGATCACACCCATCCTCAAAAAGCCCACCCTTGACCCATCCTCTGTGTCTACCTATCGTCCCATATCATTTCTCCCCTAGGCCACCAAACTACTGGAACAACATATCCATTTTGAACTGTCCTCCCACCTCTCCTCTTACTCCCTCTTTGACTGCGTACAATCTGACATCAGACCGCACCACTCCACTGAAACTGCCCTAACTAAAGTCACAACGACCTACTATCCGCCAAATGAAAGCGACTCGAGTTTGTCCTCCTCCTTCTCCTGGACCTGGCATCTGTCTTTGACACAGTGGGCCATTCCCTCTTACTACACACTTTCTGATCTGTTGATATTGCAGACTTGGCATTTTGATGGATCTCCTCGTACCTAACTGACTGGATATTCAGTGTCTCCCACTCACACATCACCTCCTCATCTCGCCCCCTATGCGTCGTTGTCCACCAAGGTTCAGTTGTAGGACCGGGAACTATGCTTAGAGGGCACACTCGCATGCTCCCTCCCTCTTAAAGGGCCCGCCTGCATCAATCTAAGGTATTCCCAACCTATAGATGGGCGACATCTTCTCCTCCAATATAGAGGTGCTTGAGCTACGTTATTCATTTGCCTTGCATGCTTGCTTGTTGTCAGGTTCCCCAGGTCCGCCTGTCTGCTTGTCTACCCTGTACCCATCTGTTCTTACCTGTCTGTACCCATCTGCTCATACCTGTCTGAGCTCCACTGTTCATCAGCCGGTCCAGATCGCACTTGCAAGCGCCGATCTGTCTAACACTCGGTCCAGCCCGCACCTGCCAGTGCTGTTCTGTTCCTCGCCTGGTCCAATCTGCACCTGTGGTTCCAGAGTCCCTACAGTGCCTGCCTGCATTTTTCATCCTTCCTTTGGACCGTAGCAGCTTACCCACTGTAGGGTGTCAGCTGCTACATTCTGTAGGTCAGCCATGGAGTAGCACCTGGTGCCAACTTTTTGTACCTCCTTGTGTTGCAGTTTTCGCCTGCTGCCACTTGTCCGAGTAGGGATTTGGTAGGCTACCTAGTTATTCCTCTTCCAGGCTTTCAGAGGGATATGGAACAGTGATTCCACCCACCACCTTGCCCGTTACAGTCTCCATCTTCTGGGTTGGCTGTAGTGGAAGAGGTGTCAGTTCCCGCTATACTAATTCTACTTTATTGCAAATGATTACACTTTATTGGTATCTGCCACTAATTTTTGTAAATTTTTAGATTCCTGGTTGGCTCTCAATCATGCGTGTTGCCTGTAGCAGTAGGCCTCCAAGACCGTCAGGCCTCCACTTTCTTTTTAAACAGAGGCTGGATAGACATCTGTCTGGGATGATTTAGAGAATCCTGCTTTGAGCAGGGGTTGGACCAGAAGGCCCAGGAGGTCCCTTCCAACTCTACCATTCTATGATTCTATGATTCTATGATTCTTGGACTCAACTACCCATGTTACTATCCTTAAATTTTTCTGACAATGGTAGTCCACAAAACTGATATTTGTGCCACCTGTGGCTCAGCATGAAAGCAGGTAGAGGTGTTGAATGTGGTATAAGAGCTCCCAGCAAAGGGCCCCTACAATGATCCCTCACTCACTCGGTTTACTGTGGTGTGCAACTGAAAGCTATAAATGCTGTCCCAGAATTTCCTGGTGCCTGTCCCTGATTTGATGTGTTTTGGCAGCATTTAGGGCCGTTATAAGGTGTTAGGCATGCGTTTGCATTTGCCTCCCATTGCATGAATGGTTATGTTTGGTGACTATTCGACTAAATAATTTGCGAATATCGCAAATTCGGCGAACGTAATCATTGAAATATTCGCTCATCTTTGGTCACAGGCTATTATATGTCAACATTAATCTGAGGGTACATGCTGTTTTGGCACAGAGGAAATGCCGCTGGATAGTGACACTCAATACCATGGTTCCTGAGGGCCTGAACGAGCAGCTTAGCTTTGTACCATATTTGTAGTCATTAATTCGTCTCTGCTTAGTCAATTCCTATGCCCTTTTTTGTTTTTATGTTTTTTAACTTCTACTTTATTACTTTATATTAGATTTGTCTTTCCGAATGTGGCCTGGTATATGGAGCGTTGGAGGAGTTGTAATTTTCTTACACCACCTGGCGAATGAATCCGGATGCGTTTGGTGTAAATTGTGTTTAATGGACTGAGAAAGAGAATATTTGGACAGCATATCTTGAGAGAATTACATGATATTCTCAGCAAATTTCTTCTGTATTGACACTATTTATGGTGTTTTTTGTTCCATATAAATACCGTGTTGGTATGAAATTTTCCCTTTGATAAGTCCATACCGCATTATGATCAGCATGTGTGTTTTTTGTTTATATTTATCTGTTATTTAGTACCATATTCATTATGCCCATGAGTACTCATGTATATATATGAAGTTGTACCTAATTTTGCTATTTTCAGTCTACAATGTGAGCTATAATGTGGCTGCTATGTAGAGATGTCATATTTTGCTTTCTTCATGCTGATGTGGACACCTATAGGTTATACTTACACTGTGGGTATTTTTTCCAGTCTCAAATATGGAAGTGGATGCTTAGCAATTTCTGAGCATGCGCCGGGTGACGTCGTGCCCTGTGTCCTCTCGCGCTATTTCCCGGCGGTGTTTTGCTCTGCTGACGTCAGTCGGGTGCACTCGTGGAGCGCACCACTGGGGGAATGCCGTGGGAGGTCCCGGGCACGGCGTTCACAGGTGGTTCTCATTATCCACCCTATTGCCGGGTATTTAAGGGCACAATTAGGGGTCTATGCATACACTTCTGCCCCCCGAGGAAGCGACTGCGAAACGCGCGTAGGGGCGCATTCCTACACTACCACATCAGCATGGGTAAGCCTTTCCTCCCCTTCAAGATATGACATGCTACTCCATTTGTCCCTGTGCTCTTGGTTCCGGGCCATGAGCATTTGAATTGCACTAGCACTTTAATGATTGTTTACTATGTAGGCATTGTTTGGGATATTAAGGATTTAGGAATGGACACATATTGATCTTTCACTAGTACTCAATTGCCATATTATATAATGTTCCATGGCTTCCCTGCTCATGTAATTGTGTAGGATATAATAATATCATGCAGTAGACACATATCTACCGCTTTTTTGCGTGTCTTTTTCATCACTATTGGATATATTTGGTATACAAATTTTTACTCATTGTACCACCTTACTTGTAGTAAACCTTTGCTTATGAGATATTTATTGTCTTATTATGGTATTTTTACTCCAATTTCTTCTCTGTGTTATATGCTGTATATACTAACTGGTTTTCTTTGAATGAGTGTTTTTAGAAATGCACATTTCCCAATAACTGGCCAGTCTAAACAGGATGCCAGTCACCTGATGAATTAGTGAACCGTTCCTTCATAGGTTGAAATGACTGTCGACTGTAAAGTGGCCTCGTCCAGGTACTGCCCATTTACCCCTATTGATTTGAATAAGCGGTGGATGTGCAATACCCAGCTGTGGCCACTGTATATTCGGCAGAGCTGCGCTGTACAGCTCCATAACTGAACAGTTATGCACACCGCTGACACTGAGAACAGCTGATCACCGGGGTTCCGAGTGTCGCACCCCCACTGAACCAACATTGATGACCTATCCTAAGGATGGGCCTTAAATGTTAAGGTCCTGCACAACCCCTTTAAAAGCACTTTATAATTGTACATACACAGATCTTAGCTGGTGTCCGACTCATGCAGCTTCACATGTGTAACTGAATCTTATTTGTTACAACGGAAGCACTTTTTATGTTTTATGTTACCTCTTTTTTTCTCATATATTGTAAGCTCTTGCAAACAGGACACTCAGTCTTAATGAAGAGTATAATGCTGCTCTGCAATGACTGATTTTGTTTATACATATACCCTCTAAATTGCGGAAGAATATATTGGCGCTAAATACATATAGATTATTATAAGAGATGAATAAATCTGTTCTAGGGAATTGAATTTGCATCAAATTTTGTAAAGCATGTGACATGGAGCCGTTAAGTGACTACTTTTTTTTACCCCATGTTTATTATGCTCTACGGTCTAGAATGACCACTCTATTCGCACTGAATAACTTCAATTTCCTGGTCAAAATTTGAATTGAATTCTCTGACCAAATTTAAGAGAACTTAAACATTTTAATTTTGGCCAATTTTTTTATGTATTATTATTATTGTTATTTGTTATAGATGTTTACTCTTTACTTTATACAGGTGAGGATTAACATCTAAAAGTTGTAAACTGAGCTGGCCAACATGTGAGTTTGGATAAGGTTTTAACCTGTATACAATATATCTTCTCTCTTGTTTTTCCTCTTTTCTGCTTGTCCCTCCTGTCATTACTTGCCTGAAAGAAAAGGTAAGACATGGGATTTTTAACAAATAAAAGTTCAATATAGCACAACTTTAATTCTACACCCTTGAGATCTTTGGCAGTAGCTTGTCATTCCGACATTGTTAAAATCCAATTATTGATTGGACTCCAAATTGAAAAAAAAATCAAAACATACATTGACTCACAGTTCATTCCCATGTCACAGCTTTTCACTGCTTTAGCATGTATTTTCTAGAACAAAAGACCCATTTAAATTTTTTTGTAACAGTCAAAGGTTTAATTGGTTTGTTTTCACATAAAAGTATTATTGTTCCTTTCCACGTAGCCTACACATCTTTACAATTTTGATTTTTCTCTTTATCTGTTTTTTGGACAATGACTAACACTGACAATTTAAGCTATTTCCCATTTTTTCTAAAATTGTCATGTTCGAAGTTGTATTTCTTAAATTTTATTGCTTGGATAGAAAAAAAAGATATCATAAATGAGAGCACAAACAAGCACAGAAGTGGCAGAATGATGTAACAGATTTGCTCCAATTTTATGACTGTAATAATTGGATTGACAAAAGAGGATTTGAAGTTTTCTCGAGTGCCTCTTAACCTCTTGTTATGATATCTGGTCTACTTTTTTTGCCCTTTCACAAGCAGATTCTTATAACCAATTGTCTGGAGAATTATACTGTCTCAATTATGCACAGGAAGAGATATGAAGCATCATATTGAGTGTCTGCAGAAGTTGTGTCTTAGTCAAAACTTTTTAGATTTAGAACTTTATTTTGGATTTATTTAATTTATTTACTTATATAGGCAACACCATCTCTGTCCCCATTGGAGACCACAATCCGAATTCCCTATTAGTATTTCTTTGTGGAAGAAACCCACACAAACATGGGGAGAACATACAAACTCCTTGCAGATGTTGTCCTTGGTTGGATTTCAACCAACACATACATGGTGGATCCAACACAACTGGACCTTTTTCCCTTCTATTGGCAAAATTGGTGGGATTACCAGTGAAGGTAAGTCATTTATCATCTATTCAGGTAATTGGTAAAAATTTATAGATCAGCGGGGGTCTGATCGCTGGGACTTGAAAGCGAGAAGAGGTAAGTAAATATGGGGCCAGAGCATTCTCGAAAGCAGACAGAAAAGAGTTCCTGTGCAAGAACAGTATATGGGCCCATTACAGTCCAATAGCTCATCATAATGAACAATTCCACATGTTTTGGTGATGGAAAGGGGCCACCTTAACTTTTGGGCCCCTATGCAGCTTCACAACTTGCACAGATGGAAAATCTGCCCTTGGGCCTGAGTATATATTTATTTAGTACTCTGTTCTTGGGTCTGAATTTATTTAGGGGTTTGGCCTGGAGTCTAAATTTGTTCTGTAATTGTAATAATAGCACAATTTTAATTTTAGACGTTTTCATAAGTTTGGTTTATAACTTTTGAAGAATTTATAATTTAGGGTTGTACTGCATAATTCAATTGGGTAAAACTTTTTTTTAAAGAAGCACTCACATCATTGTATCCTCTTCATCATATTATATAGCACTATGTATTTATGTCGTGTGGCAGTAGATTTGTTCCAGTGTGTTAGAATTAGTGATGAGCGAATATGTTTGGAAAACGATCGCCAAACATAAACTCGGCATGAATATGGTACATTCGGATTTGTGATTGGTAAAACGAGCATTTTTTTTTTAAATCTGAAAAAGTTGGTAATAGAGATGAGCGACTTTCCCTTTTTTAGGGTCGAGTCGGGTTTCATGAGAAAGTCGGGTCGAACGAAATCAGCCGACTATCGGGAAAAGTCGGAGGTCCGAATGAAACACGTAACCCAATGCAAGTCAATGGGGAAGCAAAGTCGCCATGGAGTGGAGGATAGTAAACACACCTACAATGCCCATTTCAATGCCAACAACATAAATAATTGTTACTGAAGCTTGGCAACCTTAATTAACTTTATAATAATAGTTACGCATTGAAAACTGGGGGCTATTTGGCTAAACTTGTGGGGGGGTAGGGCTGGCTCTCAGTTTTCGTGTGCACCGGGCCAAAGAGTGTCAGTGGGCCCCTTTAACACATACCACAATTAATCATGCTCCAATACGGCACAGAAATATAGGTATAGTACAATGAAAAATACTTCACTTCTTACATGACATGACTGATATCTATGTTAAAATCTACAATAGCTCAAAAAATGCACAGTATATTCCTTCATACAGTATTATGTCCACCACATAGTGCGCCATACAGAATAATGAGTCCCATACATTGCTCCATACAGAATGGGCTCCATATAATGCTTCATACAGAATAGGCCCCATATGTGCCCCATATGATGCTCCATACCCTATATGATGCCCCATAAAAAATGAACCCTATATGATTCTCCAGTATATGATGGGCCCCATGGATGATGCTCCAGTGTCTTATGGGCCAAAATAATGCTCCATGTATAATGGGACCCATTTATAATGCTCCATTGTATAATGGTCCCAGTAAATGCTGCTCCAGTGTCTATTTTCCCCCTTTTAGAAAGCTCCAGTATATGATGGGCCCCATGGATGCTGCTCCAGTGTCTGATTTGCTCCATTTAGAATGCTCCAGTATATGTTGGGCCCCATGGATGATGCTCCAGTGTCTTATGGGCCAAAATCATGCTCCATATATAATGGGCCCCATTATTAATGCTCCATTGTATAATGGGCCCCGTAAATGCTGCTCCAGTGTCTGATGTCCCCCATTTACAATGCTCCAGTATATGATGGGCCCCATGGATGCTGCTCCAGTGTCTGATTTGCTCCATTTAGAATGCTCCAGTATATGTTGGGCCCCATGGATGATGCTCCAGTGTCTTATGGGCCAAAATCATGCTCCATATATAATGGGCCCCATTATTAATGATTCAGTGTATAATGCTCACCATATATTTCTCCAAACAATACAAAAAATGAAATACCTGTTCTCGCTGTGCACTGCTCTACTTAGGACTCCTCAGCGTCACTGAGTCGCACGGCCAGGGCTTGTGGGGTACTCGGCACCGAGCCCGTTCACTTCAATGGGGGATGTCACGGGTAGCACAGCTCGGTCCGTGGCCCTGGGCACTCACTGAAAAGGGGATATTTACAGGGGATTATAGGTTTGTAGAAATGTTTGTGACGCCACCTGTGGTTCCTGGTCAGGGTGACCAGCGCTGCAGGGTAGATCCTCTGAGGGGTTGTTACTGGGCAGCAAGGTGTTAAGTCTCCCACAGGCAAGACTGATCCCTCAGGGTATATGGCGGTGCAGGGGTGCAGGATCAATAAAGCAGACACACACAAGAAAGTCTCTTTCTGTACCTTTACTGATGGTAGATGCAGGCACGTCCCGGGAAGCTGTCAGGGTGGAGGATGCACTTCCAGTAATCCCACTGAGTAGGTGTAGGGCCTCCGTACTCCTTTATTTGTGTGAGTTTCTGACTTGCATAGAACAAAAGTCTAACTCTGTCTTCTCAGCTACGCCCGGCTGACTTTGTGGTTAGGCCTTCTCTGGGATAGAACAGTGTCTCTGGATGCAGCGTCCTGCTAGACTCCGACCCTGACCCCAGTTACGTATCAGCTCTGATGGGCCCCTGCGACTTGAAGTCCCACAGGGTCTCCGGTTTCTCCTACTAGTCGTGAAGTAGCTAGCAAGCTCGGACCCGGTGTCCGGTAGTGCAGAGCAGAGGTAAGCGATCAATGCTGTTTTAACCTCTGACGCTCTCTCAAATCTTCCACTTGCCTTTCGTCCTACTCTGACTGCTCTCTCAGACGTTCTGACATGTTCTGAGGTAACTACACTTCTGACGTGATCTCTCTCTCAAGTCCCGACGTGATCTGACTGTCTCACGTGTCTGCACTGTCTTATATGTTGCAGAAGAGCTCCCTCTGGTGGATCTGTGAACTAGTGCAGGTGTTTTGTGTGCAAATGGGTCTTTGTGGGTTTACCTAAGTTGCATCCTCCAGGGTAACATGTGGCTCCAGACACAGCTGGGCTACACATCCCCCCCAGTTATAGTCAGCACTCCCGGGCTGAAAGAGAAGTACATTTTTATACATTAACAATAACAATAGCAATAATAATAATAATAACTATAACAACTCATCCCTTGCGGGAGGTAAGGTCACTTTGAACGTTACCATAAATACAAGGAACATATATACAGATATTTACACAGATCTTATATACATTTATACACTTGGTTACTGGTTCAATTTGCTAGGCCTACTCTTGGTACCTAACAGGTAACTTTCCTTTTGTAGCGCGTACTGACCTACGTGGTGTTGCGTCAGGTATAGTAGCATCTGGCCTATCTGTCCTACGTGCCGGTAAACTGTAATACTGCCTTAACCTCTCTAGGGATCTGGCAAGCATACTTGTGGCTGGGTGAGGTGATTCTGTTTCGCTAGAGGATTCTTCTGATAGTTCCACGTTTTGAAGTTCCACTTCTTGAGACTCTACTTCTGGAGATGCCACAGGAGCAGGTTCCTCCCGAACTCTTTCTTCTGCTGCGGCAACTGGCTCAACTGGACATTTAAGCGCTTCTTGTGGTTGATAAAATTGAAGTACTGGAATAATCACAGCGTCTCCGATACAAGGCCAATCTGCAGGAAAGTCTCCTAGGTCCATGTGTATGACTTCACCTGGTTTCTCTTTTTCCATAACAGGTTCTTCTTCGTGAAACTTTAACATGTCTGGACACAGTTTTAGGTGGTCTCTTGATACGGTAGTGGTTGTCTTTCCTCCATCTTTGCTAATGGTACAGGTCTTCCTGTTGTCAAACTTGGAATTTTGCACTACATATGGCTCTTCTTCCCATTGATCATCCAATTTGTGCATTCTTCTTTTCCTCTTCAGCACAATTTTTCTAGGTGCAAAAGGTCCAGCTGGTGCACTTTTGTTGTAGTTTTCCTCTTGTTTTTCCCTTACTTTACTGAGACTATCTTCCACGCAGGCTTGTACTCTCCTGTACTGTTCCTGTCGGTTCGTGTCCCAATCTTCAGTAGTAACATCAGCTTCTGGTTCTACAACACCAAGTTCCAAATCCATGGGCAGCTTTCCTGGCCTTGCCCGCATGAGGTAGGCTGGAGTGCAGTTGGTGGAACTCACAGGTATGTGATTGTACAGATCTACCAGGTCAGGTAGTAGGTCTGGCCACCGATTCCTCTCCTCAAGTGGTACCGTCTTCAGCAGATCAATGACTATGTGATTCATCTTTTCACAGAGACCATTTGTTTGGGGGTGGTACGGTGTGGTTCTTATCTTCTTGCATCCGTACAAATGACAGAATTCCTTAAACAACTCGGCTTCAAAGGCAGGACCCTGGTCAGTTAACACTTGCTCTGGATATCCATGGGGCCTGCAGAAATACGCTTGAAACGTCTTTGCTGCTGTTTCTGCTGTCAGATCTTTGACGGGGGCGACCACCAGGAACCTGGAGTAGTGATCCACCATTGTCAGGGCATACGAGTATCCCGACCAGCTGGGTGACAACTTGACATGGTCCAAGGCCACGATCTCCAAGGGATGAGTCGTCTTGATGGGTTGCAGGGGTGCTTTCTGGCTGCTGTAGTCTTTCTTCGGAGGCTACAGGACACACAGTTTTTACACCATTTCTTGATGGAACTGCGCATTCCCACCCAGTAGAAACGACACTTCAGCAGGGTTTCCAGCTTCTTCCAGCCAAAGTGCCCCGCTCGATCGTGGTAGGCTTCCAACACCATCTGGATGTCCGTTCTGGGAACTACTATCTGCCATACCATCTCATGTGTTCTCGGGTTGATGTACCTTCGGCACAGCTTCTCTCGGTAGATGAATAGCCGGCTTCTCTCATTCCACAGCTGCTTTGCTTGCTGAGACGTATCCTTCTCCAAGGAGGAACCTTCCTGAGTTATCAGCTCCTTGATACGGCTGACAACCGGGTCACTGTCCTGGGTCTCCTTCCAGCTGTGGTGAGGTAAAGGGTTTAACGTCTTACCACGCTGCCTCCTGCAGGCTCGTTGCTCGTGGATCACCCCATTTCTGTGGAATGCAGGTATCTCAATCTCTTCTAGATCATCCAATTCCTCTTCCGTGTCGGACTCATGCGGCATTCTGGACAAGGCATCAGCGTTGGCATTCTTACGGCTTGCCCTGTACTTGATTGTGAATTGATAGTTCGACAGCCGAGCCATCCAACATTGCTCCATGGCTCCCAGCTTGGCTGTTTCAAGATGTGTCAAGGGGTTATTGTCAGTATAAGCAGTGAACTTGCTGGAGGCTAGGTAATGCTTGAATCTTTCTGTAATGGCCCAGACCAGCGCCAGGAACTCCAACTTGAAGCTGCTATAGTTCTCTGGGTTTCTCTCGGTCGGCCGGAGCTTCCTGCTTGCATATGCGATGACTTTCTCCAGGCCATTTTGCTTCTGACTGAGAACAGCTCCCAATCCTTCGTTGCTGGCATCAGTGTACAGCAGGAACGGCTGGCTGTAGTCAGGGTAGGCTAAGATCTCATCGCCTGTCAGGATCTCCTTCATCTCCTTGAATGCCTCAGCTTGTTCTTTACCCCAGTGGAATGGAGAATTTCTGCTCTTGAGGGATTGTCCTACCAGGAGGTCCTGCAGAGGCGCTGCTTTCTTGGTGTAGTCCTTTACAAACCTCCGGTAGTAACATGTCAGTCCCAGGAACTGGCGCACCTCCTTGAGATTCTTCGGTTCTGGCCATTTCTGGATGGCAGTGACCTTCTCGGGTTCTGGCGCTACTCCTTCTGAGCTGACAATATGTCCCAAGTATTGTACCTTTTGTTTGAGCAGATGGCACTTTGAAGGCTTCAGTTTCATCCCATACTTGGACAGTGACTCGAATACCTCTGCCAGGTGCTTCAGATGATCTTCATACGTCTTGGAGTACACAATTACGTCGTCCAGGTACAGCAACACGGTTTCAAAGTTGAGATGTCCCAGGCAACTCTCCATCACTCTCTGGAACGTTCCCGGGGCACTGCTGAGTCCAAACGGCATCCTGTCAAACTCACAGAGTCCCATCGGGATGGTGAAAGCCGTCTTCTCCCGATCCTCCTCAGCCACAGCTACTTGCCAGTACCCACTAGTGAGGTCAAGGGTGGAAAAGTAGTTAGCAGTTTTTAAGGCAGCTAAGGATTCCTCAATGCGTGGTAAAGGGTATGCATCCTTATGTGTAATGCGATTCACTTGTCTGTAATCTACTCACATTCTCATGCTTCCATCCTTTTTCCTGACTAGGACTAGAGGTGCTGCCCAGGGACTACAACTATCCCTTATCACCCCTGCTTCCCTCATGTCACGCAACATCTCCTTGGCTTTCTGGTAGTGTGCTGGAGGTATAGGCCTGTACCGCTCTTTAATGGGAGGATGGTTGCCTGTAGGGATATGGTGTTGCACTCCCTTAATTGTCCCAAAGTCAAGTGGGTGTTTGCTAAATACCTGTGTGTACTCCTGTACCACTCGAAGTACTCCCTGTTTCTGGTGGGCTGGAGTGGTGTCTGTCCCGACATGGAGCTGCTGACACCAATCCTCCTCCTGGGTTGCTGGGTCATTATCCTCCTCTGATTGGGGGGAGGCTAAGGACTCCGTAGTGAGAATGGAATTGTTATCTACGGTATGTAATTTAGCAACAGTGGCATAACGTGGTAAATTCACTTCATCTTCTCCCCAGTTGAGAAGACGTACTGGTACCCTCCCATTTCGTACTTCCACTACCCCTCTAGCAGTCAAGAGTGTAGGTCTGTGCTCTGAACAATGGGGCTCTACTACTGCTTGGTAGTTCTGTCCTCTCAGACCTATTGCTGCTCTACACCATATAAGCATTTCACTCATTGGGGGTATCACAATGGGGTTCGGGTCTGTTACCCGTACATTACCAATTTCACCATCTGTCAGCCTCGCTTGCTGCTGGCACATCAGGGCCCGGATCTCCCTCTGGATCACTCCCTTCTGCTTTGGCTTGGCAACTTCAGTGAGCTGTTGGAGCAAAAACACAACTTCTCCCAGACAGTTACTGATAATGTTTGTACCTAAAACCACATTTAAGCCATTTTCCTTATTTACAGTTTTTACCACTAAGAGTCCCTGGTCCTTCAGCTCCACTCTGCCCACCTTTACGTCCACGTTTTTGGCTCCGAGTATATCAACAGTGAGACCATTGGAGGCATACACAGCAAAGTCAGGGCTTGGGGGCTGGAGACTGTCCATGGACCAAAACTTATTATACAAGACATCAGGTATGATGGTCACCTGAGATCCAGTGTCCAGCAGGGCAGGGATTGTGATCCCGTCCAAAATGATGGACAGGTATGGTCTTCCTCCCACAAACCTGCGGTTCCAGTCTGAGGGGCCTGAAGAGTCTTGTCCTGGGTGTTGGCCCTCGGACCCAGGATCTGCTCGTTTAAAGGACACTGTCGAGCTAGATGACCTTCTCTGTTGCAACGGTAGCAGATGATCTCTCGGCAAGGATGGTGCTGATCGGGGGTCGCTCCTGGGGGTGGCGTTGTCCTCCTCAGGTGGGGCGACATCCTCCTTCTCCTCCGGTTCATCCAAGGGACATCCTCTGGGCAGTCAGCTAGCAGGATCTTTCCTCCTTCCTCCTTCCGCAGTTGCAGGGCACTCATTACAGTGGCCAGGGTTTTGGTCAGCTGGCGCACTTCTGAGCGCAGACAGTCCAAATCAGTAGGGGGCGCCACCTGCGTTTTGGCTTCCGCCACCAGCGGGGAAAAGATGGATGCTGCTGGCTTTAGAGTGGCTTCACCCGGGTGACACTGAGTTGCCACCTCGGGCTTCTCCAGGGGTCGCAGTCCTTTTATAGCCATATCCTTTAGGGCTTCAAAGGTAGCATCAGGATGATCCAAGGACCACCAGTGCACAGTTCTGCTTTCAGCTTGGGACCTCAGTCCCCGTACAAATTGTTCCTTCAACATTTTGTTTTCATTGATGGCACTTATAGGGTTGACCTGTTTGAGAGCTCGCAGGGCCCTCTGTAGTCGGCAGGCGTAGTCCCTAATACTGTCATCTGGTCTCTGGGAGCATTTGTAAAACCTCATCCGGAGATCTGTTTCAGTGCGGTCCTCAAAAATAGTCTGTAGCTTTAAGAAAATTGTAAGCACTGATTCCTGGTCTGCAGCTGACCATGTCTCTACTTCACTTTCTGCAGCACCAGTCAGTTGTCCCACTACCACTGCAGCTCTTTGTTTCTCTGTCATAGGGTACATGTCCATTATGCTGCATATTTTGCGCTTAAACCCTGACAGGGTGTCTGGCTTACCACTATACTGAGGGAGCCACTTTGCTCCAGGCAGGTATGGCAGCGTCAGCGGTACTATCGGGGCCACCGGACCTAGTGAGGGGCCAGCATTTCAATCCTGCGCGGCAGCACCGGCGGGTAAGTCATTGGAGTAGTCGCCCTGGGCCGCGCTGTCAGCTTGTGGCTGTGACATGTCTGCGCCCCCCTAGTTAAGCGTGGCCTACCTTCTCTGAAGACTGCAACTCTGCAGGGCACAGCGATGTGGAAGGACCTGTGTCCCCGGCGCTCCGACGTCAGAGCGTTCACCGAAGCTCTCCACAGGACCTGCCGCCGTGTCAGCGTTGGGGGCGTGTCCGGGACTCCGCGCGCTTTCTGCAGGTACTCCCCTTCTCTTTGCGCTGTAGCGCTGTACTTTGGCGGGCAATGGCGGACAATTGGCGCCAAAAATCACAACAACAGCAAAATAGTCTTTTTGCACAAAAACAGTCCACTTCAGGCACACAGGACTCACATATAGCGAGCTTCGTATCATGTTCGTGACGCCAAAAAAATGAGTCGCACGGCCAGGGCTTGTGGGGTACTCAGCACCGAGCCCGTTCACTTCTATGGGGGATGTCACGGGTAGCACAGCTCGGTCCGTGGCCCTGGGCACTCACTGAAAAGGGGGATATTTACAGGGGATTATAGGTTTGTAGAAATGTTCGTGATGCCACCTGTGGTTCCTGGTCAGGGTGACCAGCGCTGCAGGGTAGATCCTCTGAGGGGTTGTTACTGGGCAGCAAGGTGTTAAGTCTCCCACAGGCAAGACTGATCCCTCAGGGTATATGGCGGTGTAGGGGTGCAGGATCAATAAGGCAGACACACACAAGAAAGTCTCTTTCTGTACCTTTACTGATGGTAGATGCAGGCACGTCCCAGGAAGCTGTCAGGGTGGAGGATGCACTTCCAGTAATCCCACTGAGTAGGTGTAGGGCCTCCGTACTCCTTTATGTGTGTGAGTTTCTGACTTGCATAGAACAAAAGTCTAACTCTGTCTTCTCAGCTATGCCCGGCTGACTTTGCGGTTAGGCCTTCTCTGGGATAGAACAGTGTCTCTGGATGCAGCGTCCTGCTAGACTCCGTCTTCCTGACCCCAGTTACGTATCAGCTCTGATGGGCCCCTGCGACTTGAAGTCCCACAGGGTCTCCGGTTTCTCCTACTAGTCGTGAAGTAGCTAGCAAGCTCGGACCCGGTGTCCGGTAGCGCAGAGCAGAGGTAAGTGATCAATGCTGTTTTAACCTCTGACGCTCTCTCAAATCTTCCACTTGCCTTTCGTCCTACTCTGACTGCTCTCTCAGACGTTCTGACATGTTCTGAGGTAACTACACTTCTGACGTGATCTCTCTCTCCCCAAGTCCCGACGTGATCTGACTGTCTCACGTGTCTGCACTGTCTTATATGTTGCAGAAGAGCTCCCTCTGGTGGATCTGTGAACTAGTGCAGGTGTTTTGTGTGCAAATGGGTCTTTGTGGGTTTACCTTAGTTGCATCCTCCAGGGTAACATGTGGCTCCAGACACAGCTGGGCTACACATCACCATCTTACAGCTCTCTGCACTTGGACTGTTTAGGCAGAGGGCGTACAGACTTAACGTCATCGCACTCTCTAACCTGAATGTCACTGTCAGGAAACGCGGAAGATATCACAGCGGTTTGTACTGCATGTGCTGGGGCCCTGATCAAGCAGGGGGGGCCGACTCATGGGTGACGGCACTGGCACAGGGCCCCTCATAGTACACCGGTGTGTCTGACAACGAGTGGGCCCTCCCACGTCAGAGACACATTTTTGTACTATGAGGGGCCCTGTGCCAGTGCCGTCGCCCACGAATCGTCCCCCCCACCTGGTCAGGGAACCGGCACTTGCCCGGGTACGCCGGCCCTGGGGGGGATTTGTAGATTTTGTAGTCTGTCCACGCTTGCAAGTGCATGTTCATTAAATGTCTAAGCATGCAACTGGTATTCAAATTTCTAAGATTTTTCCCTCGGCTAAAGGTCCTTCCGCACTGCTTACAGATAACCTTTGCCTCGTCAATAGGATTTAGGTAAAAAAAGTTCCACACTGGACTCTTCCTACTATGGTATAAATTTTCAGGACTTGCACGCTGTGCTAATTTGACCGTCTGGCCAAGCTGTCCTGCAACTCTTTTTTTTTTAACACCTGTTTGGACTGCTACGGGCCTGCCAGATAACCACTGCTGCAATGTCGATGCCTGCTGCGGATCCTTCTCCTCTTCTGAGCTATTGCCAGCGGCACCCTCTTCCCCCAATGGATGCCAATCCGGGTCAAAAACTGGGTCATGCATCACCTTCTCTTCAATTTCATCTGGTGCACCTGAGTTTCATCAGGGTCACATTCTGGCTCAGTAGACTGCGAGGGAAATGTAGTGCTCTGGGTGAATGTACCAGAAGAATCATCTAGAAGTGGCTGTGCATCAGTGCACTCCATCTCTGATTCATGTTGGACTGGGGAATTCAGGATTTGACTTGATAACACAAGCATGTTATGTGAAAATAGCTCCATGGAGTAATCGTAAGTGTGGGCAGCCGCATCTTTCACTTTTGGTGGGGGTAAAGCACACAAGGAAAGGTGTTATTCATGACCAGGAGCCTGCACTGACGACTGAGTGCTTGCATTTTTTGAAACTTCAGAAGAGGAGGCGATAGAGATTGAGGCTGTTTTGGCAATGTAAGCCAAAATCTGTTACTGATGCTCCGGCTTTAAAAGCAGTTTACCTACTCCCAGTTAAGGGAGCCTTCCAGGCCTTCTTGAGACAGAAGACTCTTTCTGATAGCACACTACCAGCAGGGCAAGCGAGCTCCTGTATTGTCAAAATATTCTAAATCTCCGTATATATTTCAGGAGGCAGACACTGACGCTCTCAGGCTCAGTATGTATTACACAATAATATAAAAAGGGTACTGTTTCACCAGATACAAGGTGTTAGGGTTCGAGTTCCCGCTGCTGCACAAGGGGAGTCTCAAACCAGTCCCGCTGCGGTCCCCCACATATCTCCATCCGCAGTGGATCCTGCTCAGCTTAGACATCGGTCCCAGCGTCTCGCCCAGTCTGGCAGTCTGCAGAGGATTACTGCTGCCTCTTTAGGCTCTGCTATTGTGGCCAGTACTGGTTAGCGGCGAGCAGAAGTCTTTAGGACAGTCCTTGATTTCCCCTTCTGAGCATGCCCAGGGTGAGATCTCTCATTGGAGATCAGTGGTCACATGCTCAGGTACTGCAGCAGCTCCTATTGGTCAACCAGGAAGGTCCTGTGACTACTGGTGTTCTGGAACAGTTTCATTGGTCCTTGTTTCTGGCAGGTCCTGTAGCTGTTACTATAAAAGGGTGGCATGGCTGGGCCGCCATGCGCTAGTATCAATTGCATTATGTGTTATGTGCCAGTGTGATCATGTACGCATGTGGTTAGGGCTCGGCTGAAATAAGCCCCTAGAATACCGGCTTCTCCGGTGAGGAGATTGCTTGATTGCGTTGCTGTCTACATGATCACGGACTGCTATCCGCACAGCAGTTATCTGTGTATCCCTGTGAGTCTAACAGGACACAGTCATTTTCTCAGCGGCTCTGTGACGCAACAGGGTTCGCTTTATAACGCTGGTTCAGCACCCTAGCGTTTTACTTTGCGGCTCACTGAAGCTAAGTGAGTTTGCACTTATCGCCATGTAGCGCTGTGGCATTCCCGTTATCAGCTCTGGGGATTAACAGAGTTCGCACTTACTGCCACAGCGTGCTAAGGCGTTTATTTTAGCAACTCTGCGGGATAACAGAGTTCGCTACTTTCGCCATCTTACTAGTAGCGGGCTTCGCCTGCACGGTGGACCCCGGGCTGCGAACGCACCTCTCTACAATATCTATTAGGTGCGTTCCGTAGACCCTAACATAATACTAGCGCCAGGATCTGGCTAGTAAAATGGCAAACGACCAGCGCCTACGGCAGTTCATCCAGCAGCTGTATGGTAGGTTGGCGGCTCTCGAGCGCACAACCTCAGCTGTGGATGTGACCGCAGTCGCTGTTCAGGCTGCTAGCACAGTGGCAGCCAGTTTGTCCTCCAACACCTCTGCTCCGACCTTGTCCCATCTTCCGCTTCCAGACAAGTTTTCTGGCGATGGCAAGCATTGTCGGGGATTCGCGAGTCAATGCTCTATACAACTCGAGCTTCTGGCCGCACGTTTTCCCACAGAGCGGTCACAAGTGGGTTTCATAGTGTCACTTCTGTCGGGCAGAGCTTTGGAATGGGCAACGCCGCTGTGGGAGCGTGACGATCGCGTGGTGCGGAGTGCTTCCCTGTTTCTGGAGGCTCTTAAAAAGGTCTTTTTAGGCTCTCAGGTCACCCACGATTCAGCGCTCCGACTGCTGGCAATGTCACAGGGTTCGAGCTTGGTCAGTCAGTTTTCAGTCCAATTTCGAACTCTGGCCTCTGAGTTAGAGTGGCCGGATAAGGTCCGTATACCGGTACACTGGAGAGGTCTGGCTGACCATGTAAAGGATGCCTTGGCCACCAGGGAGATTCCTACCTCTCTGGAGAAGCTTATCTCCATATCTACCCATCGACCTTCGCTTTCATGAGAGAAGGTTGGAGCGGGCCCAGTGTAGATGGAGTTTTCGGCTAGCTCCTACCTTTGCCAAACCTCTAGAATCTCCATTCAGGCGCCCGACTCCCCGGAGGTCATGGAGGTTGTTCGAACGGGACCTAAGACTCGGACCGTGGTTTGTAACAATTGTCAGCAGTTAGGACATTATGCCAATAGATGTCCCCAGCGATCGGGAACACGTTCGCGTCTAGTGACCATGGGAGGACGTTCACTAGAGTCAGCAGCATTTGCCTCCAAGCTGTCCTTTAAAGGGACAATCTCTTTTGGTCCATCCACTCTAACAGTTGAGCTTTGTGTGGATTCTGGAGCAGAGGGGAACTTTATGTCCTCTGCTTTTGCTCTCCGTCACACAATACCTCAGGTGATGCTCGCCAAACCGGTGACTGTTCGAGTGGTTAATGGCTCCATACTGCCCTCACAGATCACACATCAGACAATCCCTCTCACATTAGCTATGTCTCCTTCCCATCAGGAGATTATTTCTTTCCTTGTACTTCCTGAGGGTATAGATGAGTTTCTGCTGGGAGTACCCTGGCTTCGTCTTCACTCCCCACGTATTGAGTTGTCCTCTGGGAAGATACGGGGTTGGAGTGAGTCTTGTAGAGGTAGATGTGTGAGGGAGTGTGTTCAGGTTGCTACTACAAGGATACCCACACTCACTTCCCTGCCCAAGTGCTATTGGTCCTATGGAGACGTGTTCTCCAAAAAGTCTGCGGAGACGCTTCCGCCTCACCGCCCCTATGACTGTCCTATTGACCTCTTGCCTGGAGCAGAACCTCCCCGGGGAAGGGTCTATCCTCTCTTTCTCCCGGAGACTGAGGCTATGTCCCAAAACATTCAGGAAAATTTGGCAAGAGGGTTCATTAGGAAGTCAGTGTCACCTGCTGGGGCAGGGTTCTTTGTGCAAAAGAAGAATGGAGAATTACGTCACTGCATAGATTACAGGGGTCTCAACACCATTACCGTTAAGAATAAATACCCGCTGCCTTTAATTTCTGAGCTCTTTGATAGGCTCCGGGGAGCAAGGGTATTTACCAAATTAGACCTGCGGGTGCTTACAACCTGATTCGCATCCGCGAGGGGGACGAGTGGAAGATGGCTTTTAATACCAGGGATGGGCACTATGAATATCTGGTGATGCCCTTCGGGCTCTGTAATGCCGAAACACAACATGAAAATAGCCTCACCAGATCTTGAAAGATGAACAGTGCACTAGCAGGATGCAGCCGGCTCCCACAGATAAAGGCTGGCGCAGCACAGGTGCCCTCCACTGATGAGGACAGCCACCCTATCACAAAATTAGTGATGATAAAGGTATAAGCTGCCTAGTGGAGAAAACACACAAATAAAGCTTGCTTAGGAGGACAAAAAAGTGTCTGGATAGCAGCCTATTTATAACGCCCATAACAGAAAGCGGGCTGTTCAGCACTATATATGCATCACACAAAAGACCAGACCATCAAAAAGGAGCCTACCTGCACCCTGCAGAAAATGATAAAAAGTGCAAAAAAATGCAACTGATAAATGCATCAAATGAGATATTAGTTACTATTTTGGCCAAGCAGATAAGCTCGCAAACCAACGGCAAGGTTCCTCATTATATTGCGAGTGACTAACTAACATCAATTCAAAGCTCACAGACAAGGATAGAAGGACTTAAAAATCCTAAACATTTTTTTAGCAAAAACACAACATGAAAATAGCCTCACCAGATCTTGAAAGATGAACAGTGCACTAGCATGATGCTCTGTAATGCCCCAGCCGTTTTCCAAGACTTTGTTAATGACATCTTCCGGGATATGCTTTCCACCTCGGTCGTGGTCTATCTGGATGATATTCTCATCTTCTCTCCAGATATTGACTCCCACCGGAAAGATGTCTGCAGAGTCTTCGACCTCTTGCGGGCAAATTCGCTATATGCAAAGTTGGAGAAATGCGTGTTTGAGCAGGAGTCTTTACCATTCCTGGGCTATATCATCTCCGCCCAGAGATTGGCTATGGATCCTGCCAAATTACAAGCTGTGATGGACTGGCAAGAACCCCATTCCCTTAAAGCGGTGCAGCGCTTTATGGGGTTCATTAATTATTATCACCAGTTCATTCCCCATTTCTCAACTTTGGTAGCTCCCTTGGTAGCCCTCACCAGGAAGGGAGCAAATCCCAAATTGTGGTCAGAGGAAGTCTCCAAGGCTTTCATCTCAATTAAGCCTCAGTTTGCTAGTGCTCCCATTCTACGCTGCCCTGATGTTGATAAGCCATTCATATTAAAGGTGGATGCCTCATCCGTTGGTGCTGGAGCAGTCCTCTTTCAAAAGGATGCTCAAGGTCGAAAGCATCCTTGCTTCTTCTTCTCCAAGACCTTCACACCAGCGGAGAGGAATTATTCCATCGGGGACAGGGAGTTGCTAGCAATGAAATTGGCTTTCTCTGAGTGGAGACATCTCCTGGAGGTGGCTCGCTTTCCCTTCCAAGTCTTCACCGACCACAAGAATTTGGTATATCTTCAGACAGCCGAGCGGCTTAATTCTCGCCAGGCCAGATGGTCCTTGTTCTTCTCCCGGTTTCATTTGACACTACATTTCCTCTCGGGAGAGAAGAACATTTGTGCCGACGCTCTCTCTTGCTCTGTGGTGTCCTCTGAGGAGGAGGTGGAGGAGCCTCGGCTTATTGTCCCCACAGAAAGCCTGAGAACAGTGGCCCCGGTTTCGCTAGAGTCTGTGCCCCGGGGCAAGACTTTTGTGCCTACCAATTTGCGACCGAAGGTACTCTCTTGGGCACATTCGTCCAGGGTGGGTGGATACTTTGGGGCAAAGAGGGCATCTGAATTGCTGGCGAGGATATACTGGTGGCTGCATATGGTCCGTGACGTTGGGGACTATGTTCGGGCGTGTGTCTCCTGCGTCAAGAATAAGTCTCCACGACAACGGCCAGCTGGGTTACTTTACCCTTTGCCGGTGGCAGACAGGCCCTGGGAGATGGTTGGGATGGACTTTGTGGTGGGCTTGCCCAAGTCTCGGGGTTGCACCATCATTTGGGTAATCACCGACCATTTTTCCAAAATGGTGCATCTGGTGCCGCTACCACGGTTACCTTCTGCACGGGCTCTGGCAGCGTTGTTCTTTAGCCACATCTTCCATCTACACGGCATGCCGGACAAAATTGTCAGTGACCGAGGTCCCCAGTTTGCGTCTCGGTTCTGGAGAGAGCTTTGTCATCTACTCAGTATTGAGTTAAATCTCTCTTCAGCGTACCATCCTGAGACGAATGGGTTGGTAGAGAGGGCCATCCAGATCTTGGTCACCTATCTACGACATTTTGTCTCAACCAGGCAGGATGACTGGGCATCCTTGCTACATGGGCTGAGTTTGCACTAAACAATGCTGTGGCTGACTCCACCGGACAGACTCCATTCCTCCTAAACTACGGTCAGCATCCGCGGGTTCTGGTGCCCATGCCCGTGTCTTCCGCTGACTCCAGGGTGGAAGACTGGGCAGTGGAGGCACGGGACATTTGGGACCGTACCCAGGATGCCATTCAGGTGTCCAAGGAGAGGATGAGGTCCTCCGCCGACGCACATCGGCGCCCCGCTCCAACATTTGCTCCTGAGGACTTGGTGTGGCTCTCCGCTCATAACATTAGGCTGCGAGTTGAGTCCACTAAGTTGTCACCCCGCTACCTGGGTACTTTCAAGGTCCTCGAGCAGGTTAACCCTGTGGTATACCGTTTGGTTCTTCCATCACGCCTGGGTATCTCCGACACCTTTCACGTATCCCTCCTGAAACCCATGCTCATGTCCCGGTTTTCCGAGTCATCTGCCGGGACATCGGGCTCGTCTACGGATGACCATGAGGTGAACGCCATCGTAGGGTGTAAGGTGGTATGGGGCAAAAAGTTTTATTTGGTGGATTGGAGGGGCTATGGGCCTGAGGATAGGTCTTGGGAGCCTGCCGAGCATGTTCACGCTCCGTAGCTCATCGCTGCCTTAGAGCGCAGCGAGGCCCAGAGAAGGGGGGGCCCTAGGAGGGGGGTAATGTTAGGGTTCGAGTTCCCACTACTGCACAAGGGGAGTCTCGAACCAGTCCCGCTGCAGTCCCCCTTCCATCTCCGTCCGCAGTGGATCCTGGTCAGCTTAGATGTCGGTCCCAGCGTCTCGCCCAGTCTGGCAGTGTGCAGAGGATTACTGCTTCCTCTCCAGGCTCTGCTATTGTGGCCAGTACTGGTTAGCGGCAAGCAGATGTCTTTAGGACAAAGTCCTTGTTTTCCCCTACTGAGCATGCCCAGGGTGAGATCTCTCATTGGAGATCAGGGGTCACATGCTCAGGTACTGCCGCAGCTCCAGGGACTGCTATCCGCACAGCAGTTATCTGTGTATCCCTGTGAGTCTAACAGGACACAGTTTTTTTCTCAGCGGCTCTGTGACGCAACAGGGTTCGCTTTATAACGCTGGTTCAGCGCCCTAGCGTTTTACTTTGCGGCTCACTGAAGCTAAGTGAGTTTGCACTTATCGCCATATAGCGCTGTGGCATTCCCGTTAGCGGCTCTGGGGATTAACAGAGTTCGCACTTACTGCCACAGCGTGCTAAGGCGTTTATTTTAGCGACCCAGCGGGATAACAGAGTTCGCTACTTTCGCCATCTAACTAGCAGCGGGCTTCACCTGCATGGTGGACCCCGGGCTGCGAACGCACCTCTCTACAATATCTATTAGGTGCGTTCCGCAGACCCTAACACAAGGTATATATAGTATAGTGAAAATATTATAAATCTCCGTATATATTTCAGGAGGCAGACTCTGACGCTCTCTGGCTCAGTATGTATTACACAATAATATAAAAAGCTAAAAAAAAGGGTACTGTTTCACCAGATACATGGTACATATAGTATAGTGAAAATATTATAAATTTCAGTATATATTTCAGGAGGCAGACTCTGATGCTCACAGGCTCAGTCTGGATTACACAAGAATATAATTAGAAGAAAAAGGGGTACTGTATCAGCAGATACCAGGTATATATAGTATAGTGAAAATCTTCTAAATCTCAGTATATATTTCTGGAGGCAGACACTGACGCTCTCTGGCTCAGTATGTATTACACAATAATATAAAAAGCTGGAAAAGGGTACTGTTTCACCAGATACAAGATATATACAGTATAGTGAAAATATTCTAAACGTCCATATATATTTCAGGAGGCAGACACTGACGCTCAAAGGCTCAGTATGGATAACACAAGATTTTAAAAAGATCCGCAAGAAATAATCACACATGTGGGCCAATGTTACAGGTGTCAATGATGCACTTAGAGTGGTGGGTGGAGGAGGACTTTATGTGAAAAAGGGTACTGTATCAGAAGCGTACAGCTGGAAACAGTCTAGGGGTCATTGTAAATCTCCATATATATTTACAGAGTAACCATACACAATGATTAATCAACATGTCAGTCAATATATCACATCACTCCATCTTACGGTAGATAGTAAATTAACCAATATATTGGAAAGGATTTATACTAAAGACTGACTGGACTGTAAAGGACCAACTGCATATTCAATATGAAATACTCAGACGAAAATAGGTAGTCAAAAGGTCAATATGAGAAAATAGAAAAACTTTATTAAATGACAATAAAAGCACAGCGGATAAAAAGTGTGCAAAAAGACATATACCAAAACAAAACAGGGGTCAGTGCATGAGGACCATGAGATAAATGAACCTCATGCTAGTAGTAATGATATCCAGTATGCAAAAATAATTATATCCAATTCACCACATGGGAGGAGTACAAACAAGTAAACACAATACACATACCGGTAAATTACACAATGATACTCACACAGGCTGCCCCTGCCACCCCAACGCGCATTTCAGATGGTTCCTTCCTTCCTTCTTTAGCAGATACCAGGTATATATAGTATAGTGAAAATATTCAAAATCTCCGTATATATTTCAGGAGGCAGACACAGACGCTCTCAGGCTCAGTCTGGATTACACAAGAATATAATGAGAAGAATAAGGGGTAGTGTATCAGCAGATACCAGGTATATATAGTATAGTGAAAATATTCTAAATCTCAGTATATATTTCAGGAGGCAGTCACTGACGCTCTCAGGCTAAGTATGTATTACACAATAATATAAAAAGATCAGTAAGAAATAATCACACATGTGGGCCAATGTTACAGGTATCAATGATGCACTTAGATTGGTGGGAGAGGAGGACTTTCTTACAAAAAGGGTACTGTATCCCAAGTGTAAAGCTGTATACAGTTTAGGGGTAATTGTATATCTCCATATTTATTTCCGGAGTAACATACAGACGCTCACAGGCTCTGTATGGATTACACCAGAATCTAAAAAGAAGAAAAAGGGTCATGTATTAGAAGCGTACAGCTGTATACAAGGTTGGGGAAATTGTAAATCTCTGTATATTTTGCCAGAGTCAGATACTGGCTCTCACAGGCTCAGTATTGATCACACCAGAATATAAAAAGTAGAAAAGGGTAATGTAGTAGAAGCGTACAGCTGTATACAGGGTTGGGGAAATTGTAAATCTCCGTATATTTTGCCAGAGTCAGATACTGGCTCTCACAGGGTCAGTATTGATCACACCAGAATCTAAAAAGTAGAAAAAGGGTAATGTATTAGAAGCGTACAGCTGTATACAGGGTTGGGTAAACTGAAAATCTCTGTATATTTTGACAGAGTAAGACACTGGCTCCCACAGGCTCAGTATTGATCACACCAGAATATAAAAGTAGAAAAAGGGTAACGTGTTGTGAACGTTTTGGAGACGACTTCGGAGCTGAAGCTCCCTCTGGTGGTTGCTGAGGGTATTGAACCTATGTTGAATACCAAGAGTCCTACACCTGCAGATATCGAGTGGTTGTCAGGTGGTACTGACTGGCCTGATTTAAGTGAGCTGACCTCCCATGATCCTCCCCGGTGATCAATTGTGCTTCCTAGTCTAGGTTGGAATTCAGCTTGCTTTCCTGCTGTCTCCTGCTTGCTTTCAGTATAAGTCTCTTTCAGTTTTTTTTTACTGTGGTTTGAATTCCTTGCTTTTTGCTGCATTGCTTTTTGTCTTCAGCTGGGTCCCCTTTTGGGGGCTTTGGCTGGTCTCCGTTCATTTTTTGTATTTGTTCATTTGCTCAGTTCTTGTGATATTTTACTGCTGGGTAGCTACGTGTCCACACCAAAGATCTGATATAGGTGGTCGAGACCGTGTGGTCTCAGTGTTCTTGGATTCAGAAGTGTTGGAGTTTTTCCTAGGGTTTTTCTGGGTTGCAGACAGTATTCTCTCCTGTTCTATCCTATCTAGACAGTTTTGGGCCCCAGCGTTTGCTCAATCTATTTTCTGTCTGTGTTCGTGTTTTCATCTTGTCGAACCGCCATTATATGTTTGGGGGCTTCCTACTCTTTTGGGGTCTACTCCGGGGCAGTTAGCTTTCCTCTTTTCCTCTTCAGGGATAGCTATCTCTCCGGCTGTGATGAGGCATCTAGGACCACCGTAGGTACGCTCCACGGCTGCTTCTAGTTGTGTGGTTAGTTTAGGGGTCTGCAACCTATTACTTTCCAACCTCTCTGGTGTTAGGCTGCCTATGCGGTTTTTTGCTCCTGCCTCCTCAGCTACCAAAACATAGCAGAATCACCGGCCATACTGAAAATTCTATGGTGCTCAATAGAAGGGAAAAATAGTAAAGGAAAAAAAAAATTGTCAGAGTTGTCAGAAATTTTTATTTTTTTTCCTGTTTGTTGCATTTTTTCCCTCTTTTTCTCTGTGTGCTGAGGAGGATTTTTTTCCCCAATGGAGGTCAAGCATTTGTCCGATCGTGTGGAGCAGCTTGCTGCTGAAGTTCGGAGTATTGCTATCTATCTTGCTGGGTTGCCTGCTGTGGAACCTAGGATCCCTCTGCCGGATTTATTTTTGGGGGATCGGTCTAAGTTTTTGAATTTTAAAAATAACTGTAAGTTGTTTTTTGCTTTGAAGCCTGAATCCTCAGGGAACACAACGCAGCAGGTTCAAATTGTCATCTCCCTGTTGCGCGGTGACCTTCAGGATTGGGCCTTTTCTCTGACACCTGGGGATCCTGTGTTGAATGATGTTAATTAGTGTTGAGCATTCCGATACCGCAAGTATCGGGTATCGGCCGATATTCGCGTTATCGGAATTCCGATACTTAATTCCGATACTTTTTCAATATCGTATACCGGAATCGGAAGTTCCCATAATTCTTAGAGAGGCAATGTGATTTTAGTCAGCCAATGAGGAATCCTACGAAGTGTGGGCACATCCTGTAATGCTGCGGTCATCTTAACTAATGGCATGGCTGTGATTGGCTGCTGAAATGATGTCAGAATGCACTATAAAAGGCGCCGCAGCCATTTTAGCGTCACTGTGCTGTGAACTCAGTAAGGGACAGAACGCTGCTGTGCTGACTCTGAGGGACAGTTAGATATTGCGATTTTGTGTACTACTGTGCTTGAGGCAGGCTAGTTTACCAACCGCTGTGTAAAGCTTCATTTTGCCAGTGTTGTTTTAACAGCTCTGTGCAAGGTGTGTGTGTGACAGTGCAGGTGACGCTGCAGTTTGCTCTGCATCCACCGCTGTTTGTAGGCATCTGCACGTGTCACTGACTCTTTTTTTTTTTTTATTTTATTTAGTGGAATTGGTGCAGCTCCATTATATTAGAAAAAAATCAAATCTATTAGTGTGACGTGCTTCCATCCGTATACAATACATTGGTTGCAAACACTATAGAAGTACAGAAAGGAGCTTTTCACAGATAGTGAATAGTTGTGTTTCAGTGTTCACTGCAGTCTGTGAGGTTTTCATTTTTTGAGTGCAGATCACGCTCCAGTTAGTTCTTCAACCACTGCTGGTTGTAGTCTGCTGAGCGTGTGTCACTGCCTCATCCTTCACATTTTTCTCTAATTGGTGCTGCTCCATTTTAGTGGAAAAAAATCTAATCTATTAGTGTGACGCGCTTCCATCCGTATACAATACATTGGTTGCAAACACTATAGAAGTACAGAAAGGAGCTTTTCACAGATAGTGAATAGTTGTGTTTCAGTGTTCACTGCAGTCTGTGAGGTTTTGATTTTTTGAGTGCAGATCACGCTCCAGTTAGTTCTTCAACCACTGCTGGTTGTAGTCTGCTGAGCGTGTGTCACTGCCTCATCCTTCACATTTTTCTCTAATTGGTGCTGCTCCATTTTAGTGGAAAAAAATCTAATCTATTAGTGTGACGCGCTTCCATCCGTATACAATACATTGGTTGCAAACACTATAGAAGTACAGAAAGGAGCTTTTCACAGATAGTGAATAGTTGTGTTTCAGTGTTCACTGCAGTCTGTGAGGTTTTGATTTTTTGAGTGCAGATCACGCTCCAGTTAGTTCTTCAACCACTGCTGGTTGTAGTCTGCTGAGCGTGTGTCACTGCCTCATCCTTCACATTTTTCTCTAATTGGTGCTGCTCCATTTCAGTGGAAAAAAAATCTAATCTATTAGTGTGACGCGCTTCCATCCGTATACAATACATTGGTTGCAAACACTATAGAAGTACACAAAGGGGCCTTTAACAGCTACAGAACAGTTGTGTTTCAGTGTTCACTGTAGTCTGTGAGCTTTTCATTTTGTGAGTGCAGATTACGCTCCAGTTTGTTCTTCAACCACTGCCGGTTGTAGTCTGCTGAGCGTGTGTCACTGCCTCATCCTTCACATTTTTCTCTAATTGGTGCTGCTCCATTTTAGTGGAAAAAAATCTAATCTATTAGTGTGACGCGCTTCCATCCGTATACAATACATTGGTTGCAAACACTATAGAAGTACACAAAGGGGCCTTTAACAGCTACAGAACAGTTGTGTTTCAGTGTTCACTGTAGTCTGTGAGCTTTTCATTTTGTGAGTGCAGATTACGCTCCAGTTTGTTCTTCAACCACTGCCGGTTGTAGTCTGCTGAGCGTGTGTCACTGCCTCATCCTTCACATTTTTCTCTAATTGGTGCTGCTCCATTTTAGTGGAAAAAAATCTAATCTATTAGTGTGACGCGCTTCCATCCGTATACAATACATTGGTTGCAAACACTATAGAAGTACACAAAGGGGCCTTTAACAGCTACAGAACAGTTGTGTTTCAGTGTTCACTGTAGTCTGTGAGCTTTTCATTTTGTGAGTGCAGATTACGCTCCAGTTTTTTCTTCAACCACTGCCGGTTGTAGTCTGCTGAGCGTGTGTCACTGCCTCATCCTTCACATTTTTCTCTAATTGGTGCTCCTCCATTTTAGTGGAAAAATATCTAATCTATTAGTGTGACGCGCTTCCATCCGTATACAATACATTGGTTGCAAACACTATAGAAGTACACAAAGGGGCCTTTAACAGCTACTGAACAGTTGTGTTTCAGTGTTCACTGTAGTCTGTGAGCTTTTCATTTTGTGAGTGCAGATTACGCTCCAGTTTGTTCTTCAACCACTGCCGGTTGTAGTCTGCTGAGCGTGTGTCACTGCCTCATCCTTCACATTTTTCTCTAATTGGTGCTGCTCCATTTTAGTGGAAAAAAATCTAATCTATTAGTGTGACGCGCTTCCATCCGTATACAATACATTGGTTGCAAACACTATAGAAGTACACAAAGGGGCCTTTAACAGATACTGAACAGTTGTCTGCAGGGTTCACTGTAGTCTGTGAGGAATAACCACACTTAGGCCTTATAACTTTTCTGACTTTCTTTATCAATCTACCAAGATGAAGAAGTCAGTGAGTAAGGCACGTGGTCGTGGTCGTGGCCGTGGATTTGCAGCAGGGAGAGGACGTGGGGATTCTGTGGCTGCTGCCGCACCCAGTGACACAGCATCCACCAGTTTTCCCCGTGAGCGTTCCTTTATGCGCACTTTTGTAGGAGCTCAGCGTACCCCCTGCTGCGTCAAGAACAAATTGAAGCCGTTGTTGGTTGGATGGCAGCCAATGCATCGACTTCAATACCTTCCACCTCCTCTCAGGACCACAGCACTGTTGAACAACCATCAGTCTCTTCACCGCCTGCCAAATTGCCCAGGCAGTCAGAGAGCTCTGTACAGGAGCCAGCTGAGTCTCTGCTTCTGTTCTCAGAATCTGTTGGCTTGCAAACAGGGGCCCAGCTAAGCAGCATTCTGGAATGTGAAGAAGAGGCAGTATGCAGTGATGCGCAACAGCTGTGTCTCTCTGAATCTGAAGAGGCGGGTGAGCCAGTGCCGATGGTCAGCACACCGCAGAACGCATCTGATGATGATGAGACTCAGTTGCCAGTTTCTGTTGAGCATGGTGCTGGCCAGACCACCCAACAACAGCAGGTGTTGGAAGAGGGTAGTGGTGGAGATGATGAGGTCCAAGACCCAACATGGCGTGAGGAACAGGAAGGTGGTGGGAGCAGCTCTGAGGAAGAGATTGCCCCAACGGTCCAAACAGTAGGGAGAGGTAGGCTGCAGACTCGCTTGCCTGTAGCCTCCAGTTTGGCACCCGTTCGGAGCAGTTCTCTTACAACAGCCAAACGGGCGCTCCAGGACTTGCTCTGCGTGGTCCTTTTTTGATACAGTTGCAGATGATATTTGCTATGTCAAATGCAAGCTGTGTAATCAAAAAATTAAAAGAGGTAAAAGTGTCAGTAACCTTAATACAACAAATATGTGGAAACATGTGCGGTCAAAGCACTTTGTTGAGTTACAAAGACACACTGGAGATGTAGGCCAACCTACAGCAGCACCTACATCTTCAGCTCGTGTTGGAGCCTCTTCCTCCAGTTCACACACAGCTGTTTCGGCTTCCTCACAGGATCGCCATGGAAGAACCTCTGTCACTGTTGTCCAGAGACACAGTGTTATTCCACGCACAGCTGCAAGTTCCTGTCATCCTCACACACCCAGGCCACAAAACAGCCATCGGTAGCACAGGCATGGGATAAAAGACGGCCATACTCGGCAAACCATCCACGAGCACAGGCTCTGAATGCTGGCATTGCAAAACTCCTGTCCCTTGAAATGCTGTCATTCAGGCTGGTGGAGACTGACAGTTTTCCGTAAATTTAAAATGGCATTGGCAGTCCCACAATACAATGTGCCCAGCCGATTTATATTCAGCAGGCAAGCCGTCCCTGTCTGCAAAAGCTTTGTTGAGGCAAAAAATTAAACATGCGCTACTAAACGCCGTCAGTAGCAAGGTCCACCTGACCACCGATGCGTGGACCAGTACCCATGGCCAGGGACGATACCTTTCACTCACTGCCCATTGGGTGAATTTGTGGAGCCGGGTACAGATCTTGCGAGTGGCGCTGTACGTGTTCTGCCAACTCCAAGGATTGCCGGAATTAAGTCTGTCCACATTGACTCCTCCTCCTACTCCAGTTCTCAAATCATCGCTGCAGGAGCCGTCACGGTCTACCTCCACATGGACCCGTGGACGCTTACCTGATGCGACCGATATGAGCACAGCCGTGGCCAAACGGCAAAAAGGCCGTTCTGAAATTAATTTACATGGGGAATCGAAGCCACACAGCGCAGGAGGTCTGGAATGCCATCAAGCAGGAGAGCGACGTGTGGTTTTTTGCCAGCGAATCTCCAGCCGGGCTTGGTAGTGTGTGACAAGGCCGAATTGGTGGCAGCTCTGGGCCTTGGCAAACTCACTCACATACCATGTCTGGCACATGTGCTCAACTTGGTCGTGCAGAGTTTTTTGAGGGACTATCCGGATCTTGATGCACTGCTGCACAAGGTCCGCCTAAGGGCGCTCACTTGCGACGTTCCAGCATGGCCAGATCGCGCATTGCAGCTCTGCAACGCAGATTGCGCCTTCCTGAACATCGCATCATATGTGACGTATCCCCCCCAGGTGGAATTCAACGTTACATATGTTGGAGCGGTTGTGTGAGCAGCAGCCAGCAGTAATGGAGTATCAGCTGCATCAGGCGCAAGCAACACGCAATTTGCGCCGTCCACCCCTTCACCATTAATGATGGGCCACTATGAAGGACATGTGCCACGTTTTGCGTGCGTTTGATGAGTCAACGCGGATGGCGAGTGCAGATGATGCACTAGTCAGCCTGACTGTCCCCCTTATCTGCCTGCTTCAAAAAACACTGCAAGAAATAAGGGATGAGTTTTGGAAGAGGGGGGAGGATGAGGGAGTCAAAAATTTTCCATCACCTTCTGGAAAGTCAGCGCAACGTGGTTCCTCACAAAGGGCTGGGCAGGGCTTCACTTTGTGAGGAGGATGAGGAGGAGAGTCAATGGAGGAGGAATACATCGCTCCAGAGGGAGGTAAAACAACGCTCTAGTCAGTATGTAGAGCGAGGGTGGGGTGATGCAGAGCAGGCAGAGATGACGCCTCTTGCAGAGGACAGCGTTTCTTTGCCTTTGGGAGTCTGCGCACATGGTTGATTTCATGCTGCAGTGCCTAAGAAACGACCGCCGCATCGCCCACAATTCTCACGACGTCTGATTATTGGGTGTACACCCTCCTAGACCCTCGCTACCGGGACAACGTCAAAAGCCTCATCACACCGTTGAACCGGGAGCGTAAAATGCGGGAGTACCAAGACACACTGGTGCAATCCCTAATGTTCTAACCTTACTGCCGAGAGCACGCTGCTGCTACTGCTTTACAAAGCCAAGCTCTGTGCGTCGAGGCAGTGTAGAGAGCTCTGCAACAAGAGGGAGCACACGCAGTGCCTCTGCACAGGGAAAGACCAGTATGTTATAAAAATGTGGCAAAGTTTTGTGGCAGCGCCACAAATGTCTACACCATCCGAGAGGGCTCCAGTCAGCGGGAGGCAACGTATCCGTCAGATGGTGACAGACTACTTGGCTTTGCCTCTCAGTGTACTCCAGATGGGTCTTCCCATTCAATTTTGGTCTCTAAGCTGGATACATGGCCAGAGCTTAGCCAGTATGCATTGGAGGTGCTGGCTTGCCCTGCTGCCAGTGTATTATCGGAGCGCGTCTTAGTGCTGCAGGTGGTGTACTAACAGACCGTCGCATGCGACTATCCTCCGATAATGTAGACCGGCTACTTTTCTGAAAATGAACAAGGCATGGATCTCGCCAGAATTTTGTCTGTCCGTTTTCCAGATTAAATAACTGGTTCGCAACGTTATCCATGTCTCCTGTTATGTTCATCTTTCTACCACCTGAACTCTTACTCCCTGGCTCCAACACTGCCAGTTGCTGCTCAGAAGTGTCGTGTCCACAGAACAAAACACAAGCTCTACTGTTAGTGGGGTTCAGTAACGCCAGCTGTTCCCCTGCTGTGTGAACGGCAAGAAGTCTCCTGTTCGCGACACATGGACAGAAAAACACATGACCAACATGCTCCAAATAGGGAAGAGCCGTCACCCTGCTTGTTATGCTGAAAACATGAAATTGTGAAGTTTTGCAGGCCTAGAATGATAAATTTTTTATGACAAATATGGACAAATAATAATTTGTCATCACAGCGCATATCTGCACATGTCTATTAGAAATGGTAACAAAAAATAAAACATAGTCTACTCTTCACATTTTGAAATTAAGCATAAAAGTACATTTCAGACTTATGAATTAATGCTTTTTAAGGAACTTTTTCTGTACCTGTAAGATAATGCAGTCAATGGATGTACGATCATTAAATCCTCATCATCATCATCACGAGTTTTATTTATGACAGACATTATAAAATACACATACTAAAGCCAACTGTAACTTCAAAAACCATATAGAAATGGCCAGCTGTAAACATGGAATAATGTCCAATAAAAAATTTAATTAATCTAGAAAGTGCATCATGATACTGACAATGGTGTTATTAATGCAAGTGCTGTTAAAAAACCCCAAAGGATATAAATTAATACTGTATAAGTTATCACGTGATAGTTACTCATGGAACAATGTTAAATGTAATACTGTATCTCAAAAAAGTCAGCGCAACCATTAGGGCTTGTTAGTCTTGTACATTTTAAAGAGGGAACGTAATTTTTTTGTTTGTCATAGGGGAGTTTAAATTAAATTTTATGTGTATTTTTTTTTGCGTCCCAGGCGCAATAACCAGCCTAACCCATTTGAAAGTCAGCTAATTCCCACGCTACCCTACCCTACGCTGACAGTAGGAGGTAGTGTTGCGGATAAAGTTGCGCAACCAAAACATTCTTTTACCCTCTCAACACTCAACAAGCAAAAAAGCATGATTTCAGCCGAGACTTTTTGACGTACAGTTAACAGGGCATTAAACCCATCAAGGGCTGCCCTGCTGATACAAAAAATAAATTCTTTGCTTCCTAGCCTTGTTTTACTACACTTGCAGGCACACACTTAAATTGGAAAAACAATGCCTAATGTTTTTTAAATGGTTATTTTTATTTTAATTATTGTGTCTAATCACATTGAGAGTCCATGGACTGTCATACATCTATAGAAAGTTCGATTTTAATGAACTTAAATAATTGAAAGCTGGCGTCACATAAAATTTGGATGTGATGATGTTGACTATTACAAAATCCATTTCTTACTATGTTTGGTTTAACATAGCGTTCCTTAAGCATTATTCATAAAAAAAAAATGGACTTTTATTCTTAAATTTACAACACTATATTTTGTTACCAATTTTGGGGTGTTGTGTTGTTCCATTTTTTTTGGCATGTGCATATATGCTTTTTATTTTTGTTTTTCTTTATTTTTCCTATTGAATTAGAAAACATGTGTATCTTTGTACCGTGTTAGCCAGTAGATAGAAAAATATTTGACTTCAGAGTCAGCAGGGGTTTATACCTTTTAAGGGAAAAACTGAAAAGTGGAAACAAATTGCAAGCTTTTCAAGGGCATCACGCTCTTCTTCAGGGAAAGACTAACTAAAAAAATTAAGCATCACATATTTCTATACCAACAGGACCAGGAATATGCAAAGGTAAACAATAATGCCGGTATCAGAACTGTCATTATCCCAGATAACATAAATATTGGAAATTCCTAGATAAGGATAGAAAGTTTGATTGCCCTCTCATTGGCGTATTTTTTGGGGGTTTTCAGACCCGGGAAAAAGGGCAAGACGCGATTCTTTAAATTTTGATTGAATGACATAAATCCCCTGTGACTATTCATTCCATCACAACAGTGTCAAAGGTCATGATAGCTTATTTCTGAAACTTTGTACGTTTCTCAATTTGAAGTTATTTTTAATACCATAATTCCTATCCAGATGATGACCGGCATACAAAATCTTTTGCCACAGCAATTATTATTTAATTGGTTGTGTGGCCGATAATTATTTTTGTTCCCTTTTTGTTGCCGGTCCCCCCCTACTTTCCCCCCCTCACTTGCTTAGCTATTCCGTGTCCTGTTGTGTGTAAATATGTATTCTTATTTTGCTTTACTCTTTGCCTGTGAAACACCTGGTTCCTTAAAGCTTTGAATTTGTTCCATATTTTCAGTTAGCCATTAACGTTACAACCACAGAGGTGTCAAGTAAAATATTTTTCTATTTTGTATTGAAATTTATCATTTTATTGTTGTAGTAAAAGTTCATTTTTTCTTGTTTTTAAACATACATTTTTAATGGCACGAAAAAGCATAACTCAATATTTTGTGCCTACCCCTCCTTGACCCTGGGCTTCACGCGCCAGTTGCGTCAGAATGTTAATGCACGAAAAAACATGTGAGTGTTTGGGGTTCATAACGCCCCCTGTTTTCCCCGCGTGTGTCTGGCAAAAATTACTGCTGCTCTACAAAACCCAAATTTAACGTCTCATACTAGGCCTCTGCCCCACCCCCCTTAAAACCCGGGTTAACAGCGCCAGTTGCTGTCAGAAGTTTTAGAGCACAAATGAAAAATCGCTGTGTGTTTGGGGGTTCATAGCCGCTTTCCCTGCTGTGGTCCGGAAAAATTACGCTAGCTCCTAATCTGGTAAAAAAAAAAATGAATTTTCAAAGGTCTAGTGTACACATGATATGGGCTACCCATGATTTTAAGCTGTAAAAATTTTTAAAGCCTTTCCCCAAACCCCAAAAAAGTTTGTTTTTGTCAAAAATTGTAAAAAAATAATTGTGAATATTTACAATATGCAAGTAAAAAAAAATGCAAACAAAAAAGTATTATTTTAAGGATACTGAGGTCACCTTTTTCCCCCATCTTTTACAAACCCCAATCACATCATGTGATCAATACTGCAATGTTGGAATGCTAATGTGGGTTGAACTTTTACAACTGCTGAGTGCGAAGGTTTTTCTCAGTGTTTTGCCTTTAAATAAAAGCAAGAAAAATTAATCCAAGTTTTTAAGGGGGGGGATGTAACCTGTAATATTTGCAACAATGCATGTAGGAATATCCTCTTCAACAATACTTATATTTTTGCATTTTAAAAAAAACATATTTGTTGAAAGTTTTTAGCCCAAATCTAAAACCTTCATGTAAACATGAAATCGCTAACAAAAATCATGCATTACCTTTTGGGAAAGTCAATAGGGTGTCACAATAGCAAAATATATCCCCCTAAGTGGGGGAAAAAACGAAAAAATGATGAATAGGGAATGATAATCATTTATCAGATGAAAGCGAACCCGAAAATTTCGAATAAACTGTACCTTAACAAAACGTGTTACCCTCCACCATTTTTTTGTAGCTTTTTTTGTAAAGGCACAGGGTGTAGTTTCATATTAAGGTGCATGTTTACGGGAAAAAAGATCTGACAACCCTTTGTGTTGTGGCGCTTGCGATGGGGGAACGTGCGACCGAAAATGTTGTCTGCGTCATAAGAGCACAGACGCTCCAACCCAACCGTCACAGGGGCCCCAGTCTGTGCTCCAAAAAGGGGCGCAAGCATACATGCCGTACCCTTTTAAAAGTTTTAAAAAAAAAAGGGGATTAGTGAACGCACACTTTATTGAGGTACAGTATTACATCGCCATTACCATCTGGGCTATGCATCTCACTAAATACCTTATTATCCGTTGTCAGTTGAAAGTCCACAGTGGGGCATAAAAGCTGTTTTCACTTTCTTTTTTTAAAGGTTTTTTTTTTTAATAAAATGATTGGAAATATTTTCATTTTACATGATGGAAATTTTAGATATTTTTAAAAACTTTTAGTGATATTATTCAGCAAATAAATGGTGAAATGTTACTTATCCATCTTTAAAGGGGTTTCGAAGTATTGTTGCTTTTATTTAAAACCGTAAGCAGATTTTTTAAAACATTTTTTTTGTTTTTTGTTTTGCTTTAACATGTTAATGTATTTTTTTGTTTGTAATTTTTTTTTACATATATTTTTTAAAGTAAAATCATCATTTATGGTACAAAGGTTATATTTCTCTTTTTGGGGAGTATAGATTTTTTTAATTTACACGTAACAAGGAAATACTTGATCAGTATTTAAAATCCCCTTGCCCCGGGGGCCCCAAAACCCCCCCCAGTTTTGCTCGGAAGTGCGTTAGCACTTAACATTGTCCCGTTTCGGGGTTCAGTAAGCCTGATCCCCTGCGTGTAAGGAAAAAAACCCCCTGCCTCCCCCTGTTCTCTTCTCACCCGGGGGGTTTCAACACCCCCAGTTTTTTCTGGAGTGAGTTAAGCACATTCCCCCAAATTGCTCTGTGTTATGGGGTTCAGTAATGTCAGCTGTTCCCGCGTGTGAACGGCAAAAAGTCCTCTGCCCCCCCCTTTCCTTCTCATCCCGGGTTTTCAACACCGCCATTTTTTTCGAAAGGGTTTTGCACAGTTAACACTTGCTCCCGTGTTACGGGGGGGTTTAGAATGCACTTTCCCCTTGTGTGGAAAAAAAACCTGCTGCCCCCCCTTTTTCCCTTTCATCCCTGGGCTACAAACCGCCGTTGTTTCTCAAAATGCTGTTTGCAAATTCCCTTGCCCCCTATGTTAGGGGTTGTAATGTCAGCTGTTCCCCCGCTGTGTGAAGGGGAAAAAGTCCTGCTGCCTCCACCTTTCCCTTCTCATCCGGGGGTTTCAACAGCCATTGTTTCTCGAAGTCTGTTAGCACAGTTAACACTTGCTCCCGTGTTAGGGGGGTTCATAAAGTCAGCGCCCCCCGGTGTGAAGGCAAAAGTCCTGCTGCCTCCACCATGTTTTTTTTCATCCCGGGCTAAAACCCCGCCAGTTTTTCCGGAAAATGCTTTTGCACGTCAAAATTCCCCTTGTTAGGGGGTTTAGTAAGTCATGTTCCCCTGCGTGTGAAGGGAAAAAAAACCCCCCGCCTCCACCCCGTTTCTTCCACCCCGGGGGTTTAAAAACCCCCAGTTTTTTCCCCAAAGGGGTAGCAAGTAACACTTGCCCCGTGTTACTGGGGTTCATAAAGTCAGCTATCCCCTGCTGGTAACCCAAAAAGTCCTCTCCCCCCACCAGTTCTTTCTCATCCCTGGGCTACAACCCCGCCAGTTTTTTCTAAGTCTGTTGCACGTTAACATTTTCCCCGGTTTTTCGGGGTTTTAATTCACTGATCCCCTGCGTGTGAAGGAAAAAAATCCTGCCCCTCCACCCTTTTTTCTTCTCATCCCGGGTTACAAAACCGCCATTTTTTCCCGGAGTGTGTTACACATTAAACACTTCCCCCGGTTTTCGGGGTTTAGAATGTCAGCTGACCCCCTGTGTAACGCAAAAACCCCGCTGCCTCCACCTGTTCTCTCCACCCCGGCAAAACCCCCGCCCGTTGTTTTTTCGGAAGGGGTTAGCACGTCAAATTGCTCCCGTGTTCGGGGTTCAGTAAGTCGGTTCCCCTGCGTGTGAAAAGGCAAAAAGCCTCGCCTCCACCTGTTCTTTCTCACCCTGGCTACAACCCGCCAGTTGTTTCTGGGGAAATGTGTTCACGTCTCACTTGCCCCCTGTTACGGGGTTTTTGTAATGTCCTGTTTCCCCCGCTGGGAAGGCAAAAAGTCCTGCTCCCCCACCCTTTCCTTCCATCCCGGGTTACAACACCCCCCAGTTTTTTTTTCGGAAATGCTGTTAGCACAGTCTACACTTGCCCCGTGTTTCGGGGGGTTCATAAGCACTTTTCCCCTGCTGTGTGAACGGCAAAAAGTCCGCTGCCTCCACCCTGTTTCTTCTCATCCCGGGTTACAACCCGCCAGTTTTTTTCTCAAAGTAGTCTACATTTGCCCTGTGTTAGGGGGTTCGTAATGTCAGCTTTCCCCGCTGTGTAACGGCAAACAGTCCTGCGCCCCCCCCGTTCTTTCTCATCCCTGGGTACAACCCCCCCAGTTTTTCTCGGAAGGCTGTTACACAGTTACACTTGCTCCTGTGTTACGGGGTTCAGTAATGTCAGCTTTCCCCCCTGTTGTGAAGGGAAAAAAGCCTGCTGCCTCCACCCTTTTTTTTTTTCTCCCCCCGGGGGGCTACAACAGCCAGTTTTTTTTGGAAGTGTTTTTGACGTCTACATTGCTCCTGGTTACGGGGTTTCGTAATGCAGCTTTCCCCCGCTGTGAAAACGGCAGAAAAGTCCTGCGCCTCCACCCTTCCCCTTTCCCATCCCTGGGCTACAACACCCCTTTTTGTTTCGGGGGAATGCGTTAGCACGTCTACACTTGCTCGTGTTACTGGGTTCGTAATGTCAAGTTCCCCTGCTGTGTGAAGGGAAAAAAAGTCCTGCCCCTCCCCATTTTTTTTCTCATCCCGGGGCTCAACCCCCCCGTTGTTTCTCGGAAGTGCGTTACACAGTACACTTGCTCCCGTTTTACTGGGGTTCAGTAATTCAGCTTTCCCCCCTGCGGAAAAGGAAAAAAGCCGCTGCCTCCCCCCTTTTTTCTTTCCATCCCTGGGTTACAAAAACCGCCATTGTTTCTCGGAAGTGTTTTTAGCAAGTCTACACTTGCTCCCGTGTTATGGGGTTCAGTAATGTCAGCTTTCCCCCTTGGTGAAGGCAAAAAGTCCTGCTGCCCACCCTGTTCTCTTCTCATCCCGGGTTTTAAAACCCCCGCCAGTTGTTTCTCGGAAGTCGTTAGCACAGTCTACACTTCCTGTTTATGGGGTTCAAAGTCAGCTGCCCCCTGTGTGGAACGGCAAACAGTCCGTGCCCCCCCCCGTTTCTTCACCCCTGGGTTACAACCCGCCAGTTTTTCTCGGAAGTGTTTTTACACAGTCACACTTTTCCTGTGTTACGGGGTTCAGTAATGCAGGGTTCCCCGCGGTGAACGTCAAAAGTCCGCTGCCCCCCCCCTGTTCTTTTTTTCCCCTGGGCAAACACCGCCATTTTTCTCGAAGTGCTGTTAGAAAAAGTCTAACTTGCTCCTGTTTCTGGGGTTCGTATGTCAGCTGTTCCCCTGCTGTGTGAACGGCAAAAAAGTCCTGTGCCTCCACCATTTCCCTTTCTACCCTGGCTACAAACCCCCGTTTTTCTGGGGAAGGTTTAGCACAGTCTACTTTTCCCCCTTTTTCTGGGGTTCATATGTCATTTTCCCCCTTGTTGAACGGAAAAAAAATCCTGCTGCCCCCCCCCTGTTCCTTCTCTCCCGGGGGTTACAACCGCCATTTTTTCGGGAAGTGCTTTACACAGTCTACACTTGTCCCGTGTTTGGGGTTCATATGTCGCGTTCCCCTGCTGTGTGAACGGCAAAAGCCGCTGCCTCCCCCCTTTTCCCCTTTCATCCCGGGGTTAAACACCGCCAGTTTTTCTCGGAAGTGCGTTAGCACTTTTTAACTTTTGCTCCCGGTTTTTACTGGGGTTCAAAAATGTCAGTGACCCCTGCGTGTGAACGGCAAACACCCCTGCTGCCAAAACTTTAATTTCCAGGGTACCTTTGCTACCCATCCGGGTTCCAGTACCGTCAGCGGGTTTTTCTCCGCAGGCCTTTTTGGCCTAGGTGCCTCATGCGGCCCCCAGTTCCAGCAACGCTGCTGGCCTTGGTAGGCTTTGGAGCACGGTACCTCCTCTTTGAACCGGTCCCCCTAAGTCAGCTGGTTCCCCGGTTGGGCCATTGGCTCTTTTCCTTCTGCTGACCCTCCGGTTTTCCCCACAGTCAGCTTCCTCGTTACTTCCTTGGTTTTGTACCTCACCAAAAGGCAAAGAAGGTTAAACAAACTAAAGAAAAAAACAAGAGACAGAAGAACAATAAGAAAGATCAAAACAGAAGAAAATAATATAAACCAAAAAAAACAAAAATATGCTCTAAATTTAAGCAGAAGAAGACTAAACATTTTTGGGGGGGGTTTTCCCCCTTTTGCCCCCCCGGAAAAAACCGACTGCTGCGGTAAATGACGCGGACAATACGTTGAATTAAAACTTTGTGACAGCAAGAAACGGAAGGGGAAAATTCAGAGTTTTACAGAAATTTC
>JARQOD010000003.1:371316512-371418109 GCA_033576555.1 Oophaga sylvatica
ATATATATATATATATATATATATATATATATATATATATACAGTACGGACCAAAAGTTTGGACACACCTTCTCATTTAATGATTTTTCTGTATTTTCATGACTGAAAATTGTGCATTCACACTGAAGGCATCAAAACTATGAATTAACCATGTGGAATTATATACTTAACAAAAAAGTGTGTAACAACTGAAATTATGTCTTATATTCTAGGTTCTTCAAAGTAGCCACCTTTTGCTTTGATGACTGCTTTGCACACTCTTGGCATTCTCTTGATGAGCTTCAAGAGGTAGTCACCGGAAATGGTTTTCACTTCACAGGTGTGCCCTGTCAGGTTTAATAAGTGGGATTTCTGGCCTTATAAATTTGGTTGGGACCATCAGTTGTGTTGTGCAGAAGTCTGGTGGATACACAGCTGATAGTCCTACGGAATAGACTGTTAGAATGTGTATTATGGCAAGAAAAAAGCAGCTAAGTAAAGAAAAACGAGTGGCCATCATTACTTTAATAAATGAAGGTCAGTCAGTCGGAAAATTGGGAAAACTTTGCTTAGCACTTAGAGATGCTTAGCACTTGTTGGCTCTTTTGCCTTCACTCTGTGGTCCGAATCACCCCATCTCGATTGGGTTCAGGTCTGGTGACTGTGTAGGCCAGGTCATCTAGTGTAGCACCCCATCACTCTCCTAAGGGATTCGGAAGGCTTACCAGTAAAATAAAATATGGTCAAAAACTATGTGTATTTATTTCACTAAAATCATTTTTAATTAATGTGTGTGTGATTTTTTTTAACCCTTTAATACTATAGGATTAATAATGCATAGTTGTCTAATTGAAAACTCTACATTATTAACCTGGCTTATTGTCACCTTTCAATAGCAAGGTGGCATTAACCCATTATTAACCCATTAGCCACCGCTACAGGGCAATGGGAATAGATGTGCTAAGTGCCAGAAAAGGCGCATCTATTAATAGATGTGCCTTTTCTGGGGTGGCTGGGGGCAGATGTTAGTAGCCGGGGGAGGGCACAAAAAATGCACCCTCCCTAGGCTATTATTATCTGCCCTCACTCACTGGCTTTCCCTGTCTGGTGGCGAAACTACCGCGGGAGCCCATGCATTTTTTTTTCAAAGAATTTACACATTTAATTACCACCTACATGTATGAAATGTTGCACACATGCACTCATGTAATTGTTAATTAAATCCATATATCAAACTACATGAAATGAAATGGTTTACTGTATGTAAACCATGTGTCATTTCATGTCGGATTCTGTAATGAAAGCCGGTAATTGAATTAGCGGCTATTCTGCTATGTAGAAGTGTATGACCTATATATATATAATATATATATATATATATATATATATAATTATTTGCTTTTTTACAGTTTTTTTTACAATTTATTTTAACCCCTTCACCCCCAAGGGTGGTTTGCACGTTAATGACCGGGCCAATTTTTACAATTCTGACCACTGTCTCTTTATGAGGTTATAACTCTGGAACGCTTCAACGGATCTTCGCGATTCTGAGATTGTTTTCTCGTGACATATTGTACTTCACGTTAGAAGTAAAATTTCTTCGATATAACTTGCGTTTATTTTTGAAAAAAATGCAAATATGGCGAAAATTTTTAAAATTTTGCAATTTTCAAACTTTGAATTTTTATTCCCTTAAAACAGAGAAATATGTCGCACAAAATAGTTAATAAATAACATTTCCCACATGTCTACTTTACATCAGCACAATTTTGGAACCAAAATTTTTTTTGTTAGGAAGTTATAAGGGTTAAAAGTTGACCAGCGATTTCTCATTTTTACAACAAAATTTACAAAGCCATTTTTTTTAGGGACCACCTCTCATTTGAAGTCACTTTGAGGGGTCTATATGGCAGAAAATACCCAAAAGTGACACCATTCTAAAAACTGCACCCCTCAAGGTACTCAAAACCACATTCAAGAAGATTATTAACCCTTCAGGTGCTTCACAGGAACTAAAGCAACGTGGAAGGAAAAAATGAATATTTAACTTTTTAGCCACAAAAATGATCTTTTACAAACTTTTTTTTATTTTCACAAGGGTAAAAGGAGAAAATGGGCAGATAAGGTTGTTATGCAATTTCTCCTGAGTACGCCAATACCCAATATGTGGGGAAAACCACTGTTTGGGCACACGGCAGAGCTCGTAAGGGAAGGAGCGCCGTTTGACTTTTTCAAACTAAAATTGGCTGGAATTGAGATTGGACGCCATGTCGTGTTTGGAGAGCCCCTGATGCGCCTAAACAGTGGAAACCCCCACAAGTGACACCATTTTGTAAACTAGACCCCCTAAGGTACTTATCTAGATCTGTTGTGAGCACTTTGAACTCCCAAGTGTTTCACAAAAGCTTATAATGCCTGGGTGAGAAAAAAAAAAAAATTTTCCACAAAAATGATTTTTTAGTCCCAAATTTTTGAATTTTCCCAAGGAAATTGGACCCCAAAAGTTGTTGTCCAATTTGTCCTGAGTACGCTGATACCCCATATGTGGGGGGGGGAACTGTTTGGGTGCACGGCAGGGCTTGGAAAGGAAGTAGTAACGTTTTGGAATGCAGACGTTGATGGGGGTCATGTTCCGTTTGCAGTGCCCCAGATGAGCCTAAACAGTGGAAACCCCCACAAGTGACCCCATTTTGGAAACTATACCCCCTAAGGAACTTATCTAGATCTTTGGTGAGCACTTTGAACCCCCAAGTGCTTCACACAAGTTTATAATGCCCGGGCATGAAAATAAAAAATCCTATTTTTTTCCCACAAAAATTATATTTTAGTCACTAATTTTTTATTTTCTCAAGGGTAACAGGAGAAATTGGACCACATAAGTTGTTGTCCAATTTGTCCTGAGTACGCTGATACCCCATATGTGGGGGGAAGCACTGTTTGGGCTCACGGCAGAGCTCGGAATGGAAGGAGCACCATTTGACTTTTTCCAACCAAAATTGGCTGGAATTGAGATTGGATGCCATGTTGCATTTGGAGAGCCCCTGATGTGCCTAAACAGTGGAAACCCCCCACAAATGACCCCATTTTGGAAACTAGACCCCCTAAGGAACTTTTCTAGATCTTTGGTGAGCAATTTGAACCGCCAAGTGCTTCACACAAGTTTATAACGTAGAGCCGTAAAATTTAAAAATCATATTTTTTCCACAAAAATGATCTTTTCACCCCAATTTTTATTTTTCCAAGGGTAACAAGACTCCAAAAGTTATTGTGCAATTTGTCCTGAGTGCGCTGATACCCCATATGTGGGGGTAAACCACTGTTTGGGTGCATGGCAGAGTTTGGAAGGGAAGGAGCGCCGTCTGACTTTTTCAACGCAGAATTGGCTGGACGCCATGTCGTGTTTGGAGAGCTCCTGATCTGCCTAAACAGTGGAAACCCCCATAAATGACGCCATTTTGGAAACTAGACCCCTCAAGGAACTTATCTAGATGTGTGGTGAGAACTTTTAACCCCCAGGTGTTTCACTAAAGTTTATAACGTACAGCCGTAAAATAAAAATCTTTTTTTTTTTTTTACAAAAATGATTTTTTCGTCCCCAATATTTTATTTTCACAAGGGTAACAGAAGAAATTGGAACCCAAAAGTTGTTGTCCAATTTGTCCTGAGTACGCTGATACCCAATATGTGGGAGAAAACTACTGTATGGGCACACGTCAGGGCTCGGAAGGGAAGTAGTGACGTTTTGGATTGCAGACTTTGATGGAATGGTCTGGGGGCGTCATGTCGCATTTGGAGAGCCCCTGATGCGCCTAAACAGTGGAAACCCCCCACAAGTGACCCCATTTTGGAAAATAGACCCCACATGGAACTTGTCTAGATGTGTGGTGAGCACTTTGAACCCTGAAGTGCTTCACAGAAGTTTATAACGCACAGCCGTAAAAATAAAAAATCCTTTTTTTTTTTGCAAAAATGATTTTTTTGCCCCAATATTTTATTTTTACAAGGGTAACAGGAGAAATTGGACCCCAAAAGTTGTTGTCCAATTTGTCCTGAGTATGCTGATATCCAATATGTGGGAGAAAACTACTGTATGGGTACACGTCGGGGCTCGGAAGGGAAGTAGTGACGTTTTGGACTGCAGACTTTGATGGAATGGTCTGGGGGCGTCATGTCGCATTTGGAGAGCCCCTGATGCGCCTAAACAGTGGAAATCCCCAACAAGTGACCCCATTTTGGAAAATAGACCCCACAAGGAACTTATCTAGATGTGTGGTGAGCGCTATGAAGCCCCAAGTGCTTCACAGAAGTTTATAATGTACAGCCGTAAAAACAAAAAAATATTTTTTTTTGTACAAAAATGATATTTTCGCCCCCAGTTTTTTATTTTCCCAAGGGTAGCAGAAGAAATAGGACAAATTGCACAATAACTCTTGGGGTCCAGAGTACGCTGATACCCCATATGTGGGGATAAACTACTGTTTGGACGCATGGCAGAGCTGAGAAGTGAAGGAGCACCGTTTGACTTTTTCAACGCAGAATTGGCTGGAATTGAGATCAGACGCCATGTCACATTTGGAGAGCCCCTGATGTGCCTAAACAGCGGAAACCCCCCAATTCTAACTCCAACCCTAACCCCAACACACCCCTAACCCTAGTCCCAACCCTAACCACAAACCTAACCCTAACACACCCCTAATCCCAACCCTAACCCTAATCCTAACTTTAGCGCCAACCCTAACCCTAACTTTAGCCGCAACCCTAACCCTAACCCTAATGGGAAAATGGAAATAAATACTTTTTTTTAATTTTATTATTTTTCCCTTACTAAGGGGGTGATAAAGGGGGTTTGATTTACTATTTATAGCGGGTTTTTATGATTGGCAGCTGTCACGCTAAAAGACGCTTTTTATTGCAAAAATAGTTTTTGCATCATCACATTTTGAGAGCTATAATTTTTGCATATTTTGGCCCACAGAGTCATGTGAGGTCTTATTTTTTGCGGGACGAGTTGACGTTTTTATTGGTACCATTTTTGAGCACGTGACGTTTTTTGATCGCTTTTTATTTCGATTTTTGGGAGGTTAGAATGAACAAAAATCAGCAATTCATGAATTTCTTTTGGGGGAGGCGTTTATACCGTTCCGCGTGTGGTAAAATTGATAAAGCAGTTTTATTCTTTGGTCAGTACGATTATGGCGATACCTCATTTATATCATTTTTTCATGTTTTGGCGCTTTTATAGAATAAAAACAATTTTATATAAAAAATAATTATTTTTGCATCGCTTTATTCTGCGAGCTATAACTTTTTTATTTTTTCGCTGATGATGCTGTATGATGGCTAGTTTTTTGCGAGACAAGATGATGTTTTCAGCGGTACCATGTTTTTTTATATCGGTCTTTTTGTTCGCGCGTTATTCCACTTTTTGTTCGGCGGTATGATGATAAAGCATTGATTTTTTGCTTCGTTTTTTTTTTTTTTTTTTAAGGGGTTCACTAAAGGGGTTAACTAGTGGGACAATTTTATAGGGGGGGTCGTTACGGACGCGGCGATACCAAATATGTGTACTTTTATTGTTTTTTTTTTTATTTACAGGAAGAAGTGAATTTATTGGGGAATATTTTTTTTTTTTTAATTTATTTTGGATTTTTTTTTTACACATGTTTATTTTTACTTTTTTAACTTTTTTACTTTGTCCCAGGGTGGTACATCACAGTATTTTATCAGATCGCTGGGTGACAGTGTGCACAGCACTCTGTCACACCAGCGATCGCACAGGCATAGATGCAGGCTTCTCAGTGCCTGCTCTCGGCAGGCACTGAGGTAGCCGCCTCCCTCCAGGACCCCGGCGCCATCTTGGATCCGGGTCCTGGGAGGGAGGAAGCCCTCAGAACAGCGCGATCACATCGCGCTGCTCTGAGGGTCTCAGGGGGGCGCGCAGGGAGCCCCCACCCTGCGCGATCCTCCCCTGTGCCCCCAGTACACCGCGATCATGTTTGATCGCGGTGTGCAAGGGGTTAATGTGCCGGGAGCAGTCCGTGACCGCTCCTGACACACAGTCATGGGTGTCAGCTGTGATAATCAGCTGACACCCGGCGGCGATTAGCTGCGCTCCCCTCAGGAGCGCAGCTGATCGCCTATGACGTACTATCCCGTCCCCGGTCATACGGGCCCAGGTACCATGGACGGGATAGTACGTCCGATGGCAGTAAGGGGTTAACATGACTTTTTACATAGAGAGAACTGCTCTATGTAAAACCTCATGTTAAAATCGCATTGCATACGGATTGAAAACGGATGGTGCGATTAAAAGTCGCATGCAAATCGCATGACGATCGCATGCCGATTGCATAGAATCGGACCGTTTTTTCCATCCAGAAAACTGACGTTTTTTTATCTCAAAAATGGGTATGTACCCTTAATTAACATGTACATGTATGAAATTTTGCACACATGCACTCATGTAATTGTTAATTAAAACTATATATCAAACTACTTTAAATGAAATGGTTTACTGTTTGTAAATCATGTGTCATTTCATGTCGGATTCTGTAATGATTTTACAGAAGCCGGCAATTGAATTAGCGGCTATTCTGCTATGTAGAAGTGTTTGAACTATACATAAATATATATATATATATAGGATTATTTGCTTTTTAAAATGATGTGTACAGTTTGTTTTTTACAATGTGATATTAACATGAATTATTATATAGAGAGAACTGCTCTATGTAAAACCTCATGTTAAAATCGCATTGCATACGGATGGAAAACGGATAGAAAGCGGATGGTGCGATTAAAAATCGCATACAAATCGCATGCCAATTGCATAGAATCGGACTATTTTTTCCATCCAGAAAACGGACCGCTTTTTTTCTCAAAAATGGGTATGTACCCTTATTTAACACGTACATGTATGAAATTTTGCACACATGCACTCATGTAATTGTTAATTAAAACTATATATCGAACTACATTAAATGAAATGGTTTACTGTTTGTAAACCATGTGCCATTTCATGCCGGATTCTGTAATGATTTTACAGAAGCTGGCAATTGAATTAGCGACTATTCTGCTATGTAGAAGTGTATGAACTATATATATAAATATATATATATATATATATAGGATTATTTGCTTTTAAAATGATGTGTACAGTTTTTTTTTACAATGTAATTTTAACATGAATTTTTATATATAGAGAACTGCTCTATATAAAACCTCATATTAAAATCGCATTGCATACGGATGGAAAATCGCATGCCAATTGCATAGAATCTGACCGTTTTTTACATTCAGAAAACAAACCGTTTTTTTTCTCGCAAATGGGTATGTACCCTATCTATGTGTCACGATGACATGTGTGTGTGTATATATATATATATATATATATATACAGTATATGTATTCTACGTGTATATATCTATTCTTTCTTTTGTGATTTTAAAACTGTCATTTGGATACTGTGAGACAGTGAGTGAATATGTGATGAATGGGGTGTACATTTCACCTAGGTATAAGGGAAATGTGTGGCTTTGTGGACCTAGTGGTGGAGAAAGGTCACTACACCTCACATTCAGCACACACTTGCAGCACAAGCCTGAAACTACTCAGGTCTTAATTAAGAGACCAGAAGTAGGTGTCTGCAAACACAATCTGAGAGCTAGTTTAGCCTGGACACAGGAAGGTGTCTCGGCACAAGAAACAGTCTCCAAGAGTGTTAGAGCTGTCTTTAGCCTGGACACAGAGAGGTGTCCTGGCACAAGGAAGCAGTCTCCAAGAGTGTTTGAGCTATCTCAGTTTGGGTGCAGGAAGGACCCCGGACATAGGAGTAGTCTCAGTGCGAATCCGTGTGAAGAGCGGCTGAATAGGAGTGGATCTCTCTCAAGTCTGGTCATGGAAGGTGCCTTCAGACACAAGGAGGAGTATCTGTGAAGCTCCATACTGGTAACATATGTGATATATGTTGTTTTGGGCACAGACTGGTAGAGTCTGGGTCCCGGATAGAGAGGGCCATCTATCTAAGTGTAATTAGAGGCTAGACAAGCCCAGGTTTTCTGTTTATGCTTTGTTTTAATCTGTTTGCTGTGGACTTTAATAAAGCTGGTTGCGGCCAGTTTTACACCAGAACTGCTGTCTGAATGAACTGTTTTCATGCCATTCTGTCTACCCAGACAGCGATCCTAGAGCTAAACCCCCTGGAATGTCACAATTGGCGGAGAATGCTGGGGCAGCGCAGTGCCTGATACAGTTAGTGCTGGAGTGTGCATGCAGCACAGTGGCGAGAGACAGCATTAAAGGTGAAGTCTATTGAAATAGCAGCAGAAAAAAAAAAAAAGTGTGTCAGCAGAAACGTCTGTTTGGAGCAGTCTTGGAGAGACAGTGGCCCTGATAGGGTCTGCAGAGAGAAAATGTATGCACAGCAAAGCTGAACTTGTTGTGAAAATGACTGTGGAATGTGCAGCAGCAAAAGAAAAGTCTGTGGAGCAGTCTTAAAGAGACAGGAGCCCTAATAGACTTTGCAAAAGAAAAAAAAAAAAAAAAAAGTGTCTGCACAGCAGAGCTGAATTTTTCTATGGAAAAGACTGTAGAGTGTGTATGTCTTGAGTGAAGACTGCCGTTGTTAAGACAGAGAAGTCTGACAGCATGGATGACAGCATGGAGGCGCTGTTTGAACAAATGGCACAAGTTAATGTGCAACATAAGACTGCTGTGATTGAGACAGATGAGTCCGGCAGTATGGAGGAGCTCATTGAGTACCTGGCCCAGGCCCAGCGGAGCCTGCAGCAGAGCATGGAGCAGCAGCGCCTGCAGCACCAGCAGCGCATGCTGCAGGCCCAGCAGCAATTCCTGCAGCAGCAGCAGGAGAATGACCGGTTGTTTTTTGAGCAGATTGCAGCTCTCAACACCTCGTCCCAGAGTAATGTTGTGAAGGTACCTGCGTTGTCCGCTGTAAAGAAGGCGGTAAGACGGTCCTTGAGAAAAATGACACCTCGTGATGATGTGGAGGTATATCTTACTAGGTTTGAGAGACTGGCAGAGAAGGAGAATCTGCCACTATCTGAATGGGCCATGGCGGTCGTACCCTATCTGATTGGGAACCCCAAAAAGTCTGGGCTGACCTGAGCAAGCAGGACAGCGAAGACTATACCAAGTTGAAAGCGGCGATTCTTACCCGGCTGGGTGTTACGGTGACAGCCCGTGCCAGGGGAGTACATGACTGGAGATACAGTTGGAAGTCTGCAGTCAGCAGGCTTGATTATGGAGTTGAAAAGGTGATAGTGGACCGCTACACCCAAGCACGTCCTCCTGAGGTACAGCCGTCTGAGAGGTCGTCACTTCGGAGTTCCCGGACGCTGAACTCTCGCGGTAAGAGCGTTCCAGCTGTTGGGGACATGGGGTATGCTGATAAGCGGTTCAGGCCCGAGGGGACATGTGGGTGGGAGAGTGTGATGGACAGTGTTGGAGCTGGCGTGAAATTGCAGCCGACTGTCCAATAGAGGGGGAGCCTATGTGTTGTGATGTTGGCAGATCCCTCTCTCTCTGCGCAGAACCTGTGTGTGTGTCCACCTCAGCCGAAGAGACTGGACCACAGGGGTCCCCGGTGGTTGTAAATGACTGCCCAGCACAGGCCCTCTTGGACTCAGAGAGTCCAGTGACTTCCGTATGTGACAGCCTGATTGATAGGGACTTCATCCCTGATAAGCACCTGAGTGTGGTGTGCATCCATGGAGACACCAAAGTCTACCCAGAGACTGCCGTGGACTTGGTCCCTAAACTCGGGGAGGTTTCATATGAAGTGGGGGTAGTGAAGAGCCTGGTGCACCCCGTCATATTGGGTAATGACTTTCCCCGATCTAAGGATCTCTGGGGAAAAATGTTTCTGATGGACAGTGTGATGAAGCTCCTATTGAGGGTGCGCAGTCCCGAGGGGCGGAACACAATGCTAGTGGGCCGTTAAACTTATGTGATGATGATGATGATGATGATGATGATCATGATAATGATGATGACCATGATAATGATGCTGATGCTGCTAATGATAATGATGATGATCATGATAGTGATGATGATACTGATCATAATCATGATAATGATATTGATAATAATTATGACTGTGATAGTGATGAAATTCCTTTGCAGGTGATGTTGGGAGACGAGGATGGTGGTTCTCGGGAACCGAGTGTCCCTGACTTGCCTGTGTCCTGTGACAATTTTGAGAGTGAGCAGTGGCGAGACCCCACTCTTAGGACAACACAGGAAAATATGATTGTTCTAAATGAGGTTTCCCAGGAGCCTGGCTCTGAGGAGAGGTTTCCTCATGCTGTCATGGACAATAGCCTATTGTATAGGGACACTGAAGACCAGGGAGAGGTCGTGAGTCAGCTCCTAGTACCTGAGCTATATAGAAGTATAGTGCTGGGGTTGACACATAGTCACATACTTGAGGGACCAGATGGTGAAGTTAATGTTGTGGATGACATGTTAACTAAGGTTCCAGATCAAGATGTGAATGAAAATGAATTGTATAACCCTGACAGTGAGCAGGATGTGAATGAAAATGAATTGTATAACCCTGACAGTAAGCAGGATATGAATGAAAATGAATTGTATAACCCTGACAGTGAGCAGGATGTGAATGAAAATGAAGTGTATAGCCCTGACAGTGAGCCAGATGTGGCTGAGAAAAAGGGGTCAGATAGTGATAGTGAATTATCTGATGACCATAAAGCAACCAGTGCAAATGAGGAAGGCATGGTAGCAGAGGAGGTTGAGAGTCCTGAGAAGAAAGCTGATGCTGACCTTACAGCCAGACAGAAGATGGCATCTGAAGATGTTTTACAGTTGGCCGGTTCCCTGGCGAAGACTAAGGTGAAAGGAGGAGAGCTGAGCTTTAAAGGCAGGACTCTGAAACTGAACACAGCACAAGTGGATGCTGTTGAAGATGAGAAGTTGTCAGTGTGTGGTGTGGATCTGCATCATGCCAAGGACTCTGAAGGTGATGCTGCAGAGGTGGAAAAAGCCATGGAAGTGGTGGTCACCAAGCCAGATGCCTCATCAGAAGCTGAGGTTTCAAGTGAAGCTGTGAGGAGCAAGACTGAAGATATGGGGACTGACTCTGTCCAGGAATCTGTTTCTGCCGAAGACAGCGGCGTGGACGGGTTACGGTCCGGATCAGTAGCTGGCATTGGTGAGCTCAAGCGCACTTTCAGGGAGGCTACATCGGAGCCACGTCCCAACAAATGGGAAAAGCGATGTGTCACTCCGTTGCCGCTGCAGACACACGGGAGCCCAGATGGGATGCAGAACGTGGCTGAAGAGGTAGAGTCTAGGACTGACGGTGGGGCTTCTGGGCATGTCTTGCCAGAAGAGCCTGAAAGTGGGGAACTGGAGAAAAGTGAAAAACCCCCTATACCTTCTGTGATAGTTGGTGACACATGGTCAGTGCACCAGGGACAGGAGGTACGTGAGTTTCTGAGGAAGAGTCAGCAGAGGTGTTCTGATGTGTCGGGTCGTGCTTCTCTGGCCAGGCACTGTGTCGAAGGTGAGCCCGGCCCTAAGGTCAAGATGAAACCGTGCAGGATACCCGAGGCCCGCAGAGAGTATAGGCCTGGGAGGGTACAGGGTAGTGCGGATGCTTCAGATAAAGAGAAAGCTGATGTTGGCTATGACTCAGGTGAAGATACAAGTGACAGTGGTGGAGATGAAGCTGGTGAGGGCCATGACTGGTCCGGAGTTCACTGTCTCTGTTGGATTGTTGACCAGCCCTCCGGTCTGGATGACCAGCCCTCCGGTCTGGAGAAGAGGGAGGGGATATGTGAGACAGTGAGTGAATATGTGATGAATGGGGTGTACATTTCACCTAGGTATAAGGGAAATGTGTGGCTTTGTGGACCTAGTGGTGGAGAAAGGTCACTACACCTCACATTCAGCACACACTTGCAGCACAAGCCTGAAACTACTCAGGTCTTAATTAAGAGACCAGAAGTAGGTGTCTGCAAACACAATCTGAGAGCTAGTTTAGCCTGGACACAGGAAGGTGTCTCGGCACAAGAAACAGTCTCCAAGAGTGTTAGAGCTGTCTTTAGCCTGGACACAGAGAGGTGTCCTGGCACAAGGAAGCAGTCTCCAAGAGTGTTTGAGCTATCTCAGTTTGGGTGCAGGAAGGACCCCGGACATAGGAGTAGTCTCAGTGCGAATCCGTGTGAAGAGCGGCTGAATAGGAGTGGATCTCTCTCAAGTCTGGTCATGGAAGGTGCCTTCAGACACAAGGAGGAGTATCTGTGAAGCTCCATACTGGTAACATATGTGATATGTGTTGTTTTGGGCACAGACTGGTAGAGTCTGGGTCCCGGATAGAGAGGGCCATCTATCTAAGTGTAATTAGAGGCTAGACAAGCCCAGGTTTTCTGTTTATGCTTTGTTTTAATCTGTTTGCTGTGGACTTTAATAAAGCTGGTTGCGGCCAGTTTTACACCAGAACTGCTGTCTGAATGAACTGTTTTCATGCCATTCTGTCTACCCAGACAGCGATCCTAGAGCTAAACCCCCTGGAATGTCACAATACATTATATTTCAGTTTTGCAAGTCGGCGAGAAAATCTCGCCGTACGGATGCCATACGGATGCCATACGGAGGACACACGGATATTTTGATGCAAGGAAATCACATCCTCGCATTGTACACGGATGACATACGGATCACTGTTCTGGGGACTTTTCTGCGTATTACAGCGGTATAATATGGTCCGATTTTTATACGGTGTGTGTGACTCCGGCCATAGATAGATAGATAGATAATAAATAGATGATAGATAGATAAATAATAGATAGATAGATAGATAATAGATAGATAGATAGACAATAGATAGATAGATAATAGATAGAAGATAGATAGATAGATAGATAGATAGATAGATAACAGATAGATATTACATAGATAATAGATAGATAGAATGGTACATAAATAGTTAAAGACCCATGCGCGCACACACACACAAAATCTTCACGCAATAGCGTTAATTTTTAAAAACAATGGGGAAAAAAATGGCGTGGGCTCCCACACAAGTTTCTGCGCCAGAGGGGGAAAGCCGACGGCTCAGGCCAATATTTCTAGCCTGGGAAGAGGTTAATACCCATGGAGCTTCCCAAGCTATGAATATCAGCCCGCAGCTAGCCTTTACTGGCTATTAAAATAGGGGGACCCCCAAAAAAATGACGTGGGGTCCCCCAGGAATTTATAGCCAGAAAGGCTACACAGACAGCTGCGGGCTAATATTCATAGCCTAGGTAGGGGCCATGGATATTGGCGCACCCCCTGGCTAAAAATACCAGCACCCAGCCGCCCCAGAATTGGCACATCTGTACTATGCGCCAATTCCGGCACTTAGCCCCTCTCTTCCCACTCCCCTGTAGCGGTGGGATATGGGGTAATAAGGGGTTAATATCACATTGCTATTGTAAGGTGACATTAAGCCCGGTTAATAATAGAGAGGCGTCAATAAGATGCCTATCCATTATTAATCTTATATTAATAAAGGGTTAAAAAAACAACACACGCATAAGAATAAAGTATTTTAATGAAATAAAACACAACACGGTTTTCATATCTTTATTATACGCTCATATCCAAGCGACGCCCTCGATCTCCTGTAATAAAACGTAAAAAAAATAAAACAACCGTATACTCCCTGTCCGACGCAGTCCAATTATTAACGAATGTCCCATGATGGTCTCCCCTATAGAACAGTGACATCAGGTGATGCCACTGCTCTGTAGGGCCTCCCAGTGATGCACTGACAGGAGACAATGCAGTGCATCACTGAGTTCATTCTCTCACTTTATGGCAATGCTGCGTGGAAATTTTCTCACCCAGCATTGCCAGTGAGAGAATGAACTGTAGTGACGTCATTCTCTCCCGGCATCTGAGCGATACACAGGAGTGTATCGCAGGGGCAGTGTAGAGCGCTGACATCACCTGATGTCAGCATTCTATTCCGGAGATCGTAGTGGGACACTCGTTATTATCTGGACTACGGCGGACAGGTGATGTATAGGTTGCTTTATTATTTTATTTTTATTACAGGAGACGATGGCATCGGGGAATAGGTGATTGGTGAGTATGTACTCTATGTTATGTGTTGTATGTTATGTGTATGTTCTGTATGTTATATGTTATGTGCATGTACCGTATGTTCTGTGTTGTGTGTTATATGTATGTACTGTATGTTATGTGTTATATGTATGTTCTGTATGTTATGTGTTGCATGTAATATGTATGTTCTGTATGTTATGTGTTGTATGTTATATGTATGCACTGTATGTTATGTGTTATATGTATGCTCTGTATATTATGTGTTATATGTATGTTCTTTATCTTATGTGTTGTATGTTACGTGTTGTATGTTATATGTATGTACTGTATGTTATGTGTTATATGTATGCTCTGTATGTTATGTGTTATATGTTCTTTATGTTATGTGTTGTATGCTATATGTATGTTATGTGTTGTATGTTATATGTATGTACTGTATGTTATGTTATATGTATGTTCTGTATGTTGTGTTGTATGTTACATGTATGTTATGTGTTGTATGTTATATGTATGTTACGTGTTGTATGTTATATGTATGTACTGTATGTTATGTGTTATAGGTATGTTATGTGTTGTATGCTATATGTATGTACTTGTAGTCCCATCGGACGATGCCTGCATACACACATAGCCTCGCGCACACACACAGCCTCGCACACACACACATAGCAAAGCCGGGCAGCACCGCTCAGCCAATGGCGGGGAATTTGAATCCCATGCCGCTCATTGGCTGAGCCAGCGGGCGGCTCAGCCAATGAGCGGTGCCGGCGCGGCTTTGGCAGGGGATTTGAATCACGCGCCGATCAAGCCTTGCCGGCACCTCTCTTTGGCTGAGCCGCCCACCAGCTCTGAAAATGGGCACTGTAGGTGTGTTTACTGTCCTCCACTCCCTGCCGACTTTGCTTCCCCATTGAATTGCATTTGGTTTTGTGTTTCGGCCGAACCACCGACTTTTCCCGATAGTCGGCCGATTTCGCTCGACCCGACATTTGCGAAAGTCGGGTTTCATGAAACCCGACTCGACACGAAAAAAGGGACAGTCGATCATCTCTAGCGCCGATTTGTTATTGTCTTTCCACCTTTTCTCTGGAGTAAAAATTATTCTAATAGTAAATTTTTTGTTAATTGTGCCTTATTCATTATTTAATTTATTCTTCTTTTTTCTTTTTTTGGGCCTTTTGTTTTTTTGTAGCAGCATTATATGGGCATAATTATTGTTATCCAGATGTCTTATAATGGTGCTATATATAAATATATATATATATCCGTGCAGTATAGCGCTGCTATATTTGCCTTCAGTATAGCACTGCTATATATAAGTGCAATATAGTGGTGCAGTATATCGGTGCTACATAGGAGTGCAATGTAGCAACGTTAGGACGGTTTCACACGTCCGTGTCTCCAGTACTTGTGGTGACAGTTTTCACACGTACTGGAGACATGTACAGACATTGACACATTATATTCTATGTGTCTATGCACATGTGCGTGTTTTCACACGGTCCGGAAAACGTCCCGCACACGTGCACATGGAGAACTGTTCACACAGTTCTCCGTGTGCATGAACGGCCACCGGGGAAGTAGCGGCTACAGTAAGCCGCTGTCCCCCTGCAGCTGGTGCTGAAGCTGGCTGTAATTCCCCCCGCTCTGCCTGCGAGCAGAGGAGAACGAAGAGCGGTGTATTAATATACCGGTCATCGTTCTCCTCTGCTCGCAGGCAGAGTAGGGAGAATGATGTCTGCCGACTTCTGCACCAGCTGCAGGGGACAGCGACTTACTGTAGCGCTACTTCCCCAGCGGCCGTCCGTGTGTCTGTGTGGTACTGATGCGGCACACGGGTGGCACACGGTTGCCACACGTGTGCCGCACATAGTACACACGGACACTGATATCTCCGGTACCGATTTTTCCGGTACCGGAAATATCAGGACGTGTGAAACCGGCCTTATATTGTAGTGCAATATAGAGGCTCTATATAGGAGTGCAGCATAGCAACGGTATATTCTAGTGCAGTATAGAGGTGATATATAGGGTTGCAGTATAGCAGCGCTATATACGAGTGCAGCATAGTGTCCCTATATACAAGTGCAGTATATTGACACTTTATACACAATATAGCGGAGTGCAGTATAGCGACGCTATATTGGGTACAGTATAGAGGCGTTATATAGGGGTGCAGCATATCGGCGCTATGTACGAGTGCAGTATATGGACACTATATATATGTAAAAACCGAAGACAGAAACATAATGATTGAATACCCTGCAATAAATAAATAGCATAGTATTAATAATATAGAGTACCTAGTTAACATGTTTTTTGATAAAAAAAAAAATGCAAAGGCCATCCCACCACTTCATGGGACCCTATTGGGACAGTCCTAACACTAATAGAATTGCATTTGTCTTTTTTGCTGCTGCATCACACTGTTGACTCATGTACAGCCTGTGATCTATTAGTATTTTTTTGAGTCTGTTTGTACCATGTGCATATACAGTGTAGCCTGCCTTTTCTCTGAGCTGCATATTATATTGAGGTGGTTCTCCACGGCAGTGTGTCTACTGGCTGGGTCCAGTTCTTCTCAGCCCTTATTCACATTCATGTCACTTGACAAACAATATGGTTTTTAATAAAGAAAAGTTAGGACTGTCCCAGTCTGGGTCACCGTGAAGTGGTGGGATGTCTTTTGCACTTTTTTGATTAAAAAAAATGTCAACTAAGTACCGTATATTATTTTCATGCACTATTGCTATTTACTTATTTACTGTTGGGTATTTAATCATTATGTTTCTGTCTTGTTTTTTTTATGTTCAGAGGCCAGTGTTAACTTGCACTTACATGCTGCCTGTACACCAGTCTTTATCCCAGTTTAGACCTTCAGTTTTTTCACTATATACGTGTGCAGTATAGCGGCCCTATTTACGAGTGCAATATATTGACACTATGAACACGTGCACTATAGCTACACTTCATAAGAGGGAGAGGGTAATTGCACCCCTGATGTGTGGAAAATGGTGCCAAGCATGTTTTTTGTTAATTTCTGTGATACTCATGAATCTAAACTCATTGTTTGACGTCGTGTAGAATTGCAAATTTCAGAAAATTCAACTCAGATGATTCTCTGCGACCGTTCCACTCCTCGCTGATCATTGGCCATCCAAATGATTCCATCCGTAGTCCTGCCTCTTTCATTAGGAATGTATTCTAATACAGATTATAAAGGTTGTAGCATCTACTGTATTTCCTGTGGGATGACTTACAGACCTCCATTAAGACCTCACGGTGTTTGCAATGGTAACAACAAACATGAGAATAAACACTAAAAGTGATGGGCTCACGCTCTAGAATATAGGACAGGTGCACGATACCGTACGTGCCGATCGTATGTGCATCCGGGCAGGTATCTGTACAGTCATGGCCAAAAGTTTTGAGAATGACACAAATATTAATTTTTACAAAGTCTACTGCTTCACTTTTTCTAATGGCAATTTGCATATACTCCAGAATGTTATAAAGAGTGATCAGCTTAACAGCAATTACTTGCAAAGTCAATATTTGGCTAGAAAATGAACTTTATCCCCCAAAACACATTTCAACATCATTGCAGCCCTGCCTTAAAAGGACCAGCTAAACTCTTTTCAGTGATTGCTCCATTAACACAGGTGTGGGTGTTGATGAGGACATGGCTGGAGATCAATCTGTCATGATTAAGTAAGAATGACACTGAGTCGCACATGGTACCAGGGTTATGGGGTACTCGGCACCGAGCCCGTTGAAGTCTATGGGGAATGTCACTGGCAGCAGAGCTCGGTCCGTGGCCCTGGGCGCTCATACAATGGGGGGAATATTTACAGGGGATTGTAGTAATAGTTCGTGACGCCACCTGTGGTTTCTGATCAATAAGACCAGCGCTGCAGGGTTAATCTTCTGAGGGAATGTTATTAGGCAGCTAGATGTTAAGTCCCCCACAGGTGGGACTGGTCCCTCAAAGTCAATGGTGTTGCAAGGTTCAGGTAATAACGCAGTCACACACAAGTCAGTCTCTTTCCATACCTTTACTGATGTTGCTGGCAGGTAAATCCCGGGAAGCTGGTCAGGGTGGAGAATGCACATGCAGGTAATCGCTAAGCAGGTTTAAGGCCTCCTTTCTCCTTTATGAAATGTATGTGAGTCCTAACTTGCATAAAGTCAAGTTTAACTCGTAATGCAACAGCTACGCCCGGTCGACATTGTGGTAGAGCCTTTTCTATCTCTGGTACCCAGATGTTGGCAAGAACAAAGTCCTTCTCTTGCAGCGTCCTGCTCAAAGTTCCTGTTCTCCCTGACTCAAGTTACGTATTGGCACTTAGGGCTACCCTCTGCGACTTGAAGTCCAGCAGGGATTCCGGTGTTTCTATCACTAGCCGTGAAGTACTAGCAATGCTTCGGACCCGGTGTCCGGTTAACAAGTGACGGTGATTATCACCCAGGTCACGCTTCCTTCTTCTCCACTCGCCTGTCGCCCTGCTCTCACCCTTAACATAAGCACGGGTAGCATTAGGTGTAATTGTCAGCTTTCTTCCTTCCAAACTCACTGACCTGTTCTCAGTTGGCTCGTTGTTGTAACACTGTCGTCCCCTTCCTTCTCTTCCTTCACAGACTCTGTCCAGAGCAGCTTTCAGGACATTCCGTCAGACTGAGTATAAGCCCGCTCCGAGAGTCACTTTCCACGTTCATAGGGAACACAGCAATAGCCTGTTCTGAGGTAACAGCTTCAATCTTCCTCCGTCTGTCTCTGACTAGGCTGGAGTGATCTTCCTCACACTCTTACTAGCCTCCACTTAAGCTCAAGATGAACTGAACTGTTTTGAGCAGAGCGAAGCCCTGAACTGGCTCAGACTGAACTCTGACAGGAACTGATCTTCTCTCCTCTCCTCTCCAAGACCAGAACTTGAATCTAGACTGACATACTACTGCTACGTCTCACTACCTTATATATCCCAAGAATCCCTCTAGTGGCAGTGTTGGGAAGTGTGAGATGTGAATGAATATCAGGTTTCGCAATTACCTTTTAGTACATACTTGTCACGCTGTCTAGCAGATATGTGTAGCCCTGGTACACAATACCAGGAGGATGAGTGGAGAGGTAACGGTTAAGGGCCCTTCATGATATCATGTACACTTCGGACACACCCACCAGGGGTGTGGAGGGGAGTGCTAAGTAGTCTGAGTTCAGTTCAGTCAGTGACTCGAAGGAGTGAGGAAGTGCAGTCTTTGTGCAGTTCAGAAAGTGGAGGCCAGTACAGGTGAGCCAGTTCACCTCAGCCTGGTCAGAGCTGTGCCCCACTATAAGACGGACTGAGATATCTATTAAGAGTTGAGCATATCGAAGGGCATAGTGGAAGAGAACAGAGAAGTGCCATAAGTATAGGATACCTGCACATTGTTACCGGTCACTGGGGACCGAAGGATCACTAAAGCTTCACGCTTAGTGGTAAGAAAACCAGAGGCTTATCGGACCTTAGGTCGTGGCAAGCATCCCTGAAGAGTCAGTACGTATCTGGGGTCAGGGAGAGTGAGAACCTTGAGCCTGATCAGCAAGAATAGGAACTCAGCTCTCTCACAGGAGGGCTCCGACCACAAAAACTGACCGGGCAGAACAGCTTTGGAATAGCTGGAGTTATAGAGGGAACTACGCTTCAGGCTGGTTGGACTCATCAACATTGGACCGTAAAGGAGGCCCCTAACTTGCTTAGCCGTTGCCTCAAAGCTCATCCTCCATCAACCCCATCAGCCTCCCTGGGACCTGCCTTACCATCTTACAAGTAAAGGTATGGAAAGACGCTGACCGTGTGAGACTGAGTTATTTACTTGCATGCCTGCACAACCCTGCCTTAACCATCGACCTGAGGGAAGAGTCCTACCTGTAGGGGACCCGACATCTAGCTGCCTCACCATCCCCTCAGAGCTCTACAGCAGCGCTGGTATAAATTACCAGAAGACTACAGGTGGCGTCACGAACTGTAAATATATCTATCCCTGTAAATATTCCCCCAACATACGCCAGACCGCTAGGGCCACAGACCGAGCCACCGCTACCTGTGACAAACCCCATAGACTTCCATGGGCTCGGCTCTGAGTACCCCATTGCCCTGGTAACCCAATTGTGGTGGCGGGTCGACACAAAACTTTGGCGTCACGAACAGGATACGAAACTTGCAGCATTGCGAGCCCTGTGTGCCTGTGGAGTGTTTTGGCGAAAAAGACTGTTGCTGTTGTTTGGCGCCAAATACCGCCATATTTGCCGCCAGATTCGCGCCCTAAGGCGCTGGAGAAGAAGGTGGGCGTACCTGAAAGAGCGCGCAAAGTCTTGGACACGCCCCCGGCTCTGACTCAGCGGCAGGTCCTGCAACAGGAAGTGAACGCTCTGACATCAGAGCGCCTGCGACGAAGGTCCTGTTCCCACTGCGGTGCCTGTGAAATAGCAGCGTCTGAAACCGGTAGGCTCCGTTTAACCAAGGGGGCGCTAAGATGTCACAACAACCGGCTGACAGTGCGGCCCCGGCCGGAGGCCCCAATCCCGCACCGCTTGGTATTGTAGTGCCAGATGGGGGCGCAGGCCCTGCACCCAGTCCGGTAGTCCCGATCATGCCACTAACGCTCCCATATATGCCTGGGGCGAAATGGCTTCCCCAGTACAGCGGTGAGCCAGGCACATTAGCAGGCTTCAAGCGGAAGTTATGCAGCATCCTAGAAATGTACTCCATGCCTGAGAGACAAAAAGCTGCTGTGCTAATAGGGCAGCTAACTGGCGCTGCTGAGAGGGAAGTGGAGACTTGGGATACCGTTGATCAGGAGTCGGTACCTGCGATCTTCCTTAAGCTGCATGCCATATTTGAAGACCGCACAGAAACGGATCTCCGGATGGCCTTCTATCACTGTTCACAACAGCCAGGTGACAGCATCCGGGACTACGCTTGCCGACTACAGGGAGCCCTGAGAGCCCTCAAGCAAATTAACAATTTAAATGCTATCGACGAGAATAAAATGCTGAAAGAACAATTTATACAGGGATTGAGATCCCAAGAGGAACGCAGAACTGTAAACTGGTGGTCCTTAGACCATCCGGATGCTACCTTTGATGCCCTAAAGGACATGGCAATAAAAGGGCTGCGGCCCCTGGGCAAACCCGAGGTGGCAACCCAACATCATCAGGCTGAAGTCACTCTGGAACCGGCAGTAACCCCCTTTTCCCCGCTAGTGGCTGAAGCCAAAGCGCAGGTGACACCTCCCAGTGAATTGGATTGTCTGCGCTCAGAGGTGCGCCAGCTGACTAAAAATCTGGCCGCTGTGATGAGTGCCCTGCAGCTGCGGAAAGAGGAGGAAGGGAAGATCTTGTTAGCTGACTGCCCAGAAGACATTCCGTGGATGCACCGGAGAAGAAAGAAGACGTCGCCCCCCCGGAGGAGGACAACGCCACCCCCAGGAGCGACCTCTGATCAACACCCTCCTCGTCGAGAGATCATCTGTTACCGATGCAACCGGAAAGGTCATATGTCTCCACAGTGTCCTTTAAACGGGCAGAACCTGGGTCCGAGGGCCAACACCCAGGAGAATACCCGTCAGGCCCCTAGACTGGAGCCGCAGGTATGTGGGCGGGCGACCCTACCTGTCTATTATTCTAGATGGTATTGCTGTTCCAGCATTGTTAGACACTGGGTCGCAGGTGACCCTAATACCTGATGCCCTATATACCAAGTACTGGTCAATGGACAGTCTTAAACCTCCGAGCCTTGACTTTACCGTGTATGCTTCTAATGGTCTTCCTGTAGAAGTACTCGGAACAAAATGTGTAGATGTAAAGGTGGGCAGAGAGGAGTTGAAAGACCAGGGGCTTCTGGTAGTAAAGACTGTAAATGAGGAGAACGGTTTAAATATAATTTTGGGTACTAACATTATCGGTAATTGTTTGGGAGAAGTTGTGTTCTTGCTCCAACAGCTCGCTGAGATTGCCCGACCAAGGCAGAAAGGAGTAATCCAAAGAGAGATCCGGGCCCTGGTGTGTCAACAGCAAGCGAAGCTTACAGACGGCGAAATTGGTAATGTACGGGTCACTGACTCGGATCCTATTGTGATACCCCCAATGAGTGACATGATCATTTGGTGCAGGGCGGCCATAGGTCTGAGAGGACAGAATTACCAAGCTGTAGTAGAACCCCACCATTCAGAACATAGACCTACACTTATGACTGCTAGAGGAGTAGTAGAAGTGGTGAATGGAAGAGTACCGGTACGGCTTCTCAATTGGGGAGATGATGAGGTAAACTTACCCCGTTATGCAACCATTGCTAAACTACATGCTGTTGATAATAATTCTATTCTCCCGGCTGAGTCCTTAGACTCCTGTCAAATAGCGGAGGACAATGACCCAGCAACTCAGGTGGCGGAGTGGTGTCAGCAACTCCATGTTGGGACGGACACCACTCCCGCTCACCAGAAGCAAGGGGTATTACGGGTGGTGCAAGAGTACGCCCAAGTGTTTAGCAAAAATCCACTTGATTTTGGGATAATTAAGGGAGTACAACATCATATCCCTACAGGCAGTCATCCTCCCATCAAAGAGCGGTATAGGCCCATACCTCCAGCTCATTATCAGAAGGCTAAAGAAATGTTGAATGATATGAAGAAAGCCGGGGTGATAAGGGATAGTTGTAGCCCCTGGGCAGCCCCTCTAGTTCTGGTTAAAAGAAAGATGGTAGTATGAGAATGTGTGTGGATTACAGGCAGGTGAACCGCATAACACACAAGGATGCATACCCGTTACCACGTATAGAGGAATCATTAGCTGCTCTGAAAACGGCTAACTACTTTTCTACCCTTGATCTGACTAGTGGTTACTGGCAAGTGGCTGTGGCTGAGGAGGATCGTGAGAAAACGGCTTTCACCACCCCAATGGGGCTCTGTGAGTTCGACAGAATGCCGTTTGGGCTCAGCAGTGCCCCAGGAACATTTCAGAGAGTGATGGAAAATTGTCTGGGACATCTCAATTTTGAAACCGTGCTGCTATACCTAGACGACGTTATCGTGTATTCCAAGACATATGAGGACCATCTGAAACACCTGGCAGAAGTGTTTGAGTCCCTGTCCAGGTACGGGATGAAATTAAAACCCTCAAAATGCCATCTACTCAAACAGAAGGTACAATACTTGGGGCACATCGTCAGTTCGGAAGGAGTAGCGCCGGACCCAGAGAAAGTCACTGCCATCCAGAAGTGGCCGGAGCCGAAGAACCTTAAGGAAGTGCGACAGTTCCTGGGACTAACGGGTTACTACAGAAGGTTCGTGAAAGATTACACGAAGAAGGCAGCTCCTTTACAGGACCTCCTGGTAGGACAATCCTTAAAGAGCAGAAACCCTCCCTTTAATTGGGGTAAAGAACAGGCTGAAGCATTCCAAAAGATGAAAGAGATCCTTACAGGTGATGAGATCTTAACCTATCCTGATTACAGCCAACCGTTCCTGTTGTACACCGACGCCAGTAATGAAGGTTTGGGAGCAGTTCTCAGTCAGAAGCAGAATGGCCAAGAAAAAGTCATCGCATATGCCAGCAGAAAACTCAGGCCAACTGAAAGGAATCCGGAAAATTATAGCAGCTTCAAGCTGGAGTTTCTGGCGCTGGTCTGGGCCATTACTGAAAGATTTAAGCACTATCTGGCCTCCAATAAGTTCACGGCGTACACAGACAACAACCCGTTAACGCACCTGGAAACCGCCAAGCTGGGCACCATGGAGCAGCGTTGGATGGCTCGGTTGTCCAATTACCAGTTTACTATCAAGTACCGGGCAGGTCGAAAGAATGCTAATGCTGATGCGTTGTCCCGAATGCCGCATGACTCTGATACGGAAGGAGAATCGGATGACCTGGAAGAAATTGAGCTACCTGCGTTCCATCGAAATGGGGTAGTCCACGAGCATCGAGTCCACAGAAAGCAGTATGGTGCAACATTAAATCCTTTACCCCATCACAGTTGGAAAGAGACTCAGGACAGTGATCCAGTGGTCAGCCGCATCAAGGAGTTGTTAAGACAGGAAGGCTCCTCTTTGGAAAAGGAAGCACCTATGTCAGCCAAGCTCCTGTGGAACGAGAAAAGCAGGTTGTTCCTATACCGTGAGAAGTTGTGCAGGAGATACGTCAACCCCAGAACCCATGAGATGGTCTGGCAAATCGTGGTCCCCAAGGCGGACGTCCCAATGGTGTTGGAAGCATACCACGATCAAGCAGGACACTTTGGCTGGAGAAAGCTGGAGACCCTGTTGAGATGCCGGTTCTACTGGGTAGGGATGCGCAGCTCCATCGAGAGGTGGTGTCGGAACTGTGGACCCTGTGGTCTCAGAAGAAAGGACTACGGTAGTCAGAAGGCACCCCTGCAACCTATCCGGACGACTCGTCCTCTGGAGATTGTGGCCCTGGACCACGTCAAATTGTCGCCAAGTAGATCTGGATACTCATACGCCTTGACCATGGTGGACCATTACTCCAGATTTCTGGTGGTTGTTCCAGTTAAGGACCAGACCGCAGTGACGGCCGCGAAAACCTTTCAAGCAAGCTTCTGCAGACCGCATGGGTATCCGGAGCAAGTATTAACCGATCAAGGACCTGCTTTCGAAGCTGATTTATTCAAGGAATTCTGTCACATGTACGGGTGCAAGAAAATTAGAACAACACCATATCACCCTCAAACCAACGGTCTTTGCGAAAAAATGAACCATATTGTCCTTGATTTGTTGAGATCCATACCGTTGGAAGACAGGAATCGATGGCCGGATTTACTACCTGATTTGGTTGATTTGTATAACCATATACCTGTCAGTTCCACTAACTGCACTCCAGCCTATCTTATGAGAGCAAGGCCCGGAAGACTACCAATGGATCTAGAACTTGGAGTGGTAGAACCGGAGGCAGACGACGCCGTTGAAAACTGGGACATCAATCGGCAAGAGCAATACAGAAGAGTACAAATCTGTGTAGAGGAAAGTCTCAACAAGGCACGGGAGAAACAGGAAGATGTTTACAACCGAAATGCTCCTGCCAAGCCTTTGATGCCTGGAGAGGTAGTATTAAAAAGAAAAAGGAAGATGCACAAATTGGATAACCAGTGGGAGCAAGAACCCTACGTTGTACAAGATTCTAAATATGACAACAGAAAAGTTTGTATCATCAGTAAGGACGGAGGAAGAACAATAACCACTGTGTCCAGAGACCATTTGAAATTGTGTCCAGAACCCTTAAAATGTTGTGACAAGAACCCTGTCATCAATCAAAAAGAAAGGAAAGAAGAGGTCATACACACCGATCTGGGAGATTTTCCTGCGGATTGGCCTAGACTGGGAGATGCTGTAATAGTTCCGGTGTTGCAGTTTTATCAGCCACAAGAGGAAGTTTTACCTCCAGTTGTGCCCGTGGTGCCAGTCGAGCCCGTTCAGGAGTTACCCATCCCAGCAACACCTCAACCTATGGAATCTCAAGAAGGATCATCTGAAGCAGCGCCCCATACTATGGGATCCCTGGTGAAGCTGACTCACACCGCCCAGCCATCAGTACGCTTGCCAGATCCATAGAAAGATTGAGGCAGTTCTATAGTTTGCCGTTACGCAGTGCAGACAGATCGCAACTTAATATACCTGAGGCTACTCCACGTAGATCAGAGCGAATCACAAAAGGAAAGTTACCCATTCGATACCAGCAGTAATTATAACGAATTAATGTGAATACTGTAAAAAGTCTATATATATATATATGTGTTTTTCCCTATTATGTCTTATAATGGACTCAGAGGCTGAGGACTGAGCCAGCCCAAAAACGGTATCCTGTAAATAGTTGCACTAAGGTGCCTTTTAATGATTTCACACGAAGCCTTGACTTACCTCTGAACATAAAACACGTGTGGTGAGGCACTGAGTGAGGTCTGCATTCGGATGTCCTGCAGCCCACCCAGGACCCACGTTGAAGGTTTGGTGCGGGTCCTTCACAAGCATATTGTCTATTTATATGAAAATGTTATTTAATATTGTATTTTTCTATATATAATGTTTTATTTGCAACGTTCAAGACATCCTTACCTCCCGGATGGGACGAATTAATGTTTAATGTTGATGTTTAATGCATAAACAAAAATGTCTCTTGTATTTCACAGCCCGGGAGTGCTGTTGTTTACCATGGGGAATGTGTAGCCCTGGTACACAATACCAGGAGGATGAGTGGAGAGGTAACGGTTAAGGGCCCTTCATGATATCATGTACACTTCGGACACACCCACCAGGGGTGTGGAGGGGAGTGCTAAGTAGTCTGAGTTCAGTTCAGTCAGTGACTCGAAGGAGTGAGGAAGTGCAGTCTTTGTGCAGTTCAGAAAGTGGAGGCCAGTACAGGTGAGCCAGTTCACCTCAGCCTGGTCAGAGCTGTGCCCCACTATAAGACGGACTGAGATATCTATTAAGAGTTGAGCATATCGAAGGGCATAGTGGAAGAGAACAGAGAAGTGCCATAAGTATAGGATACCTGCACATTGTTACCGGTCACTGGGGACCGAAGGATCACTAAAGCTTCACGCTTAGTGGTAAGAAAACCAGAGGCTTATCGGACCTTAGGTCGTGGCAAGCATCCCTGAAGAGTCAGTACGTATCTGGGGTCAGGGAGAGTGAGAACCTTGAGCCTGATCAGCAAGAATAGGAACTCAGCTCTCTCACAGGAGGGCTCCGACCACAAAAACTGACCGGGCAGAACAGCTTTGGAATAGCTGGAGTTATAGAGGGAACTACGCTTCAGGCTGGTTGGACTCATCAACATTGGACCGTAAAGGAGGCCCCTAACTTGCTTAGCCGTTGCCTCAAAGCTCATCCTCCATCAACCCCATCAGCCTCCCTGGGACCTGCCTTACCATCTTACAAGTAAAGGTATGGAAAGACGCTGACCGTGTGAGACTGAGTTATTTACTTGCATGCCTGCACAACCCTGCCTTAACCATCGACCTGAGGGAAGAGTCCTACCTGTAGGGGACCCGACATCTAGCTGCCTCACCATCCCCTCAGAGCTCTACAGCAGCGCTGGTATAAATTACCAGAAGACTACAGGTGGCGTCACGAACTGTAAATATATCTATCCCCTGTAAATATTCCCCCAACATACGCCAGACCGCTAGGGCCACAGACCGAGCCACCGCTACCTGTGACAAACCCCATAGACTTCCATGGGCTCGGCTCTGAGTACCCCATTGCCCTGGTAACCCACAATTGTGGTGGCGGGTCGACACAGATATATATATAAATAATGTCAGTAATCTATCAAGTGGGACCACTTTCTATATAACATATAAATAGGTAACATTAACATGTATATATAGCATAGTATTACCTGACATAATATCCTGTGGGTCAATACCGAATCCTTTACACGCTGTCTCTGGCTAGAGGTGGACCGGGGTCTATGCTGACCCTAAACTGGGGTCCTGACTAGTCCCTCTACCTGGAGGTACTGTTAATGGTACAGAGGTCCAGGCCGCCAGCGTAAACCCTGTCTCCTATAAATCCCTGACCACTGTAATCTAGTCCTTAGAAGGACCCTGATTACCACCATAGGGAATGGACAGGTAAAGGTTAACAAACAGTACAGACAAACGAGACAGACAGGGGATAAAGTAAATACTGTCTTGCATACAACATTTAAACACAGAGGGAACACCAAAGGTCTAGGAGATAAACTATAAGCAAGGAGAGGAGAAACAACAAAGGAGCTCTTAGCTTAAGTCTTCTCAGAACCGATCCTATCTGCAGTCTGTATGAATGCTTTCACCGGCATCTAACACACAGACTGGCAGGAATATAAAGGAAGCTAATTAGAACATAATCAAAAGCAGCCGGGCGAGGCTGGACCTAGTCCTAGCAAAGAGCTAGGTAAAATTAACTCCCTCATTACCAAACACAAAGAAACAGCAACTCAGCTGCGAGAAGTAAGAATTTGCAATCGCGACGATCTTCGTGGCGATGCACCCATGACAGTACCCCCCTTCTGCGAGGGGCCTCCGGACCCTCAGGGCCAGGTCTGTCCGGGTAAGTCGTGTGGAAGGTCCGAACCAATCGATCTGCGTTAATCTCAGACGCAGGGACCCACGTCCTCTCCTCAGGACCATATCCCTTCCAATGAACCAAATACTGAAGGGACCGGCGATTCAGACATGAGTCAATGATTTTCAACACTTGAAATTCTAAGTTACCATTGACCACCACTGGAGGAGGAGGTAGAAGTGACGGTATAACTGGCGCCACGTACCTCTTAAGCAACGATTTGTGGAATACATTATGGATTTTAACCGTAGGAGGGAGGTCCAGAGAAATGCCACAGGATTAATTATAGAACTGATCCTGTATGGACCGATGAACCTGGGACCCAGTTTCCAGGAGGGAACCTTGAGTTTTATATTCTTGGTAGACAACCACACCAGATCGTTCACACCTAGGTCCGGACCAGACACTCTCCTCCTATCAGACCTCCGCTTGTAATGGTTCCCCATAGCACTCAGACCATTCAGCACACCTCTCCAAACTGAAGCAAGTGACGACGAGAATCGTTCCTCCTCAGGAACCCCAGATGGACGGGTATGTGGGGTCTTAGAGCGAGCAGAAACTCCACAGGATGCGACAAAAGTTATTACCTCTTTATTTAAGTTAGGCCACCAAAACCGGCGAGAAAGGAGATCCACAGTTGCTTTACTCCCTGGGTGTCCTGCCAAAGCAGAATTATGATGTGCCTCGATAACTTTTTGTCTTAACTGATTAGGAACAAACAGTTTCCCTGGAGGTCCTACAGGGGCGTCCCCCTGAGCCTCCAACACCTCCTCCTCAAGCTCAGAGCACACCGCCGACACCACCACTCCCTCCTGCAGGATAGGAACCGAGCCATCCGTCTTTCCGGCCCCTGGGAAACTACGAGATAAGGCATCAGGAAGCAATTTTATTGAGCAGTCATACGTGCGATGAGGAGGGAACTCTTGACACCCCTCCTCTGAGAACATCTCCCCAAAGTCCTCCAGAAAAGGAGGCAAAGTCCTAGGCACGACCGCACCGATGACCGTGTTCATGCAGTTATTCTTGCAAAATTCACCCCACTGGCTTATCTTTCTGGATTGCCAATCAATCACTGGGTTATGTTTAGCCAACCAAGGAAGTCCCAACACAATAGGAGTAGGAAGACCCTCCAACACATAACAAGACAACTGTTCTTTATGTATTGCCCCTACTCGAAGGTCTATGTTATGAACAGCTTGTACAAAGCTACCTTGACCGAGAGGTCTGGCGTCAATAGAAAGTATAGGGATCGGTTTGGCCAATACACTCAGTTGCATACCTTGCACCTGGGCAAACCGAGCATCCACCATATTAGCCCCAGACCCACTATCAAGAAGAACAGAAATCCTCTCAACTCTCGCACCAACCACTACCTCCGCAGGTATGAAAAATTGAGACGGACCTGGGGACGAAATACCTACTCCCAGGTTGTCGTCCACCACACAACCTGGGATTAACAGTTTTTCGGTGACTTTTTTGCTCAATGAGGCACGGGAGGGACACCCCCAACAAAATGTCCCTCTCTCCCGCAGAAGAAACACCTTCTTGTCTTGTGGCGCACCGCCGATTCCCTCCTACCCAATGATGTCCCTCCCAACTGCATAGGTTCCTCAGAACAGACCAGGGGAACCTCCATATAAGGGACTTTAGTAGTGGGTGGAGTCATAACAGGGGGCGGAGTTACCTCGCACCTCCCCGAAGCCGTCTATCAATACGAATAGCAAGGGCCATAGCAGCCTCCAGTGACGGAGGAGAATCATACTGAGCCAAAACATCTTTTAATTTGTCAGATAACCCTTGACAAAACTGGCTCCTAAGAGCTGGGTCATTCCACTGAGTATCTGCGGCCCATCTACGGAACTCAGAAGAAAATTCCTCCGCCGGACGATCTCCCTGCTGTATCCTACGTAACTTCGTTTCAGCAAGGGAGACCCGATCCGGGTCATCATACACCAGCCCCAGGGCAGCAAAAAATCGATCTATTGACTGGAGGGCTGGGGAGCCCGGAGGAAGAGAGAACGCCCAGGATTGAGGGTCCCCTTGTAAGAGCGAGATGACAATTCCCACCCTCTGCTCCTCACTCCCCGATGACCGAGGCCGTAGCCGAAAGTACAATTTACATGCCTCCCGAAAGGTAAAAAATTTGTCCCGCCCACCAGTGAACCTGTCCGGGAGAGCAACCTTAGGTTCAGATCTGGTTTGCTCCGGGGGGGACAAAACCTTGGACTTAATGTCCGTAAGTTCCATGGACAACTTCTGCAACTGCAGGGCAAGCTGGGCCACTGGATCCATGGTAGCTGGGGAGAATCTTTAGTATGGCCGGTGAAAATGTCACGCTGTCTAGCAGATATATATATAAATAATGTCAGTAATCTATCAAGTGGGACCACTTTCTATATAACATATAAATAGGTAACATTAACATGTATATATAGCATAGTATTACCTGACATAATATCCTGTGGGTCAATACCGAATCCTTTACACGCTGTCTCTGGCTAGAGGTGGACCGGGGTCTATGCTGACCCTAAACTGGGGTCCTGACTAGTCCCTCTACCTGGAGGTACTGTTAATGGTACAGAGGTCCAGGCCGCCAGCGTAAACCCTGTCTCCTATAAATCCCTGACCACTGTAATCTAGTCCTTAGAAGGACCCTGATTACCACCATAGGGAATGGACAGGTAAAGGTTAACAAACAGTACAGGCAAACGAGACAGACAGGGGATAAAGTAAATACTGTCTTGCATACAACATTTAAACACAGAGGGAACACCAAAGGTCTAGGAGATAAACTATAAGCAAGGAGAGGAGAAACAACAAAGGAGCTCTTAGCTTAAGTCTTCTCAGAACCGATCCTATCTGCAGTCTGTATGAATGCTTTCACCGGCATCTAACACACAGACTGGCAGGAATATAAAGGAAGCTAATTAGAACATAATCAAAAGCAGCCGGGCGAGGCTGGACCTAGTCCTAGCAAAGAGCTAGGTAAAATTAACTCCCTCATTACCAAACACAAAGAAACAGCAACTCAGCTGCAAGAAGTCAGAATGTGCAATCGCGACGATCTTCGTGGCGATGCACCCATGACAATACTCCTGGGAACATGTGTACCAAGCGCAGCTGGGCCACACAACACCACTGGACACTTTAAAAGGAGGCTGGTGCTTGGCATCATTGTTTTCTCTTCTGTTAACCATGGTTATCTCTAAAGAAACACGTGCAGTCATCATTGCAATGCACAAAAATGGCCTAACAGGTAAGAGTATCGCAGCTAGAAAGATTGCACCTCAGTCAACAATCTATCGCATCATCAAGAACTTCAAGGAGAGAGGTTCCATTGTTGCCAAAAAGGCTCCAGGGCGCCCAAGAAAGACCAGCAAGCGCCAGGACTGTCTCTTAAAAGTGTTTCAGCTGCGGGATCGGGCTACCAGCAGTGCAGAGCTTGCTCAGGAATGGCAGCAGGCAGGTGTGAGTGCATCTGCACGCACTGTGAGGCGGAGACTCTTGGAGCACGGCCTGGTCTCAAGGAGGGCAGCAAAGAAGCCACTTCTCTCCAGAAAAAACATCATGGACAGACTGATATTCTGCAAAAGGTACAGGCAGTGGACTGCTGAGGACTGGGGTAAAGTTATTTTCTCTGATGAATCCCCTTTTCGATTGTTTGGGACATCAGGAAAACGCCTCATTCGGAGAAGACAAGGTGAGTGCTACCACCAGTCTTGTCTCATGCCAACTGTTAAGCATCCTGAAACCATTCATGTGTGGGGTTGCTTCTCAGCCAAGGGAATCGGCTCTCTCACAGTCTTGCCTAAAAACACAGCCATGAATAAAGAATGGTACCAGAATGTCCTCCAAGAGCAACTTCTCCCAACCCTCCAAGAGCAGTTTGGAGATCAACAATGCCTTTTCCAGCATGATGGAGCACCTTGCCATAAAGCAAAGGTGATAACTAAATGGCTAAGGGAACAAAACATAGGGATTTTGGGTCCATGGCCTGGTGTCACGCGGTCTTATGATATGTGTACGATGTCAGTAAACTATTCTTAAAAGAACATCACTCTATACAACATATAGATTAGCAACATCAGCATGTAAATATAGAATAGATTTTACCTGACACAATATCCGTTGAACTCAGGGTTAATCTTGAGGACTTGATACACTGTCACAGGAAAGAGGAGGACCGGGGGTCTAACCTGACCCTAAACTGGGGTCCTAACTAATCCCTCACCTTGGAGGTACTGATAATGGTTCAGAGGTCCAAGTCTCCAGCCTAACCCTGTCTCCTATCAGTCCCTGAACCCTGTAATCAGTCCTAAGAAGGATTCTGATTACCACCAAAGGGATATGGGCTGATCTCTGCTAAATACACAGATTAGACATATAAGACAGACTGGAGAAAACACAGACTTGCATACACACTCAAACACAGAAGGAACATAAATGATCTGGGATATTAAACTCTAAGCAAGGTGAGCTTAAAACAACTAAGGAGCTCTTTAACTTAAGTCTATACAGATACAATCCTATCTGTGGTCTGCATGAAGAATTTCACTGGCAACTCCCAACACAGACAACCAGAGATTTAAAGGAAACCAATCAACAAATAATTAATTGCAGCCGGGAGAAACTGCACCCAGTCCCAGAACTGAGCACAGACAGAATTAACTCCCTAACTGCCAAACACAAAGAAACAGCAACTCAGCTGTGAGAAGTCAGAATGTGCAACCGCGACGATCTTCGTGGCGATGCACACATGACAGTACCCCCCCTTCTACGAGGGGCCTCCGGACCCTCAGGGCCAGGTTTGCCCGGGTGAGTTCTGTGGAAGGTCCGCACCAAACGATCTGCGTTAATGTCAGACGCAGGAACCCACGTCCTCTCCTCTGGACCATACCCCTTCCAATGCACCAAGTACTGAAGGGACCGGCGATTCAGACGTGAGTCAATGATCTTTGACACTTGAAACTCCAAGTTACCATTGACCACCACTGGAGGAGGAGGTAGAGGTGATGGTATGACTGGTGCCACGTACCTCTTAAGTAATGACTTGTGGAACACATTGTGGATTTTAAACGTAGGAGGGAGGTCCAGACGAAATGCCACAGGATTAATTATGGAACTGATCCTGTACGGCCCGATGAATCTGGGGCCCAGCTTCCAGGAGGGAACTTTAAGTTTTATATTCCTGGTAGACAACCATACCAGATCGTTCACATTAAGATCTGGACCAGAAACTCTCCTCCTATCAGCCATACGTTTATAACGGTTCCCCATAGCACTCAGATTATTCAATACACCTCTCCACACTGAAGCAAGTGACGACGAGAAACGCTCCTCCTCAGGAACCCCAGAAGGGCCCCCCCCATTGAATGTACAAAACTGGGGATGAAAACCATATGCCCCAAAAAACGGGGACTTACCAGTGGACTCGCTCCGCCTGTTGTTAAGAGCGAACTCTGCCAGAGGAAAGAAAGAAGACCAGTCCTCCTGGTTCTCTGAGACAAAACACCGAAGATAAGTCTCTAGGCTTTGATTCAGACGCTCTGTCTGACCATTGGTCTGCGGATGAAAAGCCGAGGAAAATGACAATTGCATCCCCCGACGTAAACAAAATGCCCTCCAAAACTTGGACACAAACTGAGACCCCCTATCTGACACCACATCAGAAGGCAACCCATGAAGTCTCACAATCTCCCCAATGAACACCTGCGCCAGAGTTTTAGCATTAGGGAGGGCAGGAAGAGCAATGAAATGTGCCATCTTACTGAACCTGTCAACAACCACCAGTATGACAGTCTTCCCTGACGACTGAGGAAGGTCCGTGATGAAGTCCATAGACAAATGAGTCCATGGACGCTCCGGAAGTTTCAAGGGTAAGAGGGTCTAAGCTTCACTAAACTGGCCTACTTATCCCTCTACCTGTGGTACTGTTTACAGTAACAGATCCAGCCGCCACGTAAAACCCTTCTCGCTATAACTCCCTGACCCCAGTAAACTAGTCTTGGAGGAAGACCCGCTGATATCCCACTCGATAGAAAGACATAAATGTTAACAAACATTACGGACAAACGATACCGACAGGGTATAAAGTAAATACTGTCTTGCATACAACATTTAAACACAGAGGGAACACCAAAAGGTCTAGGAGATACACGTATAAGCAAGGATAATGAGAAACAACAAAGAGAGCTCAGTAGCTAAGTCTTCACGCGGTCTTATGATATGTGTACGATGTCAGTAAACTATTCTTAAAAGAACAACACTCTATACAACATATAGATTAGCAACATCAGCATGAAAATATAGAATAGATTTACCTGACACAATATCCGTTGAACTCAGGGTTAATCTTGAGGACTTGATACACTGTCACAGGAAAGAGGAGGACCGGGGTCTAACCTGACCCTAAACTGGGGTCCTAACTAATCCCTCACCTTGGAGGTACTGATAATGGTTCAGAGGTCCAAGTCTCCAGCCTAACCCTGTCTCCTATCAGTCCCTGAACCTGTAATCAGTCCTAAAAGGATTCTGATTACCACCAAAGGGATATGGGCTGATCTCTGCTAAATACACAGATTAGACATATAAGACAGACTGGAGAAAACACAGACTTGCATACACACTCAAACACAGAAGGAACATAAATGATCTGGGATATTAAACTCTAAGCAAGGTGAGCTTAAAACAACTAAGGAGCTCTTTAACTTAAGTCTATACAGATACAATCCCATCTGTGGTCTGCATGAAGAATTTCACTGGCAACTCCCAACACAGACAACCAGAGATTTAAAGGAAACCAATCAACAAATAATTAATTGCAGCCGGGAGAAACTGCACCCAGTCCCAGAACTGAGCACAGACAGAATTAACTCCCTAACTGCCAAACACAAAGAAACAGCAACTCAGCTGTGAGAAGTCAGAATGTGCAACCGCGACGATCTTCGTGGCGATGCACACATGACAGTACCCCCCCTTCTACGAGGGGCCTCCGGACCCTCAGGGCCAGGTTTGCCCGGGTGAGTTCTGTGGAAGGTCCGCACCAAACGATCTGCGTTAATGTCAGACGCAGGAACCCACGTCCTCTCCTCTGGACCATACCCCTTCCAATGCACCAAGTACTGAAGGGACGGCGATTCAGACGTGAGTCAATGATCTTGACACTTGAAACTCCAAGTTACCATTGACCACCACTGGAGGAGGAGGTAGAGGTGATGGTATGACTGGTGCCACGTACCTCTTAAGTAATGACTTGTGGAACACATTGTGGATTTTAAACGTAGGAGGGAGGTCCAGACGAAATGCCACAGGATTAATTATGGAACTGATCCTGTACGGCCCGATGAATCTGGGGCCCAGCTTCCAGGAGGGAACTTTAAGTTTTATATTCCTGGTAGACAACCATACCAGATCGTTCACATTAAGATCTGGACCAGAAACTCTCCTCCTATCAGCCATACGTTTATAACGGTTCCCCATAGCACTCAGATTATTCAATACACCTCTCCACACTGAAGCAAGTGACGACGAGAAACGCTCCTCCTCAGGAACCCCAGAAGGGCCCCCCCCATTGAATGTACAAAACTGGGGATGAAAACCATATGCCCCAAAAAACGGGGACTTACCAGTGGACTCGCTCCGCCTGTTGTTAAGAGCGAACTCTGCCAGAGGAAAGAAAGAAGACCAGTCCTCCTGGTTCTCTGAGACAAAACACCGAAGATAAGTCTCTAGGCTTTGATTCAGACGCTCTGTCTGACCATTGGTCTGCGGATGAAAAGCCGAGGAAAATGACAATTGCATCCCCCGACGTAAACAAAATGCCCTCCAAAACTTGGACACAAACTGAGACCCCCTATCTGACACCACATCAGAAGGCAACCCATGAAGTCTCACAATCTCCCCAATGAACACCTGCGCCAGAGTTTTAGCATTAGGGAGGGCAGGAAGAGCAATGAAATGTGCCATCTTACTGAACCTGTCAACAACCACCAGTATGACAGTCTTCCCTGACGACTGAGGAAGGTCCGTGATGAAGTCCATAGACAAATGAGTCCATGGACGCTCCGGAAGTTTCAAGGGTAAGAGGGTCCCAGACGGACGGGTATGTGGGGTCTTAGAGCGAGCACAAACCCCACAGGACGCGACAAAAGTTAAAACATCTTTATTAACGTTAGGCCACCAAAACCGGCGAGAAAGGAGATCTAAAGTAGCCTTACTCCCTGGATGTCCTGCTAAAGCAGAATTATGATGTGCCTCAATAACCTTTTGTCTCAACTGATTTGGGACAAACAGTCTCCCTGGAGGTCCTGCAGGGGCGTCCCCCTGAGCCTCTAACACCTCCTCCTCAAGCTCAGAACATACAGCCGACACTACCACCCCTCCTGAAGGATAGGAATCGGGTCATCCATTTTCCCGGCCCCTGGGAAACTGCGAGACAAGGCATCCGCCTTAACATTCTTAGATCCAGGGCGATAAGTGACAACAAAATTAAACCTGGTAAAAAACAACGACCATCGAGCTTGTCTGGAATTCAGACGCTTAGCAGATTCCAAATACAGCAGGTTCTTGTGATCAGTAATGACGGTGACCGGGTGGACTGCCCCCTCCAAAAAGTGACGCCATTCTTCAAAAGCCAACTTAATGGCCAAAGTTCCCTATTGCCGATATCATAATTCCTTTCGGCGGACGACAATTTTTTAAAAAAGAAAGCGCACGGATGCCATTTACCAGGGGACGGACCCTGGGACAATATTGCACCCACCCCTACGTCAGACACGTCCACCTCCACAACGAACGGCTGTGATGCATCTGGTTGGATGAGAACGGGTGCCGAAGCAAAACATTTTTTCAAAGAGGAAAAAGCTTGGCAAGCTTTGTCCGACCATTTAGAAAAATCCGTCCCTTTTCTTGTCATGTCAGTGAGAGGTTTGACAACAGATGAGAAATTACAAATAAATTTCCGGTAGTAGTTAGTAAACCCCAGAAAACGCTGCATAGCCTTAAGATCCTCTGGCTGATCCCATTCAAGCACTGCTCTCACCTTTTCAGGGTCCATACGGAAACCGGAGGCTGACACCAAGAAACCCAAAAACTGAAGTTCCTGTACGGCGAATACACACTTTTCCAGTTTGGCGTATAGTTTATTGTCTCGCAAGATCTGCAACACCTGTCTCACATGCTCCTGGTGAGACACAAGATCTGGTGAGTAAATTAAAATGTCATCCAAATATACGACCACAAACAGCCCCACCAGATGACGAAAAATGTCATTAACAAAATGTTGGAATACTGCTGGTGCAGTAGTCAGACCAACAGGCATGACAAGGTTCTCATAATGTCCCTCCGGCGTGTTAAACGCCGTTTTCCACTCATCCCCCTCTTTTATCCTAATCAGATTATACGCCCCCCTGAGATCCAATTTAGAGAACCATTTGGCGCCAACAATTTGATTGAAGAGATCAGGAATCAGAGGGAGTGGATACGGATCTCGAACAGTAATCCGATTAAGTTCGCGGAAATCCAAGCAAGGGCGTAGGCCTCCATCTTTCTTCTTCACAAAGAAGAACCCGCGGCCACTGGGGAAGATGAAGGTCTAATATGCCCTTTGGCCAGACTTTCCGAAATATAATCTTTCATAGCCTGCCTCTCAGGACCAGAAAGGTTATATAACCTAGCTTTAGGTAACTTAGCATCAGGAAGTAAATTAATAGAGCAGTCATACACGCGATGAGGAGGCAACTCCTGACACCCCTCCTCAGAGAACACATCCCCAAAGTCCTCCAAAAAAGGAGGCAAAGTACTAGGCACGACCGCACTGATGACTGTGTTCATGCAGTTACTTTTGCAAAACTCCCCCCATTGGCTTATATCTCTGGACTGCCAATTAATCACAGGGTTATGTTTAACCAACCAAGGAAGTCCCAACACAATAGGAGTAGGTAGACCCTCCAACACATAACAAGATAATAGTTCCCTATGTATTGCCCCTACCCCAAGGTCAATGTTATGAACCTCATGAACAAAGCTACCTTGGCCGAGACTACTGTCATGTGTGCATCGCCACGAAGATCGTCGCGGTTGCACATTCTGACTTCTCACAGCTGAGTTGCTGTTTCTTTGTGTTTGGCAGTTAGGGAGTTAATTCTGTCTGTGCTCAGTTCTGGGACTGGGTGCAGTTTCTCCCGGCTGCAATTAATTATTTGTTGATTGGTTTCCTTTAAATCTCTGGTTGTCTGTGTTGGGAGTGGCCAGTGAAAATGTCACGCGGTCTTATGATATGTGTACGATGTCAGTAAACTATTCTTAAAAGAACATCACTCTATACAACATATAGATTAGCAACATCAGCATGTAAATATAGAATAGATTTTACCTGACACGATATCCGTTGAACTCAGGGTTAATCTTGAGGACTTGATACACTGTCACAGGAAAGAGGAGGACCGGGGGTCTAACCTGACCCTAAACTGGGGTCCTAACTAATCCCTCACCTTGGAGGTACTGATAATGGTTTAGAGGTCCAAGTCTCCAGCCTAACCCTGTCTCCTATCAGTCCCTGAACCCTGTAATCAGTCCTAAGAAGGATTCTGATTACCACCAAAGGGATATGGGCTGATCTCTGCTAAATACACAGATTAGACATATAAGACAGACTGGAGAAAACACAGACTTGCATACACACTCAAACACAGAAGGAACATAAATGATCTGGGATATTAAACTCTAAGCAAGGTGAGCTTAAAACAACTAAGGAGCTCTTTAACTTAAGTCTATACAGATACAATCCTATCTGTGGTCTGCATGAAGAATTTCACTGGCAACTCCCAACACAGACAACCAGAGATTTAAAGGAAACCAATCAACAAATAATTAATTGCAGCCGGGAGAAACTGCACCCAGTCCCAGAACTGAGCACAGACAGAATTAACTCCCTAACTGCCAAACACAAAGAAACAGCAACTCAGCTGTGAGAAGTCAGAATGTGCAACCGCGACGATCTTCGTGGCGATGCACACATGACACCTGGAAACTCCCCAGATCTTAATCCCATTGAGAACTTGTGGTCAATCATCAAGAGACGGGTGGACAAACAAAAACCTAAAAATTCTGACAAAATGAAAGCATTGATTGTGCAAGAATGGACTGCTATCAGTCAGGATTTGGTCCAGAAGTTGATTGAGAGCATGCCAGGGAGAATTGCAGAGGTCCTGAAGAAGAAGGGTCAACACTGCAAATATTGACTTGCTGCATTAACTCATTCCAACTGTCAATATAAGCTTTTGTTACTCATATGTTTGCAATTATTATATTTCTGTCTGTGATAAAAACATCTGTCAAACACACATAAAAACCAGAGGGCAGCAGATCATGTGAAAATATAATATTTGTGTCATTCTCAAAACTTTTGGCCATGACTGTAGATGAGACGTCATCAGCGCACATCACCTCCCACTGCAGAAGTGATTAACCTTTTAGATCAACACATTTATCATTTGTCCGTTCAGCATTAGTCTTCATGAAGCTGCATAACTTGTAAAAATCATTGATGCCCACTCCAATGTGACAAGGAATAACCGAATATAAAAAGAAACTCTTCAACATCTGTGACGTCTGATTAAAAGTTCAACCTCTATGAAATAAAACTTCATATGAAACATTTCTGTCCTTCTCTGATATCTGTTTAGTCCAATTAGAATTGCCCGGCATGATTAATTTTATGATTAACATCAAGGGTTGGCACAGATAAAGATATGCAAGGATGTACAGTGCTCATGTATTTAATTAATTCTGCATAACCCCTTCTTGCTAAAAAAAAACTGCAGCCAGCGAAGCAGATGCCAACCGGCACGGGTGCTCAGTGAGGGTATTAGATTCTTGTAAGTATTTTGCCTGTAATCACCTTGTAAAGTCTCTTAATTTCCATAATTAAAATATACCCTCTTTTCCTATTGCTCGCAGTAAACGGCCCGTTACCAGATTTCTACTTTCTCGCATTTTAAGTTCTTAATGACAAAAAGTTTCATCATTAAAACTCTTAATTATTTCTGCTTCACCGTCTCGTGAAAAGAAAAGTTTTCCGTTTTCCCATGAGACCGTGGCATGTACTAATGAAGGTGCAAATTCTTTTCATGTCACTATAGAATATGCGCAAAAGAGCTCTTTTTACGAGTAAAACTGAAGTGGGAAATGCATTAGAAATGTTCGTTATTAGATGGTCAAAATGGTGAAAATTTTATGATTTTAATTGACCTGATTTGTAAACTTATATCACACTGTTACATGAGAAATCATTAAGTGAGATTTGGAATAATGAGCCTTAAAAGGGGTATTCCATTATTAGAGATGAGCAAATACATTCAAGAGGAATTATACAAAAAAATATAATTTGCTTCCACGACCATTCAGCAAAATGGAGGCCGCAGACCACCATTTTTCTGAACCGTAACGGGACATCAAAGGGTTACAAATTAAATAAAAAACGCTATAGTTTTCTTACCATTCTCCTCTCCAGACCTTCCACTAGTCAACGTCACCCTTTCAAACTGATATAGGACTTACAGGTCTGATGACACTTGAAACAAGCCCAGCCATGTGCAAGGTCATGACACACGTTCTGAATCATGACACCATGACTTTTTGCTCTTGCAAAGAACCCTACTGGGCTTCATCTGAGCCAGAAATCCTGACTCAGTGTTAAAAGTCAAGGAATATCGTCACTTGCAGTGGAGGTCAGTTGATGTGATACGAACTGGACGTGTGACTTTGAGGAGTGAAAGGGATGGTCAGGGAGTATAAGGATTTTTTTTTTTACATCTTAAATTTAATATGCTCTGGTATCTGGAAAAAGACCCTAAAGCATAATCAGGGACATTAAATTAAATTCTATGCAAATTGAATTTTCCTGAAAAATCCACGGGAACATGTGGATTTGAATTTTGCCTGATCAACTCCTTTCTAGCTACTATGATCACAAGAACAGACTAAAAGATAAGTGTTGGTCCAACCAATGGAAGCCCACTATATATGAAAATGGTAGACTTCTGTGCCCCCTTTGAATAGAGAGGACGTAGCTAAGTACAGCTCTTGATTGAGTCATGTATGGCGAAACAGGCTGAGTTATAAAATTGGAAGTTCTTCTAAAGGACAACATGTTATTGAGATATTCTACCCTGGAAGTAATGGACCTAAGAAAAAACATTTCCTAACAGAGAATATTGGACATTTCTTGCTTATCTGGCCTATAAAAGTCTGATTGGATGTTGATCCTACTGTTAGGATCTACACCTCCCCTTAGCTTCCTATCTTATCTGGTTCCATGGCGACTGTCAAAGAGGTGGACTAATGCAAATGAGCAGCTCTCTACATTGAATTCAATGAAAGTTTAGATACAGCCAAGCCAATGTGGTTCACCTGTCAATGTAACTGCTGTACACAAGCATCTCTCATCCATGCGGCACCAGAACCTTTGATTCCGTTCTAAATACAGAACCCGGAAAAAAAAACATAATCTATGGGATACATATGCTTCCGATTGCATAAATAATGCAGTGGATCTGATTTTTTTATGAATATCGTTTGTCTGTTTGGAATGTACAAACAGAAGTGTGAACTTATTCTAAGAATAGTACAAAATAACAATGCTCTGCCGCTCCAGTGCCGACACTCCAGTGCTCTGCCAGCCTTTGTATCCTGACCTCTATGGATGACAAGCCAAAATGGAAAAGTGATGAGTGCAGACAATCACTGGAAGCTAATATCTTGGTGGTTTCACTTGGGACCTACAATAACATTGGGAAACCAAAGTAGGAAACAAGGATGCGGCTGAGATTGTTATTCTTTGCTAAAGCTGTAGAATGGTAAAGAATCTCATGGAGCTGGACAGTCCCTTTAATGTATCCCGAGGCTTACAATGTAGCAATGCATCAAGATACAGCGAGAGCCTCCATGTGGGGACTGGATCAATTGTATGTCCATTTTGCTACAATTTCTTTTTTAAATTGGTTAAATTGCACTTACGGTATTATGTCCTGATAGGACGATGCTGTTTTGCTTTCAAGCTTGCAAAACATCGTCCCGTGCTCTGATTGCCAAAGTCATACTTTTCTGCAATTGTGTTTTATATTTTTATTCCGAAAAAATCAATAGCGAGAGATTATATATATTGCCTTAGCAGAATGATAGCGCCGAGCAGTCATTTTATCTCCACACAAACACAGCAAAATTACAGAGTTAAAAAGCAAATTGAAAAAGGAACATAATAATATCACAATCCGGCTGCCTCGGGTTATAGGTTTATCAGGATATGTGCAGAATCCACCGACTTTTCGTTATATCTGTGTCTCAATCTTTTTTGTTTATATAAAAAATATTTAACGGCTGATTAGAATAGAAGTCAAAATTTTATTTTGCAAAGAAACAAACTTATAATCTTGTTTCCAGACCGTGAATAAAATTGAGGGTGATTTTAATGGAAAATATGACAAGCGAATGAAACACAATAAATGGTTCCGTGGTGTTCATAATATCAAATTGTTTGGTCAGATGTTTTCCTTTGATTTACAGAATTCCAATTTAGTGCGGTTTAAGGCAATATTTCTGATGTCTTATCTTTTCTCCACACTATGTAAACAAATGTAATGATTTTTATAAGAAGAGAGGAGAATTGGGCCCAATTTCATGTCCATGAAACTTGGCAAACTGCATGGTGGTCCACAAAAACATCCACATTTCCCTTGTGTTCTTGGTGCATCAAGATTTTTATTGGGCCTCTTTCATCTGAATGGTCTTGCAGTAAAGCAAGAGTTGGCTTCCATTTCATCAGAGAAACGTAAGAAATGACTGTGTCCCATTGTCATCCTCTGATGGTCTTGTTGTTCTCTGTGGCAGGCAGTAGTGTGTTTTGTGTTCGACATGGCAAATTGTCATAGTGGAGGCCAATGTACACCCAGGATCACTTACGACTGTTCTACTTCTGCTGGGCAATTTCCGCTTCTTCTGTTCTTTCTGTTCAAGCAAAAAGAAGTATATACGGATAGATGCAGAAGAAAAGAAATGACAGAGCTCACCATACTTGCTGATCGGATGAATAGCTGAGACGCTCAATACCTGTGGGTGCCGAATCTTGATGGTGGGGCACAGCAAATAGTGTAATGTAGGAGGAGACTTTCTGCATAGCCATCTGGTAATGTAAGAAAAGTTTTCCTTTATTGAAAATCCATTAAAACATGGAGATCCATTCAGAGGATAAAAAACAGATGCATTTCTGGCACGACAAACGCCATTTACCATAGCATAATCTCTGCGTAAATCCCCTTGTGTTAATAGATTTTCAATAATGGAAAACATTTTTTACATTACCAGATGGTTGTGCCGAAATTCTTTCCTTAGGCTAGATGAAAAAGTGGTATCTCAGAATCCGTGGCTGATGCCAAAAAAAGAAAAGATAACAAAATTTTGGATCCCCCATCATTGTTGAAAACATCCTGGAGAGAATTAAGAGAATCCCAAGGAAATCAAGTTGAAAATAGGCGTATATCTGCAGAACAAGTCACACTGCATCACTGAATGTCAGCAGTGCAAGAATTTAAGAAGGGGGATAAACAGAAGTATTGGGCCATTTTTGACCCATTACAAATAGAAAGCAGCAAATATATTTGCAGGACCTTTTTCCAGCTGCCATGTGTTAGAGGTCAAGTTCCCGCTTCTGCACAAGGGGAATCTCGAGCAATCCCTGCTGCGGTCTCCCATCCGTCTCTGGCCGCAGTGGACTATGCTCAGCTTAGACGTCGGTCCCAGCGTCTCGCCCAGTCTAACAGTGTGCAGAGGATTACTGCTGCCTCTCCAGGCTCTGCTATTGTGGCCAGTAGTGGTTAGCGGCGAGCAGACGTCTTTAGGACAAAGTCCTTGTTTTCCCCTTCTGAGCATGCCCAGGGTGAGATCTCTCATTGGAGATCAGGGGTCACATGTTGAGGTACTGCAGCAGCTCCTATTGGCCTGCCAGGTAGGTCCTGTGACTACTGGTGTTCTGGAACAAGTTTCATTGGTCCTTGTTTCTGGCAGGTCCTGTAGCTGTTACTATAAAAGGGTGGCATGGCTGGGCCGCCATGCGCTAATATCAATCGTTATATGCTTTGCGCCAGTGTGGTCATGCGTGTGTGTGGTTAGGGCCCGGCTGAAATAAGCCCCTAGAATACCGACTTAATCGGTGAGGAGTTTGGTATGCTAGCTGGTCAGGGTCGGTGTCCTAGATGACCTAGATTACCGGGATAACCGGTGAGGAGTTTGATTACCGTATTCAGGGCCTGGCATTCAGACGTCATAGATTGTGGGTGACTCCCGCGAGGACATTAGCGCATGACCACGTATTATGCTCGCTTAGCAGTTAACTGTGTACCTGGGTGCCTGACAGGACACAGAAGTTTGTCTCTGCAGCTCTGTGACGTAATAGGGTTTGCTTTCAATGCTAGACAGCGCCCTAGCGTGTTTATTTTGAGACTCAGTGGTGTTAAGTGAGTTTGCACACATTGTCATATAGCGCTGCGGCACTCCTTCTAGCGGCTCTATGGAATAACAGAGTTTGCACATATTGCCACAGCGCGTTACGGCGTTTATTTTGGCGACTCTGCGGGATAACAGAGTTCGCTTCTTGCGCCATTTTACTAGCAGCAGGCTCCGCCTGCACGGTGGACCTCGGGCTGCGAACGCACCTCTCTACATCATATATTTGGTGCGTTCCGCAGACCCTAACACCATGTCAGTATTTTTTGGCCATGGGATGGGAACCCTACAACTTCCTTCCTCTATTAGTTGGAATGGCGTGAGCACAATGCAACAGCAGTGTTGCACCAAGCCAGGTAATCAAAATAGGCTTGTTGGACCAGGGTCCTGCAAATTAATTTGCTCACTTCTTAGTTGCAATAAATTGTGTTATGTATGGAACACATAACAATATTTTTCCAAGTGGACAACCACTTTAATGCCTTGTAGTGCTAGGGTGAGGCTTCTTTCTAAAAACTAGCTGCATCTTTAGCTTCACTGTTTTTTTGCTTCAGTTGATCTAGCTTCCAAAATGTCTTTACATTAGGAAATCATACAGATATTCTATTATAATAATAATAATTATAATAATAATAATAATAACATTTGACTATAGAGAACAATATTACCCAGTGAAATAGAATTTTAGAACTGCCATATGAAAGACAGAATATGTTTGCCTCACTCTTTAACTGCTTGGAATTACTGAATGACTGTGATGGTTGTAGTGATGGTTGTAGCACTGCATCGTCGAGGAAAGAGGTGAGCAGGGTTTATTTTTAAGAAGTTGGATAAGCCGTAAAACAATTCTTGAAATGTGCAATCCATGCTCTATAATTCTGACGCAGAGGACCTGTGTAGGTTTCACATAAATATGGCCATTCTCAAACTGTTCTGAAGGTGAATTATTTTGTGAAGCCGAAAAATCTGCCTAATTTGCTTGAAAACTATAAATGAAGTCGGCTGCAAAGAGACGCCAGCTTAGCTAATGTGTGAAAAGCAATTTCCAGAGTCTCTACCATGATAAACAGTACAGGACACATAAGCTGAATGAGCACGGCGTGCAGAATGCTAATTGGTGTCACCACTGTTTTCTAAAATTCTTGACGAAAAATATGTTTTTAGTATATGAAACCAAATGTTCAACAAATGTTGTCCTTGCACTCTATACAATACAGAAGTTTCTCGCTTGCCAACATGTTATGAAAGCTAGCAATCCAGAGGCACGCTAGCTGCTAACAGTCAGTCATAGAGAAACCAGAATATGTGCCAAAACCTGCTCCATCACTCCTGCATCATGTGTTGGGTCCCTTCCTGTTGCACCTCTCTTCTGATAACCGAGCAACCTCTTGAATGGCCAGCTACCCTGATTTTGAGCTTGACCTTTCCCATTGCTTTGGTTCTGAAAAAAAAAAGATTATCAGTTCTTCTATAATCCTTTGCTTTTATCAAGTTTGCCCTTCTACCATATACAGTATGTCTAAACTCTGCCTGCCCAAACGATGAGCACCTGACTACAATTTCTGTTGGGTTCCATCACTCTGCATATTGGAGTCCTTTATTTTTCTACCATCAGCCTTTTGCTAAAAAAGACTTGTCTGGAAGGAGAAACTTTCTGATTTAGTGTGTAGCAAAGTCCAAACCTTGCAAGAGTTATGTGTGCAAAATCTAACAATTTCTTAAACACTTTTCTACGATTTAACCAACAGAAAATCCCTTAGCAACCCAGTGGATGCACATCTTCTAGATAAGCCTTATATCGCTGGTTAATAGTTGCTTTACATCTTTCAAAAACAATTTAAAGTAGTTCTAAAAGGATTGGTCTGGTTTCAAAAACCCATTTCTGTGCTCCATTAATTCTGAGTTAATGCTGGTGGGTACTGTATTTAGGAGCCACTATAATGATCATCTCTCACTCTGGAAGATCTGTTGTGCCCTGCATTTTTACACAGACATCACAGTTGTATGAATAGGCACAATATCATGCATAATTCCCCCTGTGAAGGAAATTAAACACTTAGGGGAGGGACATTTTGTGATACTTTTCAGAAGAGTACTTGACAATACAAGGTGCGGAACCTTTCAATCAACATTTTTCAAAAATAATGGAACCTGCCCCCCACCCAATGCCACTTCTTAATCCCTATCACCTACTAATAAAGTTTTCGAAAGCTGACATAGGGGCATTTCTTTCCACTGAAAGTTGGTGGTCATTAGGAATATGATTTTCTATCACTGTAGTGCTTTTATTGTATGAAATGGTGGTGTACCGGGTTCCCAGGTGGAGTTGGGCCTTAAAAGGGTATTCTCAAGTCTGTAAGTTATCCCCTATCTATGGAATAGAGAATAACTTCCTGATCAGGTGGCGGCTGACTGCTGGGACCTGCAGCGATCTTGAGAATGGGGAACCTATGTCAATGTAGTAGTGGTCGATCATGTGCACTGCTGAAACATTCACTCTTAGAGTTTGCCAAAGACCAGCAGAGCGCAACGCTGGGCTATTTCCAAAGGTCCCATTTAGAACCAATGAAACATTAGCATGCGTAACCTTTCATTACTCTATTCAGATGGGGCTCTTTAGTGCACCGGTGCTCAAGATTGGTTGGGGGTTCCAGCGGATAGGGGATAGTTTCCAAACTTAAGAATACCCTTTTAAGTATGTAGTTGTGGACAGATAGTCTCTAAATCTCTTATGAGCTACTCATTAAGATTGCTCCAACATTTTTTTACTGACATGGAGCTGTAAGGGGGACGACCGCACGCGGGTACCTGCGTGCTGGGTCCAGAACTGTCAGGGTTGTCTCCTCTGTTGTCCAGGGAAAAGTTTAGGCAACCAGATCGATCTTTGCACTGGCTGACAGGGGGTGTGACTAAGCATTACCAGGGACAACGCAGTGCGCGCCAACAGACTGAGTTGGCGTGAAGGTGCAGCACGTGGCTGAGGCGAGTGAGAGCTCCTGCTTCAGGGACCATTAGCAGCGGGAATGCGCACCGGGCCATGAGAGAAACCGACCGCAGGGACTCTGACGAGAAGCCCGCTATGTGCAGGTTGGTTCCCAGACATCGAGGTGCCAATCGCTCTGTAACGGTCAGTGCTGTGCATGTGCCGCCTGACAGAGACTGAGACATTGACTGGGGACTGCTTCCTGAATCCTCGGTGCATATTCGTCAAGCCTCGTTTAATTTTGACAGGACTGTGGCCTATACATTGCCGGCCTCTGGAGTCTCCTTACTGAGGACTCCACGGGATGTTTCAAAGACTCAACGTTACTAGCCGGGAATGTATCATCGCCTTCTTCAGGACCCCACCTGATCTACATTGTGCTGATGGCTGTTGGTGCCATCATCTGCTCCGGGACCTATTCTGACAGGAAAACATCTGATTGATAAGTGACTCCCTTGAGAACAGTTTCACACGTTATTCCTACGTTGATTTCTCCTCAACCAAACCCCTGTATTTCCTGTACTGTCCGTTATTTACCTCACGTTTACCTATCTCCCTGTGTGGAGTAACTCCCGGTTTTATTAAAACCTGTTAACCCTTGATCTACTTCCTGCCCATCACTGAATCTCGCAACCTGCTCACATATCAACGCTACTAACTAGTCACTAAGGGCACCCAACAAACTACCATATCTGAGGCTGTCATCTATTCCATTGACCAGTCAGTAGCCTATTCTCCATTCATGTCTAAAGTATCAGACCTTAGAAAAGATGTTGAAGACCTCCCAATATTGTGGTTATTCAGCATACATCCCAGGAATTCTTGTCATATCATCGGGCGAAGATGACAGCTGCATTTGTCAACCAGATCCCTGAGGCACGCTTATTAACTTCTAGCATCAGACAAGGAGCAGTTTGTGCAGTTTTCTGCTTTACTATTAGTAAACTGGTGAATTGGAAGCTGATGGATTGATGTAAACAACAATATAGCAGCCTGTAGTCCCCAAAAATAACCTCACTGATTTCATTATAATTCAATTATAATATATATATTGCTGGAAAAGCTGGATGTGATATCAGACTTAGCTGTCATTCATAGTTTTATAGTAAAAAAATTATAAAAAAAAAAAGTTTTGAGCTCCATCAATAACCCCATATTCCTTTTCGCCATAATAGGGGTTAGATTGACCCATTACTCTAATTTCCAGACAAAGGCAAAATGTATTTGGTTTCTTCCACAAAGAAACAGATGATAAACTTCTGCTCTGATAGGCTTCAGACTAGAGATGAGCAAATCGAATTTGTTATAAATTTCCCAAAACTTTGGTAAATGTCATTTTTTTTAAATTCCAGGCATCGACATCACAGCAGCGGTTATCTGGCAGGCCCGTAGCTGCCCAAAAAGGTGTTAAAAAAACAAAAACAGTTGCAGGACAGCTTGGCCAGACGGTTAAATTTGCACAGCGTGCAAGCCCTGAAAATTTATACAATGGTAGTAAGAGTGCAGTGGGGCACTTCTTTGACCAAAATCATATTGATGAGGCCAAAGTTATCTGTACAGTAGTGTTGAGTGATACTGCTCGATATCTAAAAATATCGTATCGAAATGGTATCGCCGATATCACTAAATATCGTCGATATCCGATTCCGATACCGGAAGTCCAATGTAAGTCTATAGGAACAAAAAATCGCAACTAAAAAAAACCTTTATTTCCTTGTAAACACTAAATATACACACATAGAATACATATATATATACATGTCATTGTGACATATATATATATACATATATGTATAGTTTATACACTTCTACATAGTAAAATATCCTCTGATTCAATTGCCGGGTAAAGCCGGCTTCTGTGAAAAGACAGAAGCACCCGACATGAAATGACACTTGGTGTACATAGGGTTAACCATGTCTTTTCATGTCGTTTGCAATCTGATTTGCACAAACAATTACATCAGTCTATGTGTGCAAAATTTCACACCTGTAGGGGTTAATTAAAGGTGTAAATTCGTTGTAAAAAAACGGACTTTTTTGCTACGAATTTACACCTTTAATTAACCCCTACAGGTGTGAAATTTTGCACACATAGACTGATGTAATTGTTTGTGCAAATCAGATAGCAAAGGACATGAAAAGACATGGTTAACCCTATGTACACCAAGTGTCATTTCATGTCGGGTTCTGCATTTTCACAAAAGCCGGCAATTGAATTAGCGGCTATTATACTATGTAGAAGTGTATGAACTATAAATATAAATATATATATATATGTGTCACAAATGCAATGACATGTGTATATATATATATATATATGAGGTGTAAAATTGTTTAAAAAAAATGCGTGGGCTCCCGCCCTATTTTCGCAACCAGACAGACAAAGCCAGCGAATGGGGGCAGATAATAATAGCCCAGAGAGGGACCATTATTTTTGGCCCCCCCTGGCTACTAACATCTGCCCCAGACACCCCAGAAAAGACAAATCTATAATTAGATTCGCCCTTTCTGGCACTTTGCCCGTCTATTCCCATTGCCCTGTAGCGGTGGCGAATGGGTTAATAAGGGGTTAAAATGACCTTGCAATTGAAAGGTCACTTTAAGCCAGGTTAATAATTGAGAGCTGTCAATTAGACAACTATCAATTATTAATGCTATTGTATGAAAGAAAAATCAAACACACACACTTTAATAAAAAAGAAGTTTAATGAAATAATCACACAGTTTTTGACCATATTTTATTTACCTGCTAAAACCATTTCCTGTAATAAAAATAAAATAATAAAGCAAAATTATTCTTACCTATCCCATGCACAGTCAGGTCCCATGGTGTAATCCTTCAGAAAGGGTTAATGTTTACTGCAGGGACCGCAGCTAATGCTACAGCCTCACAGTAAACCCCCAAATGAATGAGCTCCTTTCCTGGCTGACAGGAGAGGAAGTGGAAAGCTTAATTGATTGCTTTCCACTTTCACTTCAGGTCAGCCAGGGACACCATCAGTGACGTCAGAGGGAACTGATTAACAAAAAAGGGGTTCCCTTCGAAAAAAAAATGGCGTGGGGTCCCCCTATTTTTGTTAACCAGCCAGATGAAGCAGACCGCTGAGGCCTGGATTTTCAGGCTGTTAAGGAGCCAAGATCCATGGACCTTGCCAGCCTGATAATACCAGGCCACAGCAGTCTGCATATCTTGGCTGATTAACAAAAATAGGGGATCCCCTCGAAAAAAATTGGCGTGGGGTCCCCCCTATTTTTGTTAACCAGCCAGATGAAGCAGACCGCTGAGGCCTGGTATTAAAAGACTGTCAAGGCCCATGGATTTTGGCCCTCAACAGCCTGATAATACCAGGCTACAGCAGCCCCACATTTGGCGCATCAAAAGATGTGCCAATTGTGGCACTTTACCCAGCTCTTCCCACTGCCCTGTAGCGGTGGCAAGTGGGGTAATAAGGGGTTAATGTCACCGTTGATTGCACGGTGACAATAAGCCCGGTTAATAATGGAGAGGTGTCAATAAGACACCGATCCATTATTAATCCCAAAGTTATTAAATGTTTAAAAAAAGACACAGCAAGAAAAAGTATTTTAATGAAATAAAAGAGACAACACAGTTTTCATTTCTTTTATTGTACTCTCATTCCTGCGACGCCATCGATCTCCTGTAAAAAAAGTAAAAAAAAAACCAACAGTATACCACCTGTCCGACGCAGTCCATAGTAACGAGTGTCCCACGACGATCCAGCTCTGCTACATCGCAATGACAGGCAGAGCCTGTCATCGCGACGCAGCACAGCTGATTACCTGCTTCCCCGGCGGTGACGTCATCGGACTGACTGCTTTACGGCCGGGATTACCCAGCAGTCACTGCAGTTATCGCGAGAAACTGCATGTGACCGCCGGGGAGAAGAGGATGGCGGCCATGAAGCAGTCCAGGCCGTGACCGCCGGAGATCTTCTGCCAGGTAAGTGCCGCTGACTCCTGACAGACCCGACCGACGGACACTGACAGTGACAGACCCGACCGACGGACACTGACAATGACAGTGACAATCCCGATTCCGGTATTCGATATGACGAAAATATCGGTATTCGGAATCGAAAGGCCGATACAGCTAATATCGGCCGATATCCGATATTTGCAGTATCGTATCGCTCAACACTACTGTACAGTCATGGCCAAAAGTTTTGAGAATGACACAAATATTAATTTTTACAAAGTCTACTGCTTCATTTTTTCTAATGGCAATTTGCATATACTCCAGAATGTTATAAAGAGTGATCAGCTTAACAGCAATTACTTGCAAAGTCAATATTTGGCTAGAAAATGAACTTTATCCCTCAAAACACATTTCAACATCATTTCAGCCCTGCCTTAAAAGGACCAGCTAACCTCTTTTCAGTGATTGCTCCATTAACACAGGTGTGGGTGTTGATGAGGACATGGCTGGAGATCAATCTGTCATGATTAAGTAAGAATGACACCACTGGACACTTTAAAAGGAGGCTGGTGCTTGGCATCATTGTTTCTCTTCTGTTAACCATGGTTATCTCTAAAGAAACACGTGCAGTCATCATTGCAATGCACAAAACTGGCCTAACAGGGAAGAGTATCGCAGCTAGAAAGATTGCATCTCAGTTGGTTGAAAGCGCAGCGTTCAGAGAGCTCATGGCCTACGCTGTCCCACACTATGACCTATCCAGTCGGCACTTCTTTTCTAAAAAAGCCATTCCTGCCCTCCACCTGCATGTGAAAGACCGCATCGTCCATGCACTCAAACAATCAGTGAGTGGAAGGGTGCACCTCACAACAGATGCATGGGCCAGTAGGCATGGCCTGGGCCATTACGTGTCAATCACTGCGCACTGGGTTAATGTGGTGGATTCAGAGTCCACAGTGGTCAGCGGCGGTGGTACAGTGCTGCCTAGCCCACGGTATAGGCAACAGTTGGCTGTAGGCGTTCGACCCTCCTTCTCCTTCTCTTCCTCCAGAAGCGAAAGCTCGTCGACAGAGCGCAGTCGCACGAGCACTCCATCCACAGCTTCCCGTTTTGCACACGAGGTGTCCCACTATCAAACAGGTAGTGGAAAGCGTCAGCAGGATGTTTTAAAGATGATGTCTTTGGGCAACAACAGACACACCGTGGAGGTACTGGCCGACTACTTGCAGCAAGAAACTGAGTCATGGCTGGGCAGTCTACATCTTGCGCCAGGCAAGGTAGTCAGTGATAATGGCCGTAATTTTGTGGCGGCCATAGCCCTGGCAAAACTCAGACACATTTCTTGCCTGGCTCACACCTTGAACCTGGTGGGGCAGTGCTTCCTAAATAATTATCCGGAGTTAACAGCCCTGCTCCATAAGGTGTGAAGACTGTGCTCGCACATCCGTCGCTCACCCGTAGACTCCAGTCGTATGCAGAGGATGCAGCAATCGCTCCACCTCCCCAAGCACCGCCTAATCATAGACATTGCAACAAGGTGGAACTCCACCATGCACATGGTTGAGAGGCTGTGCGAACAGAGGCAGGCTGTAATGCATTTATGGGAGGATACACGGGCAGGCAGTTTGAGGGCAGACATGGAGTTGTCGGGTGTGCAGTGGTCAAAGCTGAAAGACCTCTGTAAAGTCCTTCAGTGTTTTGAGGAATGCACACGGCTGGTAAGCGCAGTCGACTCCATCATAAGCATGAGCATTCATCCCACTTATGCGTCTGCTCATGCAAACTTTGACGCACATTAAGGATCAGGTGTCTGCAGCGGAGGGGGAAGAGGAGGAGGAGGGAAGCCTTGATGACAGTCAGGCATTGTCTGCTCAGAGAACTGTCTTGGATGAGGTGGAGGAAGAAGAGGAAGAGGAGGAGGAGGATGAGGGGGATGATTATTTTGGGGAGAACGATGCTTCTCAGGGGGCAAGAGAAAATGTTGGCTTGCCAAGGTCAGTTACAGGGTTTGTGCGTAACTGGAGGGATGTGGATTTGGCAGAAAGTGCTCCTCCACCCACCACTGGCAGTGCATCATTGACAACTGGAACATTGGCCCACATGTGTGATTATGTCTTGCGGATTTTAAAAAGGGACCCCCGCATTGCCAAAATTATGAAGGATGATGACCACTGGTTGGCCAGCATTCTCCATCCACGCTATAAAGGCAAATTACAGAACATCATGCCACAAGAGAACCTAGAGCTAATATTGGCGAACAAACAAGCAACTCTGGTAAACTGTTTGTTAGAGGCATTCCCAGCACACAGCAGCACAGTAGGTTCTACCACGAGCTGTACTGGGCCAAAAGGAAGAGGTGTTTGTGGTGCACACAGCCGAAGTGGCATTGGAGACAGGGGTTTCATGACCATGTTGTGGACTGATTTCTCGAGTAACGCTCACACGAATGGTAATGCTGAATCGATTGCAACAGACAGGAGACAGCAGTTGTCAACTTTGGTTCAAAATTACCTCTCCTCCCCTATCAATGTTCTCCCTCACAGTTCATTCCCCTTTGACTACTGGGCCTGTAAACTGGACACCTGGCCTGAATTGGCACAATATGCATATATTACAGGAGCTCGCTTGCCCTGCTGGTTTTGTGCTATCAGAATGAGTCTTCAGTGCACCTGGATCACTCCTGACTAGTGTTGAGCATTCCGATACTGCAAATATCGGGTATCGGCCGATATTGGCTGTATCGGAATTCCGATTCCGAGTTCCGATATTTTCGTCATATCGGATACCGGAATCGGCATGTCACTGTCAGTGTCCGTCGGTCGGGTCTGTCAGGAGTCAGCGGCACTTACCCGGCAGAAGATCTCCGGCGGTCACATCCTGGACTGCTTGATGGCCGCCATCCTCTTCTCCCTGGCGGTCACATGCAGTTTCTCGCGATAACTGCAGTGACTGCTGGGTAATCGCAGCCGTAAAGCAGTCCGATGACGTCACCGCCGAGGAAGCAGGTAATCAGCTGTGCTGCGTCGGGATGTCAGGCTCTGCCTGGCATTCCGATGTAGCAGAGCTGTATCGTCGTGGGACACTCGTTACTATGGACTGCGTCGGACAGGTGGTATACTGTTGGTTTGCTTTTTTTCTTTTTTTACAGGAGATCGATGGCGTCGCAGGAATGAGAGAGTAATAAAATTAATGAAAACTGTGTTGTCTCTTTTATTTCATTAAAATACTTTTTTCTGGCTGTGTCTTTTTTTTAAACATTTAAAAACTTTGGGATTAATAATGGATCCGTGTCTTATTGACGCCTCTCCATTATTAACCGGGCTTATTGTCACCGTGCAATCAACGGTGACATTAACCCCTTATTACCCCGCTTGCCACCGCTACAGGGCAAGTGGGAAGAGCCGGGTAAAATGCCACAATTGGCACATCTTTTGATGCGCCAAATGTGGGGCTGCTGTAGCCTGGTATTATCAGGCTGTTGAGGGCCAAAATCCATGGGCCTTGACAATCTTTTAATACCAGGCCGCAGCAGTCTGCATTTTACTTGGCTGGTTAACAAAAATAGGGGGACCCCTATGCCGTTTTTTTTTTTCGAGGGGATCCCCTATTTTGTTAATCAGCCAAGCTAAGCAGACTGCTGTGGCCTGGTATTATCAAGCTGGCAAGGTCCATGGATATTGGATCCTTACCAGCCTGAAAAACCAGGCCTCAGCAGTCTGCTTCATCTGGCTGGTTAACAAAAATAGGGGGGACCCCACGCCAATTTTTTTCGAGGGGATCCCCTATTTTTGTTAATCAGCCAAGATATGCAGACTGCTGTGGCCTGGTATTATCAGGCTGGCAAGGTCCATGGATCTTGGCTCCTTAACAGCCTGAAAATCCAGGCCTCAGCGGTCTGCTTCATCTGGCTGGTTAACAAAAATAGGGGGGACCCCACGCCAATTTTTTTCGAGGGGATCCCCTATTTTTGTTAACCAGCAAAGATAAGCAGACTGCTGTGGCCTCGTATTATCAGGCTGGCAAGCAGGGTCGGACTGAGCCACCGGGACACAGGAGAAACCTCCGGTGGGCCCCAGCTCCTGCGTGGTGGGCCCTGATTTGAAAGGATAGGTCGCGGGGCAGAGGGGCGGTGGCCCCGGGCCCCGTGCTCTGAGGGGGCCCACCCGGAGATACGCTACAGTAACTGTATCGGCGTGCCCAGCACGCCGATACAGTTACATTCTGCGGCAGAGCAGGGAGAATCGCTCTCCCTGCTCTGCCGCCCGGAAGCTATGGGGCCTGAACAGGCGGTGGGGGGGCCCGGTGCCAGCAGTGGGCCCCCCACCCGTCATCGGAGGGTCAGCTGTATCGGCATCCAGCCGATACAGCTGACCGCATAGAGAGAGAAGGAGCGAGCGCTCCTTCTCTCCCATAATCCCCCTCTCAGTGTCTGACAGCGGGCGCGATGACATCACCTGCCGGCGCCCGCTGTCAGACGCAGAGAGGGAGAACAGTGAGCAGCACAGGAGCCAGGAGGTGAGTATTGTTTTTTTTTTTTTTTTTAATGGGGGTGCATTATACTACAGAGGCTGTATATGGGGGTGCATTATACTACAGAGGCTCCATATTGGGGTGCATTATACTACAGAGACTCCCTATGGGGATGCATTATACTACAGAGGCTGCCTATGGGGGTGCATTATATTATAGCGGCTGCCTATGGTGGTGCATTATATTATAGACTCTGCCTATGGGGGTTTATTATAATATAGAGGCTGCCTATGGGGGTGCATTATACTATATTGAGGACTATCTGGTGTATTATGCTGTATGGATGCTATCTAGGGGCCATCATACAGTGTTGGACCCATTAAATAGTTTGGGGACATTAAGGGGTCAGTATATATCCAGTGAGGGGCATTATTCTGTGTATAGGGGAGATGTACAGGGGGAGACTTGGGACATTATTAAATGTAAAGTGGACACTTATTGTTATAGGGGAACTCGGGTTACTGTGACTGTCAAAGGGGCACACAGGGCATTATTACAGTCTAGGGGACAAAATGTGGGCACTGTTTTCTAGGGCACTTGCACCCGGCATTACTATATTCTAGAGGGGTGCTTTAAAATTTAGAGGTCACACAGAACCACACAGCAGGTGCAGTAATAGGGACACATACGGCAGCAGCAGTTCAGTATTGAGGTATCAGGTGCAGTAATAGGGACACATACGGCAGCAGCGGCTCAGTATTGGGGTATCAGGTGCAGAAATAGGGACACATATGGCAGCAGCAGCTCAATATTGGGGTATCAGGTGCAGTAATAGGGACACATACGGCAGCAGCGGCTCAGTATTGGGGTATCAGGTGTAGTAATAGGGGCACATACGGCAGCAGCGGCTCAGTATTGGGGTATCAGGTGCAGAAATAGGGACACATATGGCAGCAGCGGCTCAGTATTGGGGTATCAGCAGGATGAGGAGTTTGTGCAGGTTGAGAATCGTCCAATTGGTGACCGTGACAGTGCTAAAAATATGAGAAGTGAAATGTGTCTTTGTTGTAATCTCTGCAGTCGAGTCCTGGCTGGAGAAGTCGTCATGTCGGTCTGGGCCAGATGGAAAAGACATGAAAAGTGAACAATTCCATTAGAAAGAACATCAGCGGTAAGTCATTATCTGTACCTGTGCTGTAATCTATTATATGTTCTGTAGGACTGGTATTATTTACCACAGACCATATGGCGGTAATATCAATATTGGTCTTTTTATATATAGATTATTTTTGGCAACAGCGCGGTCATTTGTTGAGGTTCTCTGATTAGGGGCCCACTCAGAAGTTTCGCCCCCACTAAACCAAAACCCTAGCTGCGCCTCTGGCTCTCTCTCTATCCTTTCTTTCTCTCTCTAGTCTTTCTCGCTCTCTGTTCTTTCCTTCTCGCTCTCTGTTCTTTTTTCTCTCTGTTCCTTCTTTCTCTCTCTCTTTTCTTTCTTTCCTCTCTTTCTTTCTCTGCTTGTTCTTTCTCTCTCGCTGCTCTTTCTTTCTATTCCTCAGTACCAGCCACTGTGCCCTCATTACCAGTCAGTGTGATCAGCAGTGCTAAATGGGTACGCTTGGGGCGAGGATATGGGTGTGATTAGCTGTGAAATGGGTGTGGTCGGGGCGTTGCCTAAAATTTGCAGCGGCGCGCGTAGCACGCCGCAGCCTTTAACCCTCTTTCCTGTCTTCAAAATTTGGGAGGTATGCTGTATGACCTCCCTACAACTTCTGGGCATGCTCCTGATGAGCACGACGGATGGTCTCCTGAGGGATCTCCTCCCACACCTGGACTAAAGCATCCACCAACTCCTGGACAGTCTGTGGTGCAACGTGGCATGGCCTAAAATTTGCTGCAGCAGGCACAGCGTGCCACAGCCTTTGTCCCTCTTTCCCTTCTTCAAAGGTTGGGAAGTATGATGGTGGGCCCCAAGAATAATTTTTCTCTGGTGGGCCCAAGGTACTCCAGTCTGACGCTGCTGGCAAGGTCCATGGATATTGGCTCCCTAACAGCCTTAAATACCATGCCTCAGCAGTCTGCTTCATCAGGCTGGTTAACAAAAATAGGGGGGACCCCACGCCATTTTTTTTTCGAAGGGAACCCCTATTTTTGTTAATCAGTTCCCTCTGACGTCACTGATTGTGTCCCTGGCTGACCTGAAGTGAAAGTGGAAAGCAATCAATTAAGCTTTCCACTTCCTCTCCTGTGAGCCAGGAGAGGAACTCATTCATTTGGGGGTTTATTGTGAGGCTGCAGCATTAACTGCGGTCCCTGCAGTAAACATTAACCCTTTCTGAAGGATTACACCGTGGGACCTGACTGTGCATGGGATAGGTAAGAATAATTTTGCTTTTTTATTTTATTTTATTACAGGAAATGGTTTTTGCAGTAAAATAAAAGATGGTCAAAAACATGTGTCTTTATTTCATTAAAATGATTTTTAATTAAAGTGTGTGTGTTTTATTTTTATTTCATGGAATAGGATTAATAATTGATAGTTGTCTAATTGACAGCTCTCAATTATTAACCTGGCTTAAGGTCACCTTTCAATAGCAAGGTGGCTTTAACCCCATATTAACCCATTCGCCACCGCTACAGGGCAATGGGAATAGACGGCAAAGTGCCAGAAAGGGCGAACCTAATTATAGATTTGTCTTTTCTGGGGTGTCTGGGGGCAGATGTTAGTAGCCAGGGGGGGGGGCAAAAATAATGGTCCCTCTCTGGGCTATTATCTGCCCCCACTCACTGGCTTTGTCTGTCTGGTTGCGAAAATAGGGCGGGAGCCCACGCATTTTTTTTCAGCAATTTTACACCTCATATATATATATATATATACATGTCATTGAATTTGTGACACATATATTATATTATATTTTATATTTATGGTTCATACACTTCTACATAGTATAATAACCGCTAATTCAATTGCCGGCTTTTGTGAAAATGCAGAACCCGACATGAAATGACACTTGGTTTACATAGAGTTAACCATGTCTTTTCATGTAGTTTGATATCTGATTTGCACAAACAATTACATGAGTGTAAGTGTGCAAAATTTCACACCTGTAGGGGTTAATTAAAGGTGTAAATTCGTAGCAAAAAAGTCCGTTTTTTTTACAACGAATTTACACCTTTAATTAACCCCTACAGGTGTGAAATTTTGCACACTTACACTCATGTAATTGTTTGTGCAAATCAGATATCAAACTACATGAAAAGACATGGTTAACTCTATGTAAACCAAGTGTCATTTCATGTCGGGTGCTTCTGTCTTTTCACAAAAGCCGGCTTTACCCGGCAATTGAATCAGAGGCTATTTTACTATGTAGAAGTGTATAAACTATAAATATATGTATATATATATGTCACAATGACATGTATATATATATATATATATATGTATTCTATGTGTGTATATTTAGTGTTTACAAGGAAAGAAAGAGGTTTTTTTAGTTACGATATTTTGTTCCCATAGACTTACATTGGATTTCCGGTATCGGTATCGGGTATCGCCGATATTTTAATGGTATCGTCGATACCATTCCGATTCCGATACTTTTGGATATCGGAAAGTATCGCTCAACTCTACTCCTGACAGAAAGAAGGACCCAGCTGTTGACCCAAAATGTTGGTGATCTCATCTTCATTAAAATGAACCATGCCTGGGTTTCAAAGGATTTTGTACCACCTTCCACTGATGACACATAGGTTGCCAGCAAAATGGCTCGCTTTCTCCTCCTCTTCCTCCAACTTCTCCAATTCCTCCATTTGCAGCTGCTGAACGTCCAGCCTACACCTCAACATATGCCAGGTTTTCCACCTCCCTAACAGGGCTGTACCCCCCCAGGGCCGGTGTCAGCACCTGGGAGCAGGGAGAGGTAAGTATTGCAAGTGAGGGGGCCTTGAACAGGGGGAGGGGTGTTATGAATGTGCTAGAGATGGTTTCTGAGCAGAGGCTCCCTCTGGTGGTTACAGACAGTACTGAGCATTTGAGCGAGAAATGGCAATCTGGGATCGCTGACTTGTCTGATATAAGGGAGGTTCCCTCCCATGATGGTTGCCAGGTGATCAATTGTTCTTGTCTCAATTGTGGTTCCTGGTTAATTTGGAAGTTTGCTGAGTCTTGCCTGCATCTTCTGCTATCAGATAAGATATTTTCTGCTTTTATTTTTGTGCTTGCTTTTTGCATTGTTCCCTGCACTTTGTGGAGGTCAGCCAGGTCCCCTCTGGGGGCTTATGCTCCTCTCAGTTTATCTGAAGCCACTGTTATTTGTTCATTTGCTTTTTCCTGTTTTTTCAGTGGCTGCGGCTTAGTTTTGTTACACCACAGATCTGATTTTAGTGGTAGAGATCGTGTGAACTCAGGTGTTTTTGCAATCAGAAGAGTTGGTATTTTTTAGGGTTTTTTTTGGATTGCAGTGAGTATCCTTTCCTGTACTTTTCTGTCTAGACAGATTGGGCCCCAGCGTTTGCTCATTCTATTTTCTGTCTGTGTCCGTGCTTCTTCTTGTCTAACCGCCATTACATGTTTGCGGGGCTTCCTATTTTCTTTGGGGATCTGCTCCGGGGCAGATAGCTTTCATCTTTCTGCCTTTAGGTGTAGTTATCTCTCAGGCTGTGACGAGGCATCTAGGATCAACGTAGGAACGCTCCACGGCTACCTCTAGTTGTGTGGTTAGTTCAGGGTACTGCAATCCAATAGGTTCCAGCCTCTCTGGTGTATTTCCGTTTTTGCTTATTCTCCTCAGCTACCTAAACACAACAGAGGAGGCCGACTCATGGGCGACGGCACTGGCACAGGGCCCTCATAGTACAAAAATTTGTCTCTGACGGTGGGATGGGCCCACTCGCTGTCAGAGACACCGGCGTACTATGAGGGGCCCTGTGCGAGTGCCGTCTCTCACAAGTGGGCTCCCCTACTTGCTCAGGGCCCCAGCAATTGCAATACTTACCTCTTCCTGCTCCACCGCTGTGACATCTTCCACGTTTCCTGACAGTGACATTCAGGTCAGAGAGCGTGATGACGTCACGTCTGTATGCCCTCTGCCTGAACAGTCCAAGTGCAGAGAGCTGGAAGATGGCGACACTGAGGAGTCCAGAGTAGAGCAGTGCCCAGCGAGAAGAGGTACTTCATTTTTTTAATGTTTGGAGCAATATATGGGGAGCATTATACACTGGAGAATTATATATGGGGCCCAGCATACACTTGAGCATCATAGATAGGGCCCATAATACAATGGAGCATTATAAATGTGGCCCATCATACACTGGAGCATCATATACGGGGCCCATCATACACTGGAGCATCATCCATGGGGCCCATCATATAATGGCATCATATGGGGCCCATTATATATGGAGCATTATATAGGCCCATCATACACTGGAGCATCATCCATGGGGCCCATCATACACTGGAGTATTATAAATGGGGCCCATCATACACTGAAGCATCATATACGGGGCCCAATATAGACTGGAGCATTATAAATGGGGCCCATTCTATATGGAGCATTATATAGGCCCATCATACACTGGAGCATCATATACGGTGCACATTATACACTGTAGCATTATAAATGGGGCCCATCGTACACTGGAGCATCATATACGGGGCCCATTATACACTGGAGCATTATAAATGGGGCCCATTATATATGGAGCATTACATAGGCCCATCATACACTGCAGTATCATCCATGGAGCCCATCATACACTGGAGCATTATAAATGGGGCCCATCATACACTGAAGCATCATATACGGGGCCCATTATAGACTGGAGCATTATAAATGGGGCCCATTCTATATGGAGCATTATATAGGCCCATCATACACTGGAGCATCATATACGGTGACTATCACTATGATTACACTGTATACGGCTATATGATATAATGGGGCCCATTATATATGGAGCATTACATAGGCCCATCATACACTGCAGTATCATCCATGGGGCCCATCATATACTAGAGCATCATATCCAATATATTTGGAGCATTATATAGGCCCATCATACACTGGAGCATCATCCATGGGGCCCATCATACACTGGAGAATTATAAATGGGGCCCATCATACACTGGAGCATCATACATGGGGCCCATCACATACTGGAGCATCATATGGTACCCATTATTTATGGAGCATCATGTAGGCCCATCATACACTGGAGCATCATCCATGGGGCCTATCATATACTGGAGCATCATAAGGGGCCCATTATATATGGAGCATTATATAAGCCCATCATACACTGGAGCATCATATACGGGGCCCATTATACACTTGAGCATTATAAATGGGGCCCATCATACACTGGAGCATCAATATATTACGGGGGCCCATTTATACACTGGAGCATTTATAAATGGGGCCCATTATATATGGAGCATTAAATAGGCCCATCATACACTGGAGCATCATCCATGGGGCCCATATACACTGGAGCATTATAAATGGGGCCCATCATACACTGGAGCATCATATACGGGGCCTATTATACACTGGAGCATCATAAATGGTTTCTATCATGCACTGGAGCATCATTTACGGGGCCCATTATACACTGAAGCATTATAAATGGGGCCCATCATACACTGGAACTTCATATACGGGGCTCATTATACACTGTTTTTTTCGAGCATTATACACTGTTTGCATAATTATTAGGCAAGTTGTATTTGAGAGGATTCTTTTTATTATTGATCAACAACTATGTTCTCAATTGACCCAAAAGACTCATAAATATCAAAACTTAATATTTTTGGAAGTTGGAGTGGGTTTTTTTTAGATTTGGCTATCTTAGGAGGATATCTGTTTGTGCAGGTAACTGTTACTGTGCAGAATTATTAGGCAACTTAATAAAACCAAATATATACCCATCTCACTTGTTTATTTTCACCAGGTAAACCAATATAACAACACAAAATTTAGAAATAAACATTTCTGACATTCAAAAACAAAAATAAAAAAAAATCAGTGACCAATATAGCCACCTTTCTTTACGATGACACTCAGAAGCCTTCCATCTATAGATTCTGTCAGTTGCTTGATCTGTTTACGATCAACATTGCGTGCAGCAGCCACCACAGCCTCCCAGACACTGCTCCGAGAGGTGTAATGTTTTCCCTCCCTGTAGATCTCACATTTTATGAGGGACCACAGGTTCTCTATGGGGTTCAGATCAGGTGAACAAGGGGACCATGTCATTATTTTTTCTTCTTTTAGACCTTTACTGGCCAGCCACGCTGTGGAGTATTTGGATGCATGTGATGGAGCATTGTCCTGCATAAAAATCATGTTTTTCTTGAACGACACCGACTTCTTCCTGTACCACTGCTTGAAGAAGGTGTCTTCCAGAAACTGGCAGTAGGTCTGGGAGTTGAGCTTCACTCCATCCTCAACCCGAAAAGGTCCACTAGTTCATCTTTGATGATACCAGCCCATACCAGTACCCCACCTCCACCTTGCTGTCGTCTGAGTTGGAGTGGAGCTCTCTGGCCTTTACTGATCCAGCCTCGGGCCCATCCATCTGGCCCATGAAGAGTCACTCTCATTTCATCAGTCCATAAAACCTTAGAAAAATTAGTCTTAACCCCTTACTGCCATCGGACGTACTATCCCGTCCATGGTACCTGGGCCCGTATGACCATGGACGGGATAGTACGTCTCGTGCGATCGGACGCGCTCCCGGGGGAGCGCAGCCGATCGCAGCCGGGTGTCAGCTGATTATCACAGCTGACACCCGTGACTGTGTGTCAGGAGCGGTCACGGACCGCTCCTGGCACATTAACCCCTTGCACACCGCGATCAAACATGATCGCGGTGTACTGGGGGCACAGGGGAGGATCGCGCAGGGTGGGGGCTCCCTGCGCGCCCCCCTGAGACCCTCAGAGCAGCGCGATGTGATCGCGCTGTTCTGAGGGCTTCCTCCCTCCCAGGACCCGGATCCAAGATGGCGCCGGGGTCCTGGAGGGAGGCGGCTACCTCAGTGCCTGCCGAGAGCAGGCACTGAGAAGCCTGCTTCACTGCCTGAGCGATCGCTGGTGTGACAGAGTGCTGTGCACACTGTCACACCAGCGATCTGACAAAATACAGTGATGTCCCACCCTGGGACAAAGTAAAAAAGTTAAAAAAATAAAAATAAACATGTTTAAAAAAAAAATCCAAAATAAATAATAAAAAAAAAAAATATTCCCCAATAAATTCACTTCTTCCTGTAAATAAAAAAAACAAAGCAATAAAAGTACACATATTTGGTATCGCCGCGTCCATAACGACCCCCCCTATAAAATTGTCCCACTAGTTAACCCCTTTAGTGAACCCCTTAAAAAAAAAAAAAAAAACGAAGCAAAAAATCAATGCTTTATCATCATACCGCCGAACAAAAAGTGGAATAACACGCGATCAAAAAGACCGATATAAAAAAACATGGTACCGCTGAAAACGTCATCTTGTCCCGCAAAAAACGAGCCATCATACAGCATCATCAGCGAAAAAATAAAAAAGTTATAGCTCGCAGAATAAAGCGATGCAAAAATAATTATTTTTTATATAAAATTGTTTTTATTCTATAAAAGCGCCAAAACATGAAAAAATGATATAAATGAGGTATCGCCATAATCGTACTGACCCAAAGAATAAAACTGCTTTATCAATTTTACCACACGCGGAACGGTATAAACGCCTCCCCCAAAAGAAATTCATGAATTGCTGATTTTTGTTCATTCTAACCTCCCAAAAATCGAAATAAAAAGCGATCAAAAAACGTCACGTGCTCAAATATGGTACCAATAAAAACGTCAACTCGTCCCGCAAAAAATAAGACCTCACATGACTCTGTGGGCCAAAATATGCAAAAATTATAGCTCTCAAAATGTGATGATGCAAAAACTATTTTTGCAATAAAAAGCGTCTTTTAGCGTGACAGCTGCCAATCATAAAAACCCGCTATAAATAGTAAATCAAACCCCCCTTTATCACCCCCTTAGTAAGGGAAAAATAATAAAATTAAAAAAAAGTATTTACTTCCATTTTCCCATTAGGGTTAGGGTTAGGGTTGCGGCTAAAGTTAGGGTTAGGGTTGGCGCTAAAATTAGGATTAGGGTTAGGGTTGGGATTAGGGGTGTGTTAGGGTTAGGTTTGTGGTTAGGGTTGGGACTAGGGTTAGGGGTGTGTTGGGGTTAGGGTTGGAGTTAGAATTGGGGGGTTTCCGCTGTTTAGGCACATCAGGGGCTCTCCAAATGTGACATGGCGTCTGATCTCAATTCCAGCCAATTCTGCGTTGAAAAAGTCAAACGGTGCTCCTTCACTTCTCAGCTCTGCCATGCGTCCAAACAGTAGTTTATCCCCACATATGGGGTATCAGCGTACTCTGGACCCCAAGAGTTATTGTGCAATTTGTCCTATTTCTTCTGTTACCCTTGGGAAAATAAAAAACTGGGGGCGAAAATATCATTTTTGTACAAAAACAATTATTTTTTTGTTTTTACGGCTGTACATTATAAACTTCTGTGAAGCACTTGGGGCTTCATAGCGCTCACCACACATCTAGATAAGTTCCTTGTGGGGTCTATTTTCCAAAATGGGGTCACTTTTTGGGGATTTCCACTGTTTAGACGCATCAGGGGCTCTCCAAATGCGACATGACGCCCCCAGACCATTCCATCAAAGTCTGCAATCCAAAACGTCACTACTTCCCTTCCGAGCCCCAACGTGTACCCATACAGTAGTTTTCTCCCACATATTGGATATCAGCGTACTCAGGACAAATTGGACAACAACTTTTGGGGTCCAATTTCTCCTGTTACCCTTGTAAAAATAAAATATTGGGGCAAAAAAATCATTTTTGCAAAAAAAAAAAAAAGATTTTTTATTTTTACGGCTGTGCGTTATAAACTTCTGTGAAGCACTTCGGGGTTCAAAGTGCTCACCACACATCTAGACAAGTTCCTTGTGGGGTCTATTTTCCAAAATGGGGTCACTTGTGGGGGGTTTCCACTGTTTAGGCGCATCAGGGGCTCTCCAAATGCGACATGACGCCCCCAGACCATTCCATCAAAGTCTGCAATCCAAAACGTCACTACTTCCCTTCCGAGCCCTGACGTGCGCCCATACAGTAGTTTTCTCCCACATATTGGGTATCAGCGTACTCAGGACAAATTGGACAACAACTTTTGGGGTCCAATTTCTCCTGTTACCCTTGTGAAAATAAAATATTGGGGGCGAAAAAATCATTTTTGTAAAAAAAAAAAAGATTTTTTATTTTTACAGGCTGTACGTTATAAACTTCTGTGAAGCACTTCGGGGTTCAAAGTGCTCACCAGACATCTAGATAAGTTCCTTGGGGGGTCTATTTGCCAAAATGGGGTCAATTGTGGGGGGTTTCCACTGTATAGGTGCATCAGGGGCTCTCCAAATGTGACATGACGCCCCCAGACCATTCCATCAAAGTCTGCAATCCAAAACGTCACTACTTCCCTTCCGAGCCCTGACGTGCGCCCATACAGTAGTTTTCCTCCCACATATTGGGTATCAGCGTACTCAGGACAAATTGGACAACAACTTTTGGGTTCCAATTTCTTCTGTTACCCTTGTGAAAATAAAATATTAGGGGCGAAAAATCATTTTTGTAAAAAAAAAAAGATTTTTTATTTTTACGGCTGTACGTTATAAACTTCTGTGAAGCACTTCGGGTTCAAAGTGCTCACCAGACATCTAGATAAGTTCCTTGTGGGGTCTATTTGCCAAAATGGGGTCACTTGTGGGGGGTTTCCACTGTATAGGTGCATCAGGGGCTCTCCAAATGTGACATGACGCCCCCAGACCATTCCATCAAAGTCTGCAATCCAAAACGTCACTACTTCCCTTCCGAGCCCTGACGTGCGCCCATACAGTAGTTTTCTCCCACATATTGGGTATCAGCGTACTCAGGACAAATTGGACAACAACTTTTGGGTTCCAATTTCTTCTGTTACCCTTGTGAAAATAAAATATTAGGGGCGAAAAAATCATTTTTGTAAAAAAAAAAAGGATTTTTTATTTTACGGCTGTACGTTATAAACTTTAGTGAAACACCTGGGGGTTAAAAGTTCTCACCACACATCTAGATAAGTTCCTTTAGGGGTCTAGTTTCCAAAATGGTGTCATTTATGGGGGTTTCCACTGTTTAGGCAGATCAGGAGCTCTCCAAACACGACATGGCGTCCAGCCAATTCTGCGTTGAAAAAGTCAGACGGCGCTCCTTCCCTTCCAAACTCTGCCATGCACCCAAACAGTGGTTTACCCCCACATATGGGGTGTCAGCGCACTCAGGACAAATTGCACAATAACTTTTGGAGTCTTGTTACCCTTGGAAAAATAAAAATTGGGGTGAAAAGATCATTTTGTGGAAAAAAATATGATTTTTAAATTTTACGGCTCTACATTATAAACTTGTGTGAAGCACTTGGGGGTTCAAATTGCTCACCAAAGATCTAGAAAAGTTCCTTAGGGGGTCTAGTTTCCCAAATGGGGTCATTTGTGGGGGGTTTCCACTGTTTAGGCACATCAGGGGCTCTCCAAATGCAACATGGCATCCAATCTCAATTCCAGCCAATTTTGGTTGGAAAAAGTCAAATGGTGCTCCTTCCATTCCGAGCTCTGCCGTGAGCCCAAACAGTGGTTCCCCCCCACATATGGGGTATCAGCGTACTCAGGACAAATTGGACAACAACTTACGTGGTCCAATTTCTCCTGTTACCCTTGGGAAAATAAAAAATTAGTGACTAAAAGATAATTTTTGTGGGAAAAAAATAGGATTTTTTATTTTCATGCCCGGGCATTATAAACTTGTGTGAAGCACTTGGGGGTTCAAAGTGCTCACCAAAGATCTAGATAAGTTCCTTAGGGGGTCTAGTTTCCAAAATGGGGTCACTTGTGGGGGGGTTTCCACTATTTAGGCTCATCTGGGGCACTGCAAACGGAACATGACCCCCATCAACGTCTGCATTCCAAAACGTTACTACTTCCTTTCCAAGCCCTGCCGTGCACCCAAACAGTTTCCCCCCCCCCACATATGGGGTATCAGCGTACTCAGGACAAATTGGACAACAACTTTTGGGGTCCAATATCCTTGGGAAAATTCAAAAATTTGGGACTAAAAAATCATTTTTGTGGAAAATTGTTTTTTTTTTTTTTTCACACCCAGGCATTATAAGCTTTTGTGAAACACTTGGGGTTTAAAGTGCTCACAACAGATCTAGATAAGTACCTTAGGGGGTCTAGTTTCCAAAATGGTGTCACTTGTGGGGGTTTCCACTGTTTAGGCGCATCAGGGCTCTCCAAACACGACATGGCGTCCAATCTCAATTCCAGCCAATTTTAGTTTGAAAAAGTCAAACGGCGCTCCTTCCCTTACGAGCTCTGCCGTGTGCCCAAACAGTGGTTTTCCCCCACATATTGGGTATTGGCGTACTCAGGAGAAATTGCATAACAACCTTATCTGTCCATTTTCTCCTTTTACCCTTGTCAAAATAAAAAAAAGTTTGTAAAAGATCATTTTTGTGGCTAAAAAGTTAAATATTCATTTTTTCCTTCCACGTTGCTTTAGTTCCTGTGAAGCACCTGAAGGGTTAATAATCTTCTTGAATGTGGTTTTGAGTACCTTGAGGGGTGCAGTTTTTAGAATGGTGTCACTTTTGGGTATTTTCTGCCATATAGACCCCTCAAAGTGACTTCAAATGAGAGGTGGTCCCTAAAAAAATGGCTTTGTAAATTTTGTTGTAAAAATGAGAAATCGCTGGTCAACTTTTAACCCTTATAACTTCCTAATAAAAAAAAATTTTGGTTCCAAAATTGTTCTGATGTAAAGTAGACATGAGGGAAATGTTATTTCTTAACTATTTTATGTGACATATTTCCCTGTTTTAAGGGAATAAAAATTCAAAGTTTGAAAATTGCAAAATTTTAAAAATTTTCGCCATATTTGCGTTTTTTTCAAAAATAAACGCAAGTTATATCGAAGAAATTTTACTTCTAACGTGAAGTACAATATGTCACGAGAAAACAATCTCAGAATCGCGAAGATCCGTTGAAGCGTTCCAGAGTAATAACCTCATAAAGAGACAGTGGTCAGAATTGTAAAAATTGGCCCGGTCATTAACGTGCAAACCACCCTTGGGGGTGAAGGGGTTAAGAGATTTCTTGGCCCAGTCTTGACGTTTTATCTTATGTTTCTTGTTCAAATGTGGTGGTTTTTCAGCCTTCCTTACCTTGGCCATGTCCCTGAGTATGGCACAGCTTGTGTTTTTTGATACTCCAGTAACGTTGCAGCTCTGAAATATGGCAAAACTGGTGGCAAATGGCATCTTGGCAGCTTCACACTTAATTTTCCTCAATTCATGGGCAGTCATTTTGAGCCTTTTTTTATCAACACGCTTCTTGCTGTAGGCTATTTGCCATGAAACGCTTGATTGTTCAGTGATCACGCTTCAAAAGTTTGGCAATTTCAAGACTGCTGCATCCCTCTGCCAGACATCTCACAATTTTTGACTTTTCAGAGTCCGTCAAATCTCTCTTCTGACCCATTTTGCCAAAGGAAAGGAAGTTGCCTAATAATTAAGCACACCTTATATAGGGTGTTGATGTCATTAAACCACACCCCTCCTCATTATAGAGATGCAAATCACCTGATTTACAGAATTGTCAGTTCGCTTTCAAGCCTATACAGCTTGGAGTAGGACAACATGTCTAAAAAGGATGATGTGATCAAAATAGTCATTTGCCTAATAGTTATGCACACAGTGTATAGGCCCATCATACACTGGAGCATCATCCATGGGGCCCATTTTACACTGGAGCATCATATGGGGCCCATTATATATGGAGCATTATATAGGCAACTGGAGCATCATATGAGGTTCATTATTTATGGGGCATCATATGAAGCACATATGGGGCCTATTCTGTATGGAGCATTATATGGAGCCCATTCTGTATGGAGCAATATATGGTGCCCATCATATAATGTATGGAGCTTTATATGCGACTCATTATACTGTATGGAGCAATATATGGGGCTCATTCTACTCTATGGAGACCATCCTATACTGTATGGCACATTATATGGGGACCATCATATACTGTAGCATTATGTGGAGCTCATCATATACTGGATGGAACATTATAAGGGACCAATTATTCTGTTTCAAGCTCATTATTATGTATGGCGCACTATGTGGTGGCCATAATACTGTATGGAGGAATATACTGTCCGTTTGTTTTAGCTATTGTTCAATTTAAAATAGATATCAGTCAAGTAATGTAAGAAGTGAAGTATTTGTCATTGTACTATACCTATATTTGTGTGCCGTATCGGATCATCATGAATTGTGGTATGTGTTAAAGGGGCCCACTGACACTCTTTCGCCTGGGGCACACGAAAACCAGGAGCCAGCCCTGCCCCCCCACAACTTTAGCCAAATAACCCCCAGTTTTCAATGCTTAACTATTATTATAAAGTAAATTAAGGTTGCCAAGCTTAAGTATTAAGAATTGATGTGGTTGGCATTGAAATGGGCACTGTAGGTGTGTTTACTGTCCTCCACTCCCTGCCGACTTTGCTTCCCCATTGACTTGCATTGGGTTTCGTGTTTCAGTCGGACCTCCGACTTTTCCCGATAGCCGGCTGATTTCGTTCGACTCGACTTTTGAGAAAGTCGGGTTTCACGAAACCCGACTCGACCCTAAAAAAGGCAAAGTCGCTCATCTCTACTCAGCAGTTCTCAGCCTAGATGGTCGCATCTTGGCACCATCCAGGTTGAAAACTATATATCCCCAGACATGGATTACAGCGTGGGACAGAACTTGCGACCCCCACAGGGCAAGTGAGAAGAGTCGGGCAAAGTGCCAGAATTGGCGCATCTAATAGAAGTGCTTCTTCTGGGCGGCTGCGTACTGCTATTTTTAGGCTGGGGGCCACATGCCGTTTTATTAAATTTTTTATTTAAATAATTTTTTCAAAAAGTGAGGACCCCTCTTTTCTTGATAACCAGCAATTGCAAAAACTGACAGCTGTCGGTTGCTGTCAGTTTTGCCTGGCTAGTTATCAAAGATACAGGGGAACCTATGCTGTTTTTTTAAATTATTTATTTAGAGCGCAGGCGCCAGCTGATGCATACTCTCATAAGCTGCCGCTTGCTCTCGCTGTTATTAGCAGCAGCAGGCGTAGGCTGATGGGAGCAGTAATCCCATCAACTGATGCCAGTGACCGGAGGTAAACTTTTTACTTCCAGTCACGGCTGTGGACTCACACTGTCATTTGACAGCGTGGGAACCACGGCTGTCTGACTGGTGATAATGATTTTATCGCCGATCAGAGGCAGCGTTTGCCGCGCTGTCATGCACATAACAAAGCAAGAAACACCCAGTGTTCGGGGGCCAAACTTGAAGAGTAGCACAGACTTCCTGGTGAACTCTACTGTTCAGGTTCGCCCATTTCTAATCTAGAGTGATCTGCAGATAAATATCTTATGTGTATGGCGTGCTTTATTCTGTAGGGTACTTGGGTCCCTAAAATTGGGCAATCAAAGTGGGTCCACGACACCCCAGAGATTTTCGTGTTGGATTTCTTTGAATATTATTTTTTATATTATTTTTTCATATTTACAGTTTAAAATAGCAAAATATCCAAAGTGATACTTTAGAACATGTATCTTCTCCTATGGAAATATTCTCATGTGAGTTCTGAATTTAAGCCCCTTTTCCTTTCTTTACATCTTTATTATCTGTGATTGCTGCTTCTTCACTTGGCATCAATCATAATACATGAAATCTGTTTTTGCTCTCATGTATTGTCATCTATTGTGGGTATAAAAATATCTCTCCGGTATAAAGTGGGCGAACTACTGTTCTAACATCAGCTAATTGGGACTGAAAGTTTGCAACAAATTTCCCCGGAGTCCTATAGTTTTCAGCTTTCTTTCCCCATCAGATTTGATTTCTTCTCAAACAAGCATCAGAAGGAAAATTTAATAAGGAACATTGCGTTTTAAGAGTATTAAAAATGTATTTATGTATATTGCTGCAAATCAACTAATATTATGATTATTCACAATGTATAAAACAGTGGTAAATCTGCACTTTATAAATAGCAATTCCAACTACTCTATGTAATATAATTGGAAGCTTTCCAGTTCATCACTTAAAGGGAATTTGTCAGCAAGTTTTTACATACAGAAGTAGCCATATGGTTGTATAGGCGCTTGTAACCCATTAAAAATTATACCTTTTTTGTAGGGATCTGATGAGCCAGTCATGAGAAATCTAGTACTTAGGCTGCCTCTTCCGCTCTGAATCTGCGGGAGCGCATAGAAACCTATAGAGGAGTGAATTACAAGAATGAATAGGAATAAAAACCAGCTGGTCAGCCCTGTACTTCTCTAAGGAGGACTTGATTCCACTCCTGGCAATGTCTATTTTAGTAAATACTTGTATTCCTCATAAAAATGACCATTCTGGATAAACTTTCCTTATAACAGTGTTGTGTCGTTTCTCTGTTATTCATCCTACAAATCTTTACATAAATAAACAGTTGGCAGTGTGTTCTTACATGAACTAACAATGTCCAATCAGAGTCGTCAGTATTAAACTGTGTAAGGCTACTTTCACACTTGCGTTTTTTAGCGCTGCGTACCGAGCGCACATGAAACGCATGAAAAATCCGCGTGCAAACGCGTGTAATCGTTGCGATATTTTGCAGTCGAATAGTGCGCATTTCTTTTAAAAAACGCAGCGTTTGTAAGCTATTGTATGCTATTTAAAGCGTTTTTGTATGCGTTTGCGTTTTTTCTGTGCAAAACACATGATGAAAATCCTTGAAAAATTCTTGCAACAGAAACCCACCAACGGGACACCAGTGGGCGTGTCTCATTGAAAATCTTTATATAGAGCCTGTTCACAGCCCTTTTTTACATTTGCTTGCATTTGCCTTGGTGAACATGGATCAGCTTATGAAGACTTTCTTCTTCAACCTTGATGTGGACATGGCTATGGCACAGTCTTATGCCGTTGCTTGCCATGAACAAAGGAAGAGAGATAGACAGTGGAGACGGCAGCGTCGTCGTTTGTGGGTACATCCCATTGTAGAACTCCGGGAGAGCCGTGGAGCGTATCACACCCTCTACAGTGAGCTGCAGTCAAACCCGGAGAAATTTACCGACTACACCCGGATGTCACAACAATCCTTCATGGATTTACTTGCTCAGGTCCAACAATTAATAAGGAGACAGGACACCCAGCTGCGTCGGGCGATTCCTCCAGAGGAAAGACTCCTGGTGACATTACGGTATGTATTATTGATAAACGAATGCCTGCATCATTGTATTACTAATGCCATGTACTATTACAAAGATGACATAGTAACATAGTTATTAGTAACATATTTATTAAGGTTGAAGGAAGACTTTAAGTCCATCTAGTTCAACCATATCCTATCCTAACCTGCCCTAACATGTTGATCCAGAGGAAGGCAAAAAAAACCCAAGTGGCAAACAGTAAGCTTCACATTGGGAAAAAAATTCCTTCCCGAATTATTGTTCTGACAGCTAGTAAACAAAGACCTGCAGAATTATTTTGATGGCATTTTTTGGTTTATTAATGCTTTACAAAAACATATACAATAATAATTTTTTGTTCTTTCTATAGATTCCTTGCTACTGGAGAGAGCCTGTCTTCACTTCACTTCCAGTACCGGATTGGTATCTCCACGTTGTCAGGAATTGTTGTTGACACCTGCCAGGCATTGTGGACTGTTCTCTGTCCGGAATTTATGCCCCTGCCCACCACAGAAAAGTGGCTAGAAATAGCAGAAAAATTCTGGACAACATGCAATTTCCCCAACTGTTTGGGAGCAGTTGATGGGAAACACATCCGCATCATCAAACCTAAAAGAACAGGCTCGGAGTACTACAATTACAAGAAGTACTATTCTACAGTTCTTATGGCCATTGCAGATGCAGACTGTATGTTTGTTGCGGTGGACATTGGGGCATTTGGCCGTGGGAATGACTCACAGGCGTTTAAGAACTCGGACATGGGACGGAGGTTGTATGGAAACCAGTTTAATTTCCCCCTGCCACGGCCTCTTCCCCACACCGAAGGTCCAGCAATGCCATTTGTAATGGTTGGGGATGAGGCATTCCAGATGAGCCAACACCTACTTAAACCCTACTCCAGCCGGGACTTGGACCACAACAAAAAAATTTTCAATTACAGGCTGACCAGGGCAAGGAGAACTGTAGAGTGTGCCTTCGGTATACTGGTTTCCAGGTGGCGCATTCTGGGCACAGCCATTCATCTGAAAGTGCAAACAGTGGATGAAGTTGTGAAGGCCTGTGTGGTGCTACATAACTTTGTCATGGCGAAAGAGCACCCAAACTTTGAACTTGATGATGCAGCTCCTAACCCATTGCCTGAGTTCACTCAGCACCCTCTCAGGTCTTCTGTTGAAGTAGGGCAAATGAGAGACCAATTTGCGGCCTACTTCATCTCAGATGTAGGACGGGTGGATTGGCAAGAACAAATGGTGTAAAAGAATGTTCTTGTCTGTATGTAAATAAAAAATGTTGTTTTTTTTACTTCAATAAAATACCTCTGTTTATACCTGTACCACGTGCAGTCTGTTTTTAAATTAAAAAACAATTATGAAATGGCCAGGTTTACCAGTGAATTCATGATGCATATTTTTGGGTGCATCATGAATTTATTTTTAATCCTGACTATGTAGTTAAATATACATGCACACAAGTTATATGACCTTTATTTAACACATAAATTATTTGTGTCACTGTGACTTGATTTGGAACACAGAGATAATAAAGATTATACATCTTGTTCTATACCAATGCCTGGTGGCATGCTGAAGTGGTGATGCCCCAAATAACGCATCGTCACTTCAGAATGTATCAGGCCTGGGCAGGTGAGTACACATGAGTTCTAAACAGCAGCATGCTACAGTATGCTTCAAATTAATGCATACTGAAGCGACGCTGCTGGTTAAAACTCATGTCTATTCACCTGCCCAGGTGTGATAGTAATGATACAAGGCTGGGCAGGTGAGTACACATGAGTTCTAAACAGCAGCATCACTACAGTATGCTTCAAATATATGCAGACTGAAGAAACGCATCTGGTTAAAACTCATGTCTATTCACCTGTCCAGGTGTGATAGTAATGATACAAGGTCAGGGTATTGTACAGTCATGGCCAAAAGTTTTGAGAATGACACAAATATTATATTTTCACATGATCTGCTGCCCTCTGGTTTTTATGTGTGTTTGACAGATGTTTTTATCACAGACAGAAATATAATTGCAAACATATGAGTAACAAAAGCTTATATTGACAGTTAGAATGAGTTAATGCAGCAAGTCAATATTTGCAGTGTTGACCCTTCTTCTTCAGGACCTCTGCAATTCTCCCTGGCATGCTCTCAATCAACTTCTGGACCAAATCCTGACTGATAGCAGTCCATTATTGCACAATCAATGCTTTCATTTTGTCAGAATTTTTAGGTTTTTGTTTGTCCACCCGTCTCTTGATGATTGACCACAAGTTCTCAATGGGATTAAGATCTGGGGAGTTTCCAGGCCATGGACCCAAAATCTCTATGTTTTGTTCCCTGAGCCATTTAGTTATCACCTTTGCTTTATGGCAAGGTGCTCCATCATTCTGGAAAAGGCATTGTTGATCGCCAAACTGCTCTTGGAGGGTTGGGAGAAGTTGCTCTTGGAGGACATTCTGGTACCATTCTTTATTCATGGCTGTGTTTTTAGGCAAGACTGTGAGAGAGCCGATTCCCTTGGCTGAGAAGCAACCCCACACATGAATGGTTTCAGGATGCTTAACAGTTGGCATGAGACAAGACTGGTGGTAGCGCTCACCTTGTCTTCTCCGAATGAGGCGTTTTCCTGATGTCCCAAACAATCGAAAAGGGGATTCATCAGAGAAAATAACTTTACCCCAGTCCTCAGCAGTCCACTGCCTGTACCTTTTGCAGAATATCAGTCTGTTCATGATGTTTTTTCTGGAGAGAAGTGGCTTCTTTGCTGCCCTCCTTGAGACCAGGCCTTGCTCCAAGAGTCTCCGCCTCACAGTGCGTGCAGATGCACTCACACCTGCCTGCTGCCATTCCTGAGCAAGCTCTGCACTGCTGGTAGCCCGATCCCGCAGCTGAAACACTTTTAAGAGATGGTCCTGGCGCTTGCTGGTCTTTCTTGGGCGCCCTGGAGCCTTTTTGGCAACAATGGCACCTCTCTCCTTGAAGTTCTTGATGATGTGATAGATTGTTGACTGAGGTGCAATGTTTCTAGCTACGATACTCTTCCCTGTTAGGCCATTTTTGTGCATTGCAATGAAGACTGTACATGTTTCTTTAGAGATAACCATGGTTAACAGAAGAGAAACAATGATGCCAAGCACCAGCCTCCTTTTAAAGTGTCCAGTGGTGTCATTCTTACTTAATCATGACAGATTGATCTCCAGCCATGTACTCATCAACACCCACACCTGTGTTAATGGAGCAATCACTGAAAAGAGGTTAGCTGGTCCTTTTAAGGCAGGGCTGCAATGATGTTGAAATGTGTTTTGAGGGATAAAGTTCATTTTCTAGCCAAATATTGACTTTGCAAGTAATTGCTGTTAAGCTGATCACTCTTTATAACATTCTGGAGTATATGCAAATTGCCATTAGAAAAAGTGAAGCAGTAGACTTTGTAAAAATTAATATTTGTGTCATTCTCAAAACTTTTGTCCATGACTGTACATATAAAGTGTATTTTCACCATCATCTCCTCTGTTTCTTCAAGACACACTGAATAGAGGATGTGCTCAATTACAAGCTATATCTAGAATCCCTGGCCTTCTATCACAAACTGAAATAATGTCAAAAACACACCACACTCATTTCATTTTTTAGTATATCTGGCAAGGTTAAATAGATATGCCTTGCACTCAACTCCATCCTCTATTCAGTCTGTGCAATATTAGCAGACAGACAGACTGTTTTTGCCAAAAAAGTAATATATTTGTGTTTTGGACTAAACATATCTCCATGAAGTACACAAACTTGTGTCATTCCTGTACTTATGTGTAGTCAAAAACGCAAAGTGTACATCGCAGTGTGTGTACGTCGCAGTGTGTAGGTGGCGAAATAAACACAAAGCAAACCAAAATTACTAAAAGAACATTGGCACATTTATTTTGTACAACAGGAAAACAACATTTGAATTGCCAATGATTTATTTGATTACATTTGCATAGATCACATTATAATTTCTTTTTATTAACAAAAAAAGAAAATATTTCGATTCACACAAAGGTTTTTGATAGATCAGATTAGTACAATTTGTGTCCAACATGAGCATGGTATTGTCAGTGGCCCAGAAGTTATAGAAAAATCAGATTAGTACAATGTTTGTACAAGATGCCATTGGTAGTCACTGCCCAGTAGTAATAGAAAAATCAGATTAGTACAATGTTTGTACAAGATGCCATTGGTAGTCACTGCCCCAGTAGTAATAGAAAAATCAGATTAGTACAATGTCTGTACAACATGCAATTGGTAGTCACTGCCCCACTAGTAATAGAAAAATCAGATTAGTACAATGTTTGTACAACATGCAATTGGTAGTCACTGCCCCACTAGTAATAGAAAAATCAGATTAGTACAATGTTTGTACAAGATGCCATTGGTAGTCACTGCCCCACTAGTAATAGAAAAATCAGATTAGTACAATGTTTGTACAAGATGCCATTGATAGTCACTGCCCCAGTAATAATAGAAAAATCAGATTAGTACAATGTTTGTACAAGATGCCATTGGTAGTCACTGCCCAGTAGTAATAGAAAAATCAGATTAGTACAATGTTTGTACAACATGCAATTGGTAGTCACTGCCCCACTAGTAATAGGAAAATCAGATTAGTACAATGTTTGTACAACATGCAATTGGTAGTCACTGCCCCACTAGTAATAGAAAAATCAGATTAGTACAATGTTTGTACAAGATGCCATTGGTAGTCACTGCCCCACTAGTAATAGAAAAATCAGATTAGTACAATGTTTGTACAAGATGCCATTGGTAGTCACTGCCCCAGTAGTAATAGAAAAATCAGATTAGTACAATGTTTGTACAGCATGCAATTGGTAGTCACTGCCCCACTAGTAATAGAAAAATCAGATTAGTACAATGTTTGTACAACATGCAACTGGTAGTCACTGCCCCAGTAGTAATAGAAAAATCAGATTAGTACAATGTTTGTACAAGATGCCATTGGTAGTCACTGCCCCAGTAGTAATAGAAAAATCAGATTAGTACAATGTTTGTGCAACATGCAATTGGTAGTCACTGCCCCACTAGTAATAGAAAAATCAGATTAGTACAATGTTTGTACAACATGCAATTGGTAGTCACTGCCCCACTAGTAATAGAAAAATCAGATTAGTACAATGTTTGTACAAGATGCCATTGGTAGTCACTGCCCCACTAGTAATAGAAAAATCAGATTAGTACAATGTTTGTACAAGATGCCATTGGTAGTCACTGCCCAGTAGTAATAGAAAAATCAGATTAGTACAATGTTTGTACAAGATGCCATTGGTAGTCACTGCCCCACTAGTAATAGAAAAATCAGATTAGTACAATGTTTGTACAACATGCAATTGGTAGTCACTGCCCCACTAGTAATAGAAAAATCAGATTAGTACAATGTTTGTACAACATGCAATTGGTAGTCACTGCCCCACTAGTAATAGAAAAATCAGATTAGTACAATGTTTGTACAACATGCAATGGGTAGTCACTGCCCCACTAGTAATAGAAAAATCAGAATAGTACAATGTTTGTACAAGATGCCATATGTATCGTCACTGCCACAGAAGTTGTATAGAAATCTGCTTTTTTATTACAAATTTTTATTGCTACTGACGTTTTGGTGGTGATTTCGATACTCTGGGGGTGTGCAGAGATGAAGAGCGGCTGGAAAGCGATGAAGGGGTTCAAGGGGAAAGGGCAACAAAAGTAGTGGGTGAAGGAAGATCACACATCAAATGAGAGTCACTTTGAGACACATTAGGAGGAGAGGGTGGATGGACAAACAAAGATTTTTTTTTTCTTCTTGGGGACAGGAGTACCATGCATGGACCGACTTCTCTGTGTCCGCCTTGAGCTGGTTGACCTTGGCCTTGAAACAAAAAAGACTGAATGTGGGTCACCGCTCTCATGCTCGGTGGTGGCAGTGGCGGTGGAAGTGTTGGCAGTGCTCGGAGTAACCAAAGGGTTGGCGGTGTTCCAAGGAGAAGTGGGTGCCCTTGAAATGGATTGTTGCTGACTGGTGGCGGTACTCATAGGATCAGTGGGTGCTGTGGCGGTAAATTGTTGACTGGTGGCGGTACTCCTAGAAGGAGAAGTGGGTGCCCTTGAAATGGATTGTTGCTGACTGGTGACGGTACTCATAGGATCAGTGGGTGCTGTGGCGGGAAATTGTTGACTGGTGGCGGTACTCCTAGAAGGAGAAGTGGGTGCCGTGGCCCAAGCAGGTACTGCGGTGGCTTGAGTCCATGACTGTGGACCAGTGTCTGTGGGGGTGTTGCTCCACACAGGAGCAGCGCTTGCCATGGTGGTGGCGACGGTGGAATGTCCAACAGTACTCGGACTTGTGGTGGTGTAGTGGTGACTCGGAATGCTGGTGGCCGTGCAGTGGTATGCAGCAGAAGTCGGTAGTGATGTGTGGCGAATCAGTGGTGGCACTGTTGGATATGCAACCACTGACTGCTGCACGTACCGATTCTGCTGCATCTGCTGCAAGAAAGCAGTGCTGCAGGCCTGCATCACACTCAGCTGTTGCTCAGGAGTAAGGTGTTCCGCCATGCCCCGTTCTATTTTACTGAAAAAATGGTGCGCTGGTCTGTTGAGATCGGCCTCCAGGCGATCAAGACGCTGTTCGACACTGTTGAAACGGTGATCCATGTGGGTAAAACCACGTTCCATCAGTGAAAAACCGCTTCCAACTCTGCCTCCAAGCGTCTTGATATTGCCTTGAAAGGACTCGCTCAAGTGAACAAACTCGGGCAAGACATTCCCCTCCATGGCCCTCTGCCGCTGGCGGGAAGTGCCCGCATAACCAGTGGCAGAGACCTGGGAGAGGGGAACACCTGATGGACCAGCTTCCTGGTCACCAGCTGTCCGTGTTGCTGACCTGCAAGTTGCTTCCAGGGTGTCGGATGGCTGGGACGAGTCCAAGGTTGTCCGAGGAAGGACCGCTTCAGGGACAGGCTGCATGGTGCTGCTCCAGGTGCTGTGGAAAGAAAAAAAAAAATTACTATAATGCATGAACAAGAAGCATCAGCTGTAGAAAAGAAAATAAAGAAAAAACTTAAAAAAAAAAAGAAATTCAAAAAAACTTACGCTCTGCTAGCAAGGACCGGTCTCAGGAACGCCAACTCGCGATAATAGCGATATTTATTTCTGGGCCTTGCTGCTGAACCACTGCGAACCTGTCCCTCTGCTCGAACATCAGTGTTGAAGCGGTCCTTCATCGAGCGCCATCGTGTGCGGATTTTGTTCACTGTTGATCAAAAAAAAAATTAGACAATGGAGTCTGTGCAAAATCACTCTCAACACACATACCTGAATGAAAATTTAAAACTGTTAATGCAGCATTATAAAAAGCTCAAGAATCCACATGTCAGTGACTGTTGAACCACATGACACTGTTATGTTTGCTGTTAGAATATATCTGGCAGCAAAAACAACCTTAACATGAGGAACAAGAGTGACTGGACAGTCAAAAAATGAATATAAAGCACAACACATAGCTCAAGAATCCACATGTCATTGACTGTTGAACCAGAGGGCACTGTTGGGTTTACTGGCAGAATATATCTGCCAGTAAACCCATCAGTGGCCTCAGGAACAACAGTGAGTGCAGCATAAAAAAAAACACTAGAATGCAGAACACATTGCAAGAGCATACACAGGGCAGTCAGTGTTGAACCAGAGGGCACTGTTGGGTTTACTGGCAGAATATATCTGCCAGTAAACCCATCAGTGGCCTCAGGAACAACAGTGAGTGCAGCATAAAAAAAAACAATAGAATGCAGAACACATTGCAAGAGCATACACAGGGCAGTCAGTGTTGAACCATAGGGCACTGTTGGGTTTGCTGGCAGAATATATCTGCCAGTAAACCATCAGTGGCCTCAGGAACCACAGTGAGTGCAGCATAAAAAAAAACACTAGAATGCAGAACACATTGCAAGAGCATACACAGGGCAGTCAGTGTTGAACCAGAGGGCACTGTTGGGCTTACTGGCAGAATATATCTGCCAGTAAACCCATCAGTGGCCTCAGGAACAACAGTGAGTGCAGCATAAAAAAAAACACTAGAATGCAGAACACATTTCAAGAGCATACACAGGGCAGTCAGTGTTGAACCAGAGGGCACTGTTGGGTTTACTGGCAGAATATATCTGCCAGTAAACCCATCAGTGGCCTCAGGAACCACAGTGAGTGCAGCATAAAAAAAAACACTAGAATGCAGAACACATTGCAAGAGCATACACAGGCCAGTCAGTGTTGAACCAGAGGGCACTGTTGGGTTTACTGGCAGAATATATCTGCCAGTAAACCCATCAGTGGCCTCAGGAACAACAGTGAGTGCAGCATAAAAAAAACACTAGAATGCAGAACACATTTCAAGAGCATACACAGGGCAGTCAGTGTTGAACCAGAGGGCACTGTTGGGTTTACTGGCAGAATATATCTGCCAGTAAACCCATCAGTGGCCTCAGGAACAACAGTGAGTGCAGCATAAAAAAAACAATAGAATGCAGAACACATTGCAAGAGCATACACAGGGCAGTCAGTGTTGAACCATAGGGCACTGTTGGGTTTGCTGGCAGAATATATCTGCCAGTAAACCCATCAGTGGCCTCAGGAACCACAGTGAGTGCAGCATAAAAAAAAACACTAGAATGCAGAACACATTGCAAGAGAATACACAGGGCAGTCAGTGTTGAATCAGAGGGCACTGTTGGGTTTACTGGCAGAATATATCTGCCAGTAAACCCATCAGTGGCCTCAGGAACAACAGTGAGTGCAGCATAAAAAAAAACACTAGAATGCAGAACACATTGCAAGAGCATACACAGGGCAGTCAGTGTTGAACCAGAGGGCACTGTTGGGTTTACTGGCAGAATACATCTGCCAGTAAACCCATCAGTGGCCTCAGGAACAACAGTGAGTGCAGCATAAAAAAAAACACTAGAATGGTGAACACATTGCAAGAGCATACACAGGGCAGTCAGTGTTGAACCAGAGGGCACTGTTGGGTTTACTGGCAGAATACATCTGCCAGTAAACCCATCAGTGGCCTCAGGAACAACAGTGAGTGCAGCATAAAAAAAAAACTAGAATGGTGAACACATTGCAAGAGCATACACAGGGCAGTCAGTGTTGAACCAGAGGGCACTGTTGGGTTTACTGGCAGAATATGTCTGCCAGTAAACCCATCAGTGGCCTCAGGAACAACAGTGAGTGCAGCATAAAAAAAAACAATAGAATACAGAACACATTGCAAGAGCATACACAGGGCAGTCAGTGTTGAACCATAGGGCACTGTTGGGTTTACTGGCAGAATATATCTGTCAGTAAACCCATCAGTGGCCTCAGGAACCACAGTGAGTGCAGCATTACAGAGAATGAAAATACTTACTAAACGCCTTTTTGAGGTTTGGAGAGGCGCTGTCCCAGCCATCCATCAACGCTGCGGCCACCTCGTTCCATAGCCGCCGGGTCACCACATTGTCCTTGTACTGCGGATCACGGCTGTCCCACAACGGGACACGCTCGTGGACCTGGCAGATGAGGGCCTCATTATCCACATACAGGTCGTCGTCCCGTTGTGGAACCTAGAAGAAACAAAATAAAAATTACAATCTTGTATATTTTTTACAAATAAAAGAACAATAGGAGTAGAAAAGAAATAGACATTCAAAGGCTATATACTTACATTCCGTCTCACCACCGGGACTTGACTCGGGTTCGACTGCTCCTGCTGAGACTCCTCAATGCCCGTGCCCGACGATGATGTCTGAAAAAGAAACACAAATTTTAGCCATTTGTAGATTCAGCAGCTATACTTACCCAAAGGCAGGAAGATACTCACATCATGCTCTGCTTCGGTCAGTTCTTGCCGGGATGGGGAATATTCTGATCCAGAAGACATGCTGGAAAAAAAAATAAAAAAATTACATGGGCAGTGCACATATTACATTATAAGGACAGCCTGTCATTTGTTTAAAGAATACTCACATTCTTGCACTTTGGATCGCTCTTGAGTCCAGGCACAGTGTCTCCAGGCAATATCCAGGCTGTTGTGGTCCAAGATGGATCGTCCAGTGTCCAGCTCCAGTCTCCAGGCAGTGTAGTTTGGTGCACGCTGTTTGCAGGCCTTTTTATAGGGATCCAGGCTGTATCTTCAGGTCTTATCAGCATGCAGTCTCCAGGCAGTCTGTGTAGGGGTCTGTGTGGCACTGACACCTTCCTTTAATCTATACTACTTTTATCTAGACTCCTCACAAACAATGTATCTTGTCTAGGGGGTCATTGGACAAGTGTCTAGACAATGTTTACTAAAAAATCGCTTGCGCGCACAAGCGCTGACAATCGCAAAGGCACGCGCACGCCAGCGCCCACATAGACGCCAATGTTATTTTTTTGCGCACGCGCATTTTTAAATAGGTGTGCCGGAAAAAAAAATGCAACATGTAGCGTCTAGCGCATCTGGGCGCACACCTGGAAAATGCGCAGCGCATGCCAAACGCTAATGAGCGCGTGCAAGCGCAAGACACTGCGCCCGCCATGTTAATGATAGGGGAACATTGCGCATGCGACCAATAGCGCACGATGCGCAGCGCTAAAAAACGCAAGTGTGAAAGTAGCCTTAGAACATACCCCTATGTGAAAGGGGAATGGTAACACCCACTTGTCAATTTATTCAAAATATTTAGGTGGCATAATAAAGGAACAGAACAATTGCAAGTTATTTGAAAAGATGCCCCAGAATTATTTCATGGAGCATGAGGTTCCACAAGTGGCTTAAGTCATTAACCTTCATGACTGGGATCTCTGGAGGAAAGTTTCAGTGGTAAAATAATTTTTAATGGGGATTGGGACAGTTTAAAAGCTGTATAAACACTATACATGCAAAAATATGTGCACCCTCCACATTACTCCTTCAGGGGCATTTCTGAGTCCCCATTCTGCATAGACATTAATATGGAGTCGACCCTTCTGCAGATATACTTGCTCTCTGCTCTGCTGAAAAGGTTTTCTGCAAGATTTTGGAGGAGTCTGTGGGAAGTTTTGTCCATTCATCTATATTTGTAAGATTGGACTCTTATGTTGGGGAGAGGCTGGGCTCACAATCTCTGTTCTAGTTCATCCCAAAGGCGTTGTATGAGGTTGAGGTCTGGGCTCTGTGAGGCCGATCATGTTCTTTCCACCAAAACCTCCCAACCATGTCTGTAAGGAGTTTGTGCACTGGGCACAGTCATGGGGAACAGAAAAGGCTTTTTTTAAACTGAAGAATAATTATTATTTATTTCTAATTAATATATTTTTGTTTTCTATTTTTTCTACATTACTGAGGCCATGGCTGGATGCAGGAGTGATCTTAGTGGTATCTTCCGCTTTCAATTGGCTGCAGTGGTCACATCTAAGGTGTTGAGGCTTAAAGAATTGGGAAGCCATAGTATAGGAGCAAGGAAGGGTCATTATGTGTTACTCAACTTCTTACTTTATACTATTTTAATCTTCTGGTTAAAAAAAATCAAAGGGATGAGCATTGCCTTTAATACATATGGTGCTCATAACCATTTTTTATGGTTTTGAGCAGTCCACTTGGGTTAATCTTCTGCATCTTCTCTCATAAATTAATATTTTTGCATGATTTATCATGATATATAAGCTATTAGCTGGAATTGGACAATTCCCAGTGGTTACATACAGGCATAATTATTAATGCTAATGCTATTTTTAGCAGCTGGCCGTTTTCTTCTGAATGTCATTGAAGGGATTAGATTCCAATACAGAGAGCCTCACGGACCATGAAAGTGAGCTGTCACATTAAAATTGCCGTACCTTACTTCTTGTAAGAGTACAGTCCCTGACAGAAGTTATGTCGCTTATCCATGTTATGTAAATCAAAGCGTTAAATTCATCCATTGGTTTTATAAATTATTCTTTTGAAAGCTGAAACCCTCCAAATTTGGTTTAGGTTAAGAAAATAAATTGGCATCAATGCTGAAATATTGATCATTTAATGAACACAGAATGGTCAGATTTTGGCAAGACAAAAGTTTTGTCGCCCACAGAAAGTAATGTGATATTCAAACAAATAATTATCTTAAAATACAAATATATGTTGCATAACATTGGTGAATGAAGTTCTGGTGCTATTAGAGTCATATTTAATATTTTGTGTGACTTCCATGAGCTTGAAGGACTGCATCCATGCGGTTCAACAATGATTCATACAATTTATTAATGAAGTCATCAGGAATAGCACAAAATGCAGTCGTACATGCCTCCCAGAGTTCATCTAGATTCCTTGGTTTTGTCTTCCAAGCTTCCTCTTTCATCCTACCCCAAACATGCTCAATGATGTTCATGTCTGGTGACTGGGCTGGCCAGTCATTGAGCACCTTGATCTTTTTTGCCTGGAGGAACTTTGTTCTAGAGATGGATGTATGTGATGGAGCACCATCCTGCTGCAGAATTTGACCCCTTTTATGATTTGGAATGTAAGAGGTAGCTAATACTTCTTGATATTTTAGGCTATTGATATTGCCTTCCACCTTGCAAATGTTTCGCACACCCCATACTGAATTGAACCCCAGACCATGATCTTTCCACCAACAAATTTAACTGTTTTCTGGGTGTATTTTGGATCCATATGGGCTCCAGTAGGTTTCCTGCAGTATTTGCGGCTGTTGTGGTGTAATTCTACTGAAGATTCATCAGAGAAATCCACCTTCTGCCACTTTTCCAGCGTCCATCTGTTTAGCAGGATGTGGGACTTTGCAAATGCCACATGGTTTTTTATTTGCCTTTTGTTTAGTTCTGGCTTCTCGGCACTGATTTGACCATGGAGGCCATTTCAAGACAGAATCCTACAAACTGTTCTAGTTGACACAGGGACTTGAGGTGACCAGGCCTGTTGGAGCTCTGCTGCAGTGGAAGAGGGACTTGCTTTGGATTTTCTAACAAACAAACGTTCCTCCAGAGCAGTTGTCTTGCGGGGTCTGCCGGACCTGGGCTTGTCAAACCCATCTCCAGTCTCTTCAAATATTTTTTTTAATTCTTTGTACTTGACGCTGAGACATACCAAAGGTGCCAGCCACCTCTGCAGTGGATCTGGTCTTCAGCCTCTTGATAATCAAGGATTTGGTCGCAGGGTGGATTTTTGGCATGTTGTCAGAGCTCAAGTTGCAGTTCAAGTGAAGATCTGGGGTGCTGGGTTTCTTTTTAAACACACCCACTAATTAACTGATCATTTACTGAGCACTGGTGAGGATGTAAACTAGGATTGGGTGCATTATATGACCAGGTGACAAAACTTTTGTCTTGCCAAAACCTGACCATTCTGTGTTCATTAAATGATCAATATTTCAGTATTGATGCCAATTTATTTTCTTAACCTAAACCAAATTTGGGAGGGTTTCAGCTTTCAAAAGAGTAATTTATAAACACAATGGATGAATTTAATGTCAGGTTATAAGCTTTGATTTACATAACATGGATAAGCGACATAACTTCTGTCAGGGACTGTAAGCTACAAAATGCAGTCAGAGCATGAGCGGCTCCACGTTATAACCTGGATTACATTGCAGCTAATTTGATGTATGCCCGTGAGCAGTGAAGTGGCAACTTTCCAAAGAATATAATGCAAAGGAGGATTGAGATTCATTTCGAAATACATGGAAATTGTATTTTTGAAACAGGTTAAAGAAATCAGTTTTGCAACGCTGATTTTTCCTAACGATCATGTTTCCTTAACTGTTTTCCTTAATCAAGGTTCGTTTATTTGCCCTGTCCCTGTACAGGAATGGCGCTAATCCACCATCTATATCCCCATCAATACAGTTGCTTCTTCCCCATTACTCTTCTTCCTACTGTACAAACCTTTTGACTCCAGGAGCAGACCCTTCTATATGGTTGAAGCAATTGTAGGTGTTCCAAAAAGAGGATATCTTTTTTTTATGGATGGGGGATATTCTTAAAAAGTTATCCACAGTTAAAGGGAACTTGCCATGTTGTAAATGATATCTGATCTACAGGCAGGATATTGTACGGCAAGAGGAGATTATCAAATTGATATACATTTTTGTAGAAATGTATCAGTGAAACTTGCATTTTAATCATTAAAATCCCTGGAGTTATGTGTGCATCTGAGTATAGTGGGCGGATCTATTCACTGATTTACAGTCTTTCTTGTACTTTTCATGCGGAGATAACTGTCAATCACTGAGTAGGACCGACCACTGTACTTATGCATACAAAGCATCAGGGATTTCAATAACTAAAGTACAAATTATACGGAATCTTTCCCAACAAACCAAAATATAATTTTGCTTAGCTCCTCCTTCTCTATACTGTGCTATCTACAGATCGGACTGAATGCACAAAGGGATATTTTCCCTTTAAGTTGGACTTACCTAACTGTAAAATAAAGAATGTTTATGTGGAAAGTAACATAACAGATTAGTTCCGAAATTTTTGGCAAGGGGTAAGAAATTTGCCTTCTTGTAGCAAACAGAAGGTTTTTGCAAGGAGAAGTGACTTTACAGACTCCTGACATTTGCCATCATTTCCCATTCATCAAGTATTACAGTGTGGGAGTTACTAAACAGCCTTCATATATCAGAAAAGAATAATTAGATAGTAATTACAGATGATCATTTAATTAGATGCAGACAATGAAACACATCAGGTAACAATACATCAGGAGGTTGATTAACTTATGTCATCCCACGAGTCAATTAGTAATGATAAAGCTGAAGTCTGAAGAATTCGTACATGTCAAACACTCTGTCATGGGTTAAAACCTCATAGGAACATTTTCTTGAACCCTCCAATTCCATTAAGATTAATTTGACATTAAGTCTAACGGAACCTTGCAATGGACAAGTCGTTTCTCATTTTATAGGAAATTATTGTGGCTTTTCAATGCTTCCTTAGCTGAGAAGTAAGCAAATAACATCCTGTAGAATCAGGGAATAATAGAGTTGGAAGGGACCTTCGGGGTCATTGTGTCCAACCCCCTGCTCTATGCAGGATTCACTAAACTATCGGCACATTGTATACTAAGTGTATGAGAGTCTCAGTCCCACACAACTTAGTGTTTGTGACTTAGATTTTGCAAAAAAAAAATCAGTAAAACTGACCAGCACCTACTAAAAATAAAACGAGGTTGGTTACTTTTTTAAATGGATCAGTAAATATCACTGTGCTAATATTTTTTAGAGACCATCAAAGTATATTCTGGTTTGTATTTACAGTGGAACATTTTTGAGATGACCTGGGTCCTGGGTTCAAATCTGGCCAAGAGCAACATCTGCATGGAGTTTGTATGTTCTCATGCGTGGGACCTCCTGGATTCCAGGAGAACTTTGCAAATCTCCCAGGCACCTTAAAGCCTTCCAAGACTGGTTTTGAGGGGTGTCAAAGACAACACCCAAATGGACACTTAAGGAAAGTAGATGAAGTGTGGTTGGGTTGTGACCTAGAAAAGTTTTGTGATTACAGAGGAAATCTTTTAGTGTCCTATATGCGCACTGCAAACAGTTTACACCAGACTTGAAAAGTTAACTAGTACATCTTACATTCACAGTCACTCTACACAGTGGGAGAGAAATGCAATCATGATTGAAGTTACATGGATGCCACCTTTACATTGCAAATGGGGCACAACCTACCATAAATGTACTTTATTGTGTGTCTCTTGGGTGGCATTAAAAGCAACACGAAAGACTAGCATTTTATAGTAGGTTGACCACCATTGCCATAAATGATTTTCATTGGCATTACACAGATTACACCTTTATAACACTTTGGCATAATGATTTCTGCTTATAGAGAGCCATGAAAGGTCTATTAGGCTCATTTTAATTAATACCGAAGAATCATAAAAGATCCCACTAGCTACAGAGATGCTGTCGGAGAGTTCCAGTAAGACGCAAGGACAAAGCAGCCCTACAGACATTGACAGCAGTAATGCCAGTACCTTAATGGATCTCGATAAATTATGAGTGATTGTAGCCTAAATGGTACATATTAACCCCTTCACCCCCAAGGGTGGTTTGCACGTTAATGACCGGGACAATTTTTACAATTCTGACCACTGTCTCTTTATGAGGTTATAACTCCGGAACGCTTCAACGGATCTTCGCGATTCTGAGATTGTTTTCTCGTGACATATTGTACTTCATGTTAGTGGTAAAATTTCTTCCATATAACTTGCGTTTATTTTTGAAAAATACGCAAATATGGCGAAAATTTTGAAAATTTAGCAATTTTCAAACTTTGAATTTTTATTCCCTTAAAACAGAGAAATATGTAACACAAAATAGTTAAGAAATAACATTTCCCACATGTCTACTTTACATCAGCACAATTTTGGAATCAAAATTTTTTTTTGTTAGGAAGTTATAAGGGTTAAAAGTTGACCAGCGATTTCTCATTTTTACAACAAAATTTACAAAGCCATTTTTTTTAGGGACCACCTCACATTTGAAGTCACTTTGAGGGGTCTACATGACAGAAAATACCCAAAAGTGACACCATTCTAAAAACTGCACCCCTCAAGGTACTCAAAACCACATTCAAGAAGTTTATTAACCCTTCAGGTGCTTCACAGGAACTAAAGCAACGTGGAAGGAAAAAATGAATATTTAACTTTTTAGCCACAAAAATGATCTTTTACAAACTTTTTTTTTATTTTCACAAGGGTAAAAGGAGAAAATGGACAGATAAGGTTGTTATGCAATTTCTCCTGAGTACGCCAATACCCCATATGTGGGGGAAAACCACTGTTTGGGCACACGGCAGAGCTCGTAAGGGAAGGAGCGCCGTTTGACTTTTTCAAACTAAAATTGGCTGGAGTTGAGATTGGACGCCATGTCGCGCTTGGAGAACCTCTGATGCGCCTAAACAGTGGAAACCCCCCACAAGTGACACCATTTTGGAAACTAGACCCCCTAAGGTACTTATCTAGATCTGTTGTGAGCACTTTGAAGCCCCAAGTGTTTCACAAAAGTTTATAATGCCTGGGTGTGAAAAAAAAAAAAAAAAATTCCACAAAAATGATTTTTTAGTCCTAAATTTTTGAATTTTCCCAAGGAAATTGGACCCCAAAAGTTGTTGTCCAATTTGTCCTGAGTACGCTGATACCCCATATGTGGGGGTGGAAAACTGTTTGGGCGCACGGCAGGGCTTGGAAAGGAAGTAGTAACGTTTTGGAATGCAGACGTTGATGGGGGTCATGTTCCGTTTGCAGTGCCCCAGATGAGCCTAAACAGTGGAAATCCCCCACAAGTGACCCCATTTTGGAAACTAGACCCCCTAAGGAACTTATCTAGATCTTTGGTGAGCACTTTGAACCCCAAGTGCTTCACACAAGTTTATAATGCCCGGGCATGAAAATAAAAAATCCTATTTTTTTCCCACAAAAATTATCTTTTAGTCACTAATTTTTTATTTTCCCAAGGGTATCAGGAGAAATTGGACCACATAAGTTGTTGTCCAATTTGTCCTGAGTACGCTGATGCCCCATATGTGGGGGGGAACCACTGTTTGGGCGCACGGCAGAGCTCGGAAGGGAAGGAGCACCATTTGACTTTTTCCAACCAAAATTGGCTGGAATTGAGATTGGATGCCATGTTGCATTTGGAGAGCCCCTGATGTGCCTAAACAGTGGAAACCCCCCACAAATGACCCCATTTGGGAAACTAGACCCCCTAAGGAACTTATCTAGATCTTTGGTGAGCAATTTGAACCCTCAAGTGCTTCACACAAGTTTATAACGTAGAGCCGTAAAATTTAAAAATCATATTTTTTCCACAAAAATGATCTTTTCACCCGAATTTTTATTTTTCCAAGGGTAACAAGACTCCAAAAGTTATTGTGCAATTTGTCCTGAGTACACTGATACCCCATATGTGGGGGTATACCACTGTTTGGGTGCATGGCAGAGTTTGGAAGGGAAGGAGCGCCGTCTCACTTTTTCAACGCAGAATTGGCTGGACGCCATGTCGTGTTTGGAGAGCTCCTGATCTGCCTAAACAGTGGAAACCCCCACAAATGACACCATTTTGGAAACTAGACCCCTCAAGGAACTTATCTAGATGTGTGGTGAGAACTTTGAACCCCCAGGTGTTTCACTAAAGTTTATAACGTACAGCCGTAAAATAAAAAATCCTTTTTTTTTTTTACAAAAATGATTTTTTCGCCCCCAATATTTTATTTTCACAAGGGTAACAGAAGAAACTGGAACCCAAAAGTTGTTGTCCAATTTGTCCTGAGTACGCTGATACCCAATATGTAGGAGAAAACTACTGTATGGGTGCACGTCAGGGCTCGGAAGGGAAGTAGTGACGTTTTGGATTGCAGACTTTGATGGAATGGTCTGGGGGCGTCATGTCGCATTTGGAGAGCCCCTGATACGCCTAAACAGTGGAAACCCCCCACAAGTGACCCCATTTTGGAAAATAGACCCCACAAGGAACTTATCTAGATGTGTGGTGAGCACTTTGAACCCCGAAGTGCTTCACAGAAGTTTATAACGCACAGCCGTAAAAATAAAAAATCCTTTTTTTTTTTACAAAAATGATTTTTTCGCCCCAATATTTTATTTTCACAAGGGTAACAGAAGAAACTGGAACCCAAAAGTTGTTGTCCAATTTGTCCTGAGTACGCTGATACCCAATATGTAGGAGAAAACTACTGTATGGGTGCACGTCAGGGCTCGGAAGGGAAGTAGTGACGTTTTGGATTGCAGACTTTGATGGAATGGTCTGGGGGCGTCATGTCGCATTTGGAGAGCCCCTGATACGCCTAAACAGTGGAAACCCCCCACAAGTGACCCCATTTTGGAAAATAGACCCCACAAGGAACTTATCTAGATGTGTGGTGAGCACTTTGAACCCGAAGTGCTTCACAGAAGTTTATAACGCACAGCCGTAAAAATAAAAAATCCTTTTTTTTTTTACAAAAATGATTTTTTCGCCCCCAATATTTATTTTCACAAGGGTAACAGGAGAAATTGGACCCCAAAAGTTGTTGTCCAATTTGTCCTGAGTACGCTGATACCCAATATGTGGGAGAAAACTACTGTATGGGCGCATGTCAGGGCTCGGAAAGGGAAGTAGTGACGTTTTGGATTGCAGACTTTGATGGAATGGTCTGGGGGCGTCATGTCGCATTTGGAGAGCCCCTGATGCGCCTAAACAGTGGAAACCCCCCACAAGTGACCCCATTTTGGAAAATAGACCTCACAAGGAACTTACCTAGATGTGTGGTGAGCACTTTGAACCCCGAAGTGCTTCACAGAAGTTTATAACGCACAGCCGTAAAAATAAAAAATCCTTTTTTTTTTTACAAAAATGATTTTTTTCGCCCCCAATATTTTATTTTCACAAGAGCAACAGGAGAAATTGGACCCCAAAAGTTGTTGTCCAATTTGTCCTGAGTACGCTGATACCCAATATGTGGGAGAAAACTACTGTATGGGCGCATGTCAGGGCTCAGAAAGGGAAGTAGTGACGTTTTGGATTGCAGACTTTGATGGAATGGTCTGGGGGCGTCATGTCGCATTTGGAGAGCCCTGATGCGCCTAAACAGTGGAAATCCCCAACAAGTGACCCCATTTTGGAAAATAGACCCCACAAGGAACTTATTTAGATGTGTGGTGAGCGCTATGAAGCCCCAAGTGCTTCACAGAAGTTTATAATGTACAGCCGTAAAAACAAAAAAATCTTATTTTTTTTACAAAAATAATATTTTCGCCCCCAGTTTTTTATTTTCCCAAGGGTAACAGAAGAAATAGGACAAATTTCACAATAACTCTTGGGGTCCAGAGTACGCTGAAACCCCATATGTGGGGATAAACTACTGTTTGGACGCATGGCAGAGCTCAGAAGTGAAGGAACACCGTTTGACTTTTTCAACGCAGAATTGGCTGGAATGGAGATCAGACGCCATGTCACATTTGGAGAGCCCCTGATGTGCCTAAACAGCGGAAACCCCCCAATTCTAACTCCAACCCTAACCCCAACACACCCCTAACTCTAGTCCCAACCCTAATCCCAACCCTAACCCTAATCCTAACTCTAACCCTAATCCTAACTTTAGCGCCAACCCTAACCCTAACTTTAGCCGAAACCCTAACCCTAACCCTAATGGGAAAATGGAAATAAATACATTTTTTTTATTTTATTATTTTTCCCTAACTAAGGGGGTGATAAAGGGGGGTCTTATTTACTATTTATAGCGGTTTTTATGATTGGCAGCTGTCACGCTAAAAGACGCTTTTTATTGCAAAAAGTAGTTGTTTGCATCACCACATTTTGAGAGCTATAATTTTTGCATATTTTGGCCCACAGAGTCATGTGAGGTCTTAATTTTTGCGGGACGAGGTGACGCTTTTATTGGTACCATTTTTGAGCACGTGACATTTTTTGATCGCTTTTTATTTCGATTTTTGGGAGGTTAGAATGAACAAAAATCAGCAATTCATGAATTTCTTTTGGGTGAGGCGTTTTTATTGTTCCGCGTGTGGTAAAATCGATAAAGCAGTTTTATTATTCGGGTCAGTACGATTATGGCAATACCTCATTTATATAATTTTTTTATGTTTTGGCGCTTTTATAGAATAAAAACAATTTTATATAAAAAATAATTATTTTTGCATCGCTTTATTCTGCGAGCTATAACTTTTTTATTTTTTTGCTGATGATGCTGTGTGACGGCTCGTTTTTTGCGGGACAAGATGACGTTTTCAGCGGTACCATGTTTATTTATATCCGTCTTTTTGATCGCGTGTTATTCCACTTTTTGTTCAGCGGTATGATGATAAAGCACTGATTTTTTGCTTCGTTTTTATTTTTTATTTTTTAAGGGGTTCACAAAAGGGGTTAACTAGTGGGACAGTTTTATAGGGGGGGTCGTTACGGACGCGGCGATACCATATATGTGTACTTTTATTGTTTTATTTTTTTTATTTACAATAAGTAATGAATTTATTGGGGAATATTTTTTTTTTTTTTTTTTTTTTTTTGGATTTTTTTTTACACATGTTTATTTTTACTTTTTTTTACTTTTTTACTTTGTCCCAGGGTGGGACATCACTGTATTTCATCAGATCGCTGGTGTGACAGTGTGCACAGCACTCTGTCACACCAGCGATGTGACAGGCAGTGCAGGACGCTTCCTCATGCCTGCTCTCGGCAGGCACTGAGGAAGCCGCCTCCCTCCAGGACCCCAGCGCCATCTTGGATCCGGGTCCTGGGAGGGAGGAAGCCCTCAGAGCAGCGCGATCACATCGCGCTGCTCTGAGGGTCTCAGGGGGGCGCGCAGGGAGCATCCACCCTGCGCGATCCTCCCCTGTGCCCCCAGCACACCGCGATCATGTTTGATCGCGGTGTGCAAGGGGTTAATGTGCCGGGAGCGGTCCGTGACCGCTCCTGACACACAGTCACGGGTGTCAGCTGTGATAATCAGCTGACACCCGGCGGCGATTAGCTGCGCTCTCTCCGGGAGCGCAGCTAATCGCCTATGACGTACTATCCCGTCCATGGTCAGAATGGCACGGGTTTTATGGACGGGATAGTACGTCTAATGTCAGAGAGGGGTTAAAAGAAGCAACTTCAGCAATTTAAGAACTGTAAAAATCCTTAAATTCTAGAAATATATATAGATGAACATTTGAAGATAAAATGAAATGAACTGCTGAGATCTGTAATGCTGATTGTAAGGGTTATGTTGCTCTGGTCTGTTGGGAACCGTCCTCTGGAAGACTTTAGTGATCCTACAGGTAGTGAAGTGTGTCGGCGCTAGATACTGTTGGAGCTGAAAAGGCCGCTGAACGGTCTTTGATAAGCAGAAGTGAAACTAGTTTTTATTTTATTGATTTTGTGATATTTTTAACTGAAAAACTGACTTTAGCTGGAAAGTTGTTAATCCAAGTGACAAGAATGAAAGAGAAGTTTTTGACCAACTTCTGATCTGATTCTGAGAAAAGTTTCCTTGTATTAACAAACCTTGTTAAAAATCCAAAGCTTACCAGTGAGCTCTGTACTGATCTGTATCACTGGGGCATAACTTAAGGTACTGCCACACCTAGTGATCTCGTTAGCGATCACGATAACGACGCAATCGTTGGTGTGATCTCTTTTAGGTCACTAGTAGCTGCCAAACAGGAGATCTCATAAACGACTCATCAGCGGTCAGCGATCTCTTTAACAACTTTGGCGGTTGTTAGGATGTCATTAGCATGTACTGAGCGCTTCTGATTCATAGGAGTTTCTAGCATCGCTCCTGCTCTCTGCGTCCTGCTAGCCTGCTTTGCAACTTCTGCGATCCTCTCTGTGACGCAAAAGAGAACTTACAGATATTGCGATCCACTCCGTGACGCAAAACAGTCATATGCGTCACAAACGAGGTCGCTCGTCGTTCGCAAAAGGTGCCAAACACAGCGATTCAGGCTCACCAGCGGGACGCCAACGATCAAAAAACGGTCCAGAACTCTAGTGAACGATCAGCGACATCACAGCAGGGGCCACATCGTTGCTACATGCCACACACAACGAGGTCGCTAACGAGATCGCAAAATAGTGACGTTTTAGTGATCTCGTTAGCGATCTCGTTTAGTGTGGCATACCCTTTAGGCCTACACCTAAGTGGTAAACTTTATTTCCTAGTTAATGTGACTTTCCAGTTCTGAGCTCAAAAATGACAAAATGTTTAAAACCAGTAGGTGCCTGCTTTCAATTTTCCTCAATTCTTGCCATTTGATCACTTTTTAGCTTGGCTTCATTAGGACAGAGCTGCGATTTTTGACTAAAAGTGATGAGTGAATTGATTCACAATACCCTGGTCCAGCTACCCATCAGTATTCTGTGGCCAGTGGGTGGGAGCCCTGCAATCCATCTCCTACTTATATGAATGACGTAGTGAAGGGCTACTAATCAAGATATGCCTTGGATACCAGTGGTTGGGAGGCATCTTGTAGGGATCCTAACTTGAATTGATTCTTGTGACATCTGCATTGGTGCCTGCCTTTTCTGTCTCTGCTTCTGTCGCCAGATGGCACCATGCGGACAATGCAAGGGGACAACTCTAGTTCTTTGTCCTCTGGTACTTTTACTTCTGTCTATACTGGGAGATCATCAGTTAACTTATCAGTATTTTCTTTCTTCTGTGTGGCCTTGGTGGGGTTGCCCTCTATTTAAGCTCCTGAAAGTCCGTAGTCCACTGCCAGTTATAATTTGACTTGCTACAAGAAAACAATATCCTGCTTGGAATCCCAATAGACACTTCTGATTTTTGACCGTGGTTCATTTTTTGAATACTCTCCTGCCTTGTGATTTTGTCCTGGTTCTGCCCAAGGCTACTGGACTATTCTACTTGCCAGCTCGCAGCAACAAATGGCAGGTTACTCTGTGGCCCCAGGCCTAGGGGTCCTTGTTAAGTCCAGATCCCTGTATAGGGCAAACCAAAGAAATGAACCAGACTATAAGCTGGTGTATGTGCAAAAGTAAATGAGCGTGTTCATACTGTGGCCATTTCACAAACAAAATCAAAGAAAGGAAACAAATTGAGCATATACCCTTCATCAAGTAAATAGTAATAGTACATGTAAAGGATACTTAGTTAATTCTACTTTGATCAAAAAGCCATCTCAACCACAACAAGGTGTACCAGTCAGAATGCTCCTAACCTTTCTCTAGTATTAAACCTTACTTTGTGCCAAACGACATCAATGTGTCCATCAAGAAAGACCGGATATAGACAAGTGGAAAAATAGATATAATGCTATGCTGCAAATGTTCCACCAGATGATGAGAAGACAATTAAGTATATTTATGGTAAATGTGGTTTTATTAGTCGTTTCAAAGCATACAAGACTTCTTAATCAGGACCAACCTCAATAATCTGTGGCTTGTCCTGATGAAGTTTTGAATAGTATAGTTAAACCTTAGCCAACGACTTAGGTAGCACACATCCACGCTATTAGCATTTGTATAAGAATATATCTTTAACAAAATCTATTATAGTTAGTGTTGAGCGATACGATACCGCAAGTATCGGGTATCGGCCGATATTAGCTGTATCGGCCTTTCGATACTTATTTCCGATATTTTCCATATATCGTATACCGGAATTGGAAGTTCCCATAATTCTTTGAGAGGCAATGTGATTTTAGTCAGCCAATGAGGAATCCTAAGAAGTGTGGGCACATCCTGTACTGCTGCGGTCATGTTAACTAATGGCATGGCTGTGATTGGATGCTGAAATGATGTCAGAATGCACTATAAAAGGCGCAGCTGCCATTTTAGCGTCACTGTGCTGTGAATTCAGTTAGGGACAGAACGCTGCTGTGCTGACTCTGAGGGACAGTTAGAGATTGCGATTTAGTGTACTGTGCTTTAGGCAGGCTAGCGCCAACCGCTGTGTAAAGCTTCCTTTTGCCTGCAGTGTTGTTTTAACAGCTCTGTAAGGTGTGTGTGAGTGCAGGTGACGCTGCAGTTTGCTCTGCATGCAACGCTGTCTGTAGGCATCTGCACGTGTCACTCACAGACTCTTTTTTTTTCTTCAGTGTAATTCTTGCTGCTCCATGCAATTTAAATTTTAGTGTGACGCGCTTCCATCCGTATCCAATACATTGGTTGCAAACACTATAGAAGTAGACAAAGGAGTAGCCTTTCACAGATTGTGAACAGTTGTGTTTCAGTGTTCACTTCAGTCTGTGTTTTTTATTTTTTGAGTGCACATCACGCTCCAGTTACTTGTTCAAGCACTGCTGCTTGTACTCTGCTGAGCGTGTCTCAGTGCCTCATCCTTTTCATTTCTCTCCAATTGGTTCTGCTCCATTCCATTTAAAATAAATATAATCTATTAGTGTGACGCGCTTCCATCCGTATTCAATACATTGGTTGCAAACACTATAGAAGTAGACAAAGGAGTAGCCTTTCACAGATTGTGAACAGTTGTGTTTCAGTGTTCACTTCAGTCTGTGTTTTTTATTTTTTGAGTGCACATCATGCTCCAGTTACTTGTTCAAGCACTGCTGCTTGTACTCTGCTGAGCGTGTCTCAGTGCCTCATCCTTTTCATTTCTCTCCAATTGGTTCTGCTCCATTCCATTTAAAATAAATATAATCTATTAGTGTGACGCGCTTCCATCCGTATCCAATACATTGGTTGCAAACACTATAGAAGTAGACAAAGGAGTAGCCTTTCACAGATTGTGAACAGTTGTGTTTCAGTGTTCACTTCAGTCTCTGCGTAATAACCACACTTAGGCCTTATAACTTTTCTGACTTTCTTTATCAATCTACCAAGATGAAGAAGTCAGTGAGTAAGGCACGTGGTCGTGGCCGTGGAGTTTCAGCAGGGAGAGGACGTGGGGATTCTGTGGCTGCTGCCGCCCTCAGTGACACAGCATCCACCAGTTTTACCCATGAGCGTTCCTTTATGCGCACTTTGGTAGGAGCTCGGCGTGCCCCCCTGCTGCGGGAAGAACAAATTGAAGCTGTTGTTGGTTGGATGGCAGCCAATGCATCGACTTCAATTCCTTCCACCTCCTCTCAGGAACACAACACTGTTGAGCAACCATCTGTCTGTTCACCGCCTGTCAAATTGCCCAGGCAGTCAGAGAGTTCTGTACAGGAGCCAGCTGAGTCTCTGCTTCTGTTCTCAGAATCTGTTGGCTCGCAAACACGGGCACAGGCAAGCAGCATTCTGCAATTTGAAGAAGAGGGAGTATGCAGTGATGCGCAACAGCTGTGTCTCTCTCAATCTGAAGAGGCGGGTGAGCCAGTGCCGATGGACAGCACACCGCAGAACGCATCTCATGATGATGATGAGACTCAGGTGCCAGGTTTTGTGGAGCATGGTGCTGCCCAGACCATCCAACAGCAGCAGGTGTTGGAAGAGGGTAGTGGAGATGATGAAGTCCGAGACCCAACATGGCGTGAGCAACAGGAAGGTGGTGGGAGCAGCTCTGAGGAAGAGATTGGCCCAACGGTACAAAGAGGAGGGAGAGGTAGGCTGCAGACTCGCTTGCCTGTAGCCTCCAGTTTGGCACCTGTTGGGAGCAGTTCTCTTACAAATGTCAAAATTGGCGCTCCCATGACTTGCACTGCGTGGTCCTTTTTTGACAGACTTGTAGATGATATTTGCTATGTTAAATGCAAGCTGTGTAAGCAAAAAGTTAAAAGAGGTAAAAATATCAGTAACCTGAATACCACAAATATGTGGAAACATGTACGGACAAAGCACGTAGCTGAGTTACAAAGACACACTGGAGATGTAGGCCAACCTACAGCAGCACCTACATCTTCAGGTCGTGTTGGAGCCTCTACCTCCAGCTCACATACACCTGGTTCGGCTTCCTCACAGGATCTCCATGGAAGAACCTCGGTCACTGTTGTCCATAGACAAACTGTTATTCCACCCACAGCAGCAAGTTCACAGTCATCGTCACACTCCTAGGCCACAAAACAGCCATCGGTACCACAGGCATGGGATAAAAGACGGCCATACTCGGCAAACCATCCACGAGCACAGGCTCTGAATTCTGGCATTGCAAAACTCCTGTCCCTTGAAATGCTGTCATTCAGGCTGGTGGAGACTGACAGTTTCAGGAACTTAATGGCATTGGCAGTCCCACAATATAATGTGCCAAGCCGATTTTATTTCAGCAGGCAAGCCGTCCCTGCTCTGCAAAAACATGTCGAGGGAAACATTAAACATGCGCTACTAAACGCCGTCAGTAGCAGGGTCCACCTGACCACCGATGCGTGGACCAGTACCCATGGCCAGGGACGATACCTTACCCTCACTGCCCATTGGGTCAATGTTGTGGAGCCGGGTACAGATCTTGCCAGTGGCGCTGTACGTGTTCTGCCAACTCCAAGGATTGCAGGAATCCAGTCTGTACACATTGATTCCTCCTCCTACTCCAGTTCCTCAGAATCATCGCTGCACGAGCCGTCACGGTATACCTCCACATGGACCCGTGAACGCTTACCTGTTGCGACCGATATGAGCACAGCCGTGGCCAAACGTCAACAGGCCGTCCTGAAAATGATTTCAATGGGGAATCTAAGCCACACAGCGCAGGAGGTCTGGAATGCCATCAAGCAGGAGAGCGACATGTGGTTTTTGCCTGCGAATCTCCAGCCAGGCTTGGTAGTGTGTGACAATGGCCGAAATCTGGTGGCAGCTCTGGGCCTTGGCAACCTTACTCACATACCATGTCTGGCACATGTGCTCAACTTGGTCGTGCAGAGTTTTTTGAGGGACTATCCGGATCTTGCTGGACTGCTGCAGAAGGTCCGCCTAGAGTGAGCTCACTTGCGACGTTCCAGCATAGCCAGGTCGCGCATTGCTGCTCTGCAACGCCGATTTCGCCTTCCTGAACATCGCATCATATGTGACGTACCCACCAGGTGGAATTCCACGTTACATATGTTGGAGCGGTTGTGTGAGCAGCAGACAGCAGTAATGGAGTATCAGCTGCATCAGGCGCAATCAAGTCGCTCTTTGCGCCGTCCACACTTCACCACTACTGAGTGGGCCTCTATGAAGGACATCTGCGACGTTTTGCGTGCGTTTGATGTCTCAACGCGGATGGCGAGTGCAGATGATGCACTAGTCAGCATGACTGTCCCCCTTATCTGCCTGCTTCAGAAATCACTGAAAGCACTAAAGGAAGAGGTTTTGGAAGAGGTGGAGGATGAGGAGTCACAAATTCAATTACCTTCAGGACAGTCAGCGCAACGTGGTTCCTCACAAAGGGCTGGGCAGGGCTCACTTTGTGAGGAGGAGGAGTCAATGGAGGAGGAAGAAATCCCTACAGAGGGAGGTACACAACGCTCTAGTCAGTATGTAGAGCGAGGGTGGGGTGATGCAGAGGAGGCAGAGATGACGCCTCTTCCACAGGACAGCTTTTGTTGGCCAGTTGGGAGTCTGCAGCACATGGTTGATTTCATGCTTCAGTGCCTGAGAAACGACCGCCGCATCGCCCACATTCTCACCACGTCAGATTATTGGGTGTACACCCTCCTAGACCCTCGCTACCGGGACAACTTACAAACCCTCATCACACCGGGGAACCGGGACCGTAAAATGCGGGAGTACCAAGACACACTGGTGCAATCCATACTGTTGTACA
>JARQOD010000003.1:371418209-371522740 GCA_033576555.1 Oophaga sylvatica
GAAAAATTGTTCAATTGGATCCAGCTCCCTGATCAAGAAAAGCCGTGTATGGATGATGGGAGGAAAGTTCACTCCTTCTATATGATGATATAGCAAAGTGAACCCCTTCTTCAGATCTGCTAATCTGAAGAAGGAGTACACACATCATAAGGCAGTACTTTAAAACACGCAAAGCGCAAACGTTCTCATCATCCATTTTTCCTGACTTGGGAGCTCTGCCCTGTTGACATGAATTCTTCTATTACCCTGTAGAGGCATAGAAGGGGCAATTTTACTATGGTGAGGGAAAATGAGGGCACTATTACTGTATGGGGGTGCAGAGGGGCACTATTATAGTAAGGAAGCCACATATGGGGTATGAGTATCATGTGCAGGCACATAATGTGCAAAATAATTATACAGAAACACACAGAGGGGACACTGTTACCATATCTAGTCACAGGGGGCACTATTATCATGTGAAAGTAATGAGGGGGCATTATTATCATATGGAGGCACAGAGGGGACATTATTACAATTTGGAGACAAAGAAGGGGCATTATTGGAGTGCCCCCAAGAGCCGTGGGGTACTATGTACCAATCCGGGCGGTTCTTAAAGGGGAAGTCACGGCAGCAGTGACACGGTCCATGGCCCTGGGCGTCCAATAAAAATGTGGAAGATGAACTAAAAGGGAAAGATGATGGTGGGGGTAGTTTGTGGGGAAGTAAGTTCATGAAGCCACCCGTGGTGGCCGACATTGCGATTCAGGGCCACTGGGGCGGTTGGTGACGCAGCAGTGATGTTACAGCTCTCCACGGGTAGAGCTAGGCCCCAGGGCAGTTATAGGGTTAAAGATGTTGGTAACGGTTGTAGTGAAGGGTAGGTGATGCAGAAAATTAATCTGAGGACACCCAGGGTACAGTCTCTCTTCACACTTTTCTCACAGTTCTTAGGTCACAATCCCCAGCCGGGGTGCTGTGTACTCTATGTCGGTGGATCAGCCAGCTCTCGAGTAGTTTGGGGAACACTTTGCCAGAACCCCCATTTTATGTTCCTTTCTCTGGTCGTCTCTCCCAGCGCCGGCTCCCTCCAACCCTGCCCTGCTCCTCACACACAGTGTCCCAATCCAGTAGCCTCACATCCTGTCGGGCGGCGACCTCTTGATCCTATCTGGCTACCTTTTCAGTGAATTTGTGTGGATTTGGCTGTCGCACATACAGTTACTACAGCCTCCTGTTTGCTAGCTGAGTCATACAGATTCTCCACTAGTCTGGGGCCGGTCCCCTACTGCAATCTGGTCCTTCCTTCTGAATTTGTTCAGGCTGGATTCCGGTGCCACAGGTGGATTCTTCACTTCCCTGGCCCCTAGGATCCCTTCTGTCTCTCCTCAGGAGCTTCTCTTCTCACAAATGCTCCTTTCCACTCCTCACAGCTTTTTCTCCAGCTCACAACTTCTCCACAGCTCCTCTTTTCCTCTCCCACTCACTACTTTCCTCCAACTGTCACACTCCCTTCCCGCTCTAACTGGGGCTCCTCTCCTAAGCCTGAGGTCATGTGATCTGTGTTTGATGCACAAATGCGAGTACTGGCTAGTACCCCCTCCTTACACGAAAGCTAAGTACCACATCTCTGGCTGAGGTGCAGTACCTCTGTGGCGACTGGATCCTCAGGGGGGCCACAATTATTATGTGGTGTTAAAAAGGGGTCAACATTACTATGGAACCATAGATAGTTTTTTGCTACTAATGAAAATACCCTTTATCTATGGACTGTGGATGAAAATACATGTAAGATTATTTCAACTCTTGTCTTATAAAATGGTAACCTACATTAATTTAATCTGTAGAAATACATTTTTTTGCTATAATATGAAATACTGTACTGTGTAAAGAGTAACTGACTGTGCAGGAAAATAGTTCCTTTTCGCCACCCTATCATCATCTTATCCTTTTGGAAGAAATATTCATTCAGTTTTTCAAGTGAATCTAAATTATGTTATCTATGCAAATATAATTGATGCATACAAGAAGGAATTGTGGAATAAACCATATACAGTGAGTACGGAAAGTATTCAGACCCCTTTAAATTTTTCACTCTTTGTTTCATTGCAGCCATTTGGTAAATTCAAAAAAGTTAATTTTTTTCTCATTAATGTACACTCTGCACCACATCTTGACTGAAAAAAACCTGAAATGTAGAGATGTTTGCAAATTTATTAAAAAAAAAAACTGAAATATCATATGGCCATAAGTATTCAGACCCTTTGCTCAAACACTCATATTTAAGTCACTTGCTGTCCATTTCCTTGTGATCCTCCTTGAGAAGGTCCTACTCCTTCATTGGAGTCCAGTTGTGTTTAATTAAACTGATAGGACTTGATTTGTAAAGGCACACACCTGTCTATATAAGACCTCACAGCTCACAGTGCATGTCAGACCAAATGAGAATCATGAGGTCAAAGGAACTGGCCAAGGAGCTCAGAGACAGAATTGTGGCAAGACACACATCTGGCCAAGGTTACAAAAGAATTTCTGCAGTACTCAAGGTTCCTAAGAGCACAGTGGCCTCCATAATCAATAAATGGAAGAAGTTTGGAACCACCAGAAGTCTTCCTAGACCTGGCCGTCCAGCCAATCTGAGCAATCATGGGCGAAGAGCCTTGGTGAGAGAGGTAAAGAAGAACCCCAAGATTATTGTGGCTGAGCTCCACAGATGCAGTAGGAAGATGGGAGAAAGTTCCACAAAGTCAACTATCACTGCAGCCCTCCACCAGTCAGGCCTTTATGGCAGAGTTTCCCAACGGAAGTCTCTCGTCAGTGCAAGACATGTGAAAGCCCGCATAAAAAACACATGAAGGACTCCCAGACTTTGAGAAATAAGATTCTTTTGTCTGAAAAGATGAAGATAGAGCTTTTTGGTGATAATTGTAAGTGGTATGTGTGGAGAAAACCAGGCACTGCTCATCACCTGTCCAATACAATCCCAACAGTGAAACATGGTGGTGGCAGCATCATGCTATGGGGGTGTTTTTCAGCTACAGGGACAGAACGACTGGTTGCAATTGAAGGAAATATGAATGCGGCCAAGTACAGAGATATCCTGGATGAAAACCTCTTCCAGAGTGCTCTGGACCTCAGACTTGGCCGAAGGTTCACCTTCCAACAAGACAATGACCCTAAGCACACAGCTAAAATAACAAAGGAGTGGCTTCAAAACAACTCTGCGACCATTCTTGACTGGCCCAGCCAGAACCCTGACCTAATCCCAATTGAGCATCTCTGGAGAGACCTGAAAATGCCTGTCCACCAATGTTCACCATCCAACCTGACGGAACTGGAGAGGATCTGCAAGGAAGAATGACAGAGGATCCCCAAATCCAGGTGTGACTAACTTGTTGCATCATTCCCAAGAAGATTTATGGCTGTACTAGCTCAAAAGGGTGATTCTACTCAATACTAAGCAAAGGGTCTGAATACTTATGACCATGTGATATTTCAGCTTTTCTGCTTTAAAAAATTTGCAAAAATTTCTACATTTCTGTTTTTTTCAGTCAAGATGGGGTGCAGAGTGTACATTAATGAGAAAAAAAATTAACTTTTTTGGATTTACCAAATGGCTGCAATGAAGCAAAGAGTGAAAAATTTAAAGGGGTCTGGATACTTTTCGTACCCACTGTACATATGAAATCATTAAAGTATATAGACAAATGTGATAATAACGTGCAGCAACAAACAGAAAAACAGTCAATCTCGCACTTTAAGCAACTGAGAACACTAGACCTCCTGAGAAGGAGTTTCTGCCCCTCCTTACAAAGCTTACCATCTAGGAATGAACAACAGGGTCACTACTTTGATATCTCACACATACTTCAGTAAGATGTGACATAAAATTTCTAGGTCAAGCCTATGAATTTCATTTTTTCTAAATTCTTCCCTTGAGATACGAAGATGAAACCTCTACCTAGGAGGGTTGGAGATTTTCTGAATGATAAATGAATGATAAATGCAAAAATTCTTGAAGAGAAAAGAAGATGACTAGTAATGCGATCTATCAAGATGACATACAGGTAGCTTATTGATTATATAGTGTGAATCTCAGGCCTTAACACCAGGACGCTTCAAAGCATAATTCTACATAAAGCTCATAATAGCATTCTACCTACTGAGATCAGTGACAGACATAGTGCTCATATGTATTTATCAGTGTGTGAGCAGGTTGCAGGATGCAGTGACGCATGAGAGGCAGATCAAGGGTTAACAATTTAATCTAACAATGGAATTCGCCACGCAGGGAGGCAAACGGTTAAATGAGGGAATAAACAGTTAAGTTGTAATGGGTATGCAGAGTTAATGAACAAGGTAACAGCAGCTCTTTCTTAACATTTTCAAAATCTTATCAAAATGACTAGTTGAGTTTAACTTTAGGGAGCAGTGCTTAGCCAAATAGCTAGGGATATTTCTGTTTGCTTTATTGCTGAGTGGGGGGAGGTTCCTGCTGCAGCCAGTTGTATTTCAAAATTCCAAAGGACATTGAGGAGGAGAGGCAAAAGGGTTCTGAGACGGGTATAAAAAAATTCCTTTATACATTTTTAAGGTCTAATTGAAATAAGTACTAAATAAGAACAAAATAAAGATCTTTAGTTTGGTTTGTGTTTCTTACTTTTGTTCAGTGGAATATCACAGCTGATATTACCCAGTTTGGTTAATGCCTGCTTTGCTTTCAGCTGTGCCACATGCCCAAATCTGCTCAATTAACGTTGCCAAATCCTAAACTCTTAAAATTAAACTCTTGAACTATCGATAATTATCATACCACTATTTCAGTCATCCTTGACGTCAGTTACTTGACCCTTAAGGGTATGCCACACTGAACAATATCGCTAACGGGATCGCTAAAAAACGTCACTATTTAGCGATCCCGTTAGCGATGTTGTTCAGTGCGGCAGCTGCCAGCGACGAGCTTCCTGCTGTGATCTCGCTCGTCGCTGGAATCGCTCCGGACCCTATTTTCTCGTCGGCGCTCCCGCTGGGTAAGTATATATCGCTAGTGTGGCACCTTTTCTTAGCGATCTAGCGGTACTTTTGTACCGCTAAAGTCGTTAAGAAGATCGCTAACGGCGATAGCGCCGTTAACTATATCGCTAAATGTGGCCGCACTTAGCGATATAGAAACAATCCCGCTAGCGATCGCATTAGTATGCGTCGTTATCGTGATCGCTAGCGGGATTGTTTAGTGTGGCAGTACCTTTAGTTTATCAGACTACGTTTCCACAATGTCCCTTCTACTACATGTGTGTTTGAGGGCTTTGCTGATTTTTGAACTATCTGACCACAATTCTCTTGCCATCTTCTTGCTTTACCCTTGCAATTCGCAGAATAAACTTTTGCCCAAATTTTCTTGGCCGTATCTACCGTACCTCCACCTATTCCTTTGTGTCTGATTCACTCCTAGGATGCCATCAGCGATCAAAGGCACCTAATGGCCCATTTACATGGGTCAATTTCATTTTGTCAATGTATATAGTCGACGCTTATGTCAATCACTGCTTTCAGTACCATCTTTATGCTGATGACACACAACTATACACGTCATCCCCCGACATTACCTCTGCTGTACTACAGAACGCCACTGACTGTCTGTCCGCAGTCTCCAACATCATGTCCGCTCTCTATCTGAAACTCAACCTCTCCAAAACTGAACTACTTCTGCTCCCGCCGTCTACTAACCTCCCTAAATCTGACATTTCCCTCTCCGTGGGTGGCACCATAATAACACCTCGGCAGCTGGCTCACTGTCTGGGTGTTGTTTGACACCAATCTCTCCTTCACCTCCCATATACAATCTCTTGCCTGCTCTTGCCGCCTACACCTAAAGAACATCTCTAGAATCTTCCCTTTTCTCACCATGGAAGCAACAAAAACCCTCACTGTAGCATTAATCCACTCCTGCCTGGACTATTGCAATGCTCTATTACTTGGCCTCCCCATTACTTGACTATCTCCTCTCCAGTCCATACTTAATGCAGCAGCCAGGGTCATCCATCTGGCTAATCGGTACTCGGACGCGTCTGCTCTTCGCCAGTCCTTACATTGGCTGCCCATTCATTATAGGATCCAATTCAAAGTACTTGTTCTCACCCACAAAGCTCTCCACAGTGCAGCACCCCCCTACATCTCCTCCCTCATTTCTATCTATCGGCCTAACCGACTGCTGCGCTCTGCAAACAACTTTCTACTAACCTGTGCACTAATCCGTACTCCCACTCCCAACTCCAAGACTTCTCCCGCGCTGCGCCAATCATCTGGAATGCTCTGACCCAAGAAATTAGGACCATCCACAATTTGCATGGTTTCAGGCGCTCCCTCAAAACATATTTGTTCAGAGAGGCCTATCACGTTCACTAATCAAAGTCATTCTAAAGGTACTGCCACACTAAGCTATCCCGCTAGCGATCTTGTTAGCGTTGCATACTAATGAATCGCTAGCGGGATTGTTTCTATATCGCTAAATGCTGCCGCATTAGCGATATAGTTAACGACGCTATCGCCGTTAGCGATCTTCTTAACGACTTTAGCGGTACAAAAGTACCGCTAAATCGCTAAGAAAAGGTGCCACACAGCGATAAGATACTTACCCAGCGGGAGCGCCAGCGATGAAATAGGGTCCGGATTATTCCAGCGACGAGCGAGATCACAGCAGGAAGCTCGTCGCTGGAAGCTGCCGCACTGAACAATATCGCTAACGGATCGCTAAATAGTGACGTTTTTTAGCGATCCCGTTAGCGATATTGTTTAGTGTGGCATACCCTTAGTGTAAGTGTGTGTGTGTAGCCCATTCACTATCTCCATCCATCCCTCACTCCCTCAAGATGGCTGGACCATCATTGTAAATGCACCATTGTATATACACACCTGTACTTTGTATCTCCCCCACCTCATTGTAGATTGTAAGCTCTCATGAGCAGGGTCGGCTTATTTTGCTTTAATTATTGTATTGTTAACGCTGTTACTTATGACTTGCGTTTTGAAACTGTTAAAATGTAAAGCGCTGCAGAATATGTTGGTGCTATATAAATAAAGATTATTATTATTATTATTTAGTAGTCATTTTATATAAGCCAACAAAAATTGTATGGGAAAGAATGCTAGTTAATACAATCGTCTTATCCACATCTTCTTGGAAGCACATCTTTTATTCATACCGCACGGGGTGACACGATTTTTATGCGGCATAAACAATCCTATCACCCAACAAATAACCAATTTGCTCAGTTGTCGGGAGTTCATGGACATGTTTACACCAACAAATATTCATCCCATCTGAATGATGTGAAAAGGTGAACACTCCTGATAAATTTGTACCCTGCAGCTGATTCTTTAACTGGGAGTCAAACTGCTACAAAAAAAAATATAAAGTATCTTTTATCCAAAAAAAAGTGTGAACTGATTTTCCATTCTATATTTACTAACAAAATATTCCAGTTCCAACCGGACAATCAAAGTCTCCGAGTCCAGATGCTTAGTAATAAAACTGTTTTTATGAGACGACCTTACCTTCTGTTTATGCATCATTACAAATGTTCATATCATGCCTGGATTGTAAAATATTCACTTAAAATTTTATGTCAGGCCCCCTATGGTGGGTACCAAATGGATAAACTTATTTTCTGAATATGCCAACTGGCAGAACATGACACACAGCTCTGCAAAGCTTTGACCCAGCAGGTACCGAATGCACACGCTGTGTAAAAGATAATAAATTATATTTGGCTGTGTCCATGATACTGTCACACAAAGTTAGAATGAAAGAAGCCGATCCTCACTTTTGGCCAAATATCAGCATTTAGAAGTATATGGCTTTTTCTTAGTCATCTTTAAAGGGATTAGTTTAAAAACTGTATAATTTAGTTGTAGGAATACACTCATATGATCCAGGAGCAACTTTTAGGTTAAAAATCTAAATACTTTTTGAAGCTTCTTATTAAAAAAAGAGCATAAAGCACAACTGTGTATAAACAGATGACGCATTTCGAGCCAAGTATCCTGATTGTAGATGATCTTCTCATTAATCTCAATGAGGATGTGATTGGATCTTGCACATATCTTGTGGTGTTAAATTCTTGAATCGGTGTGGACCATGCACAAATTTTAACTTATGATATCATCATCACATATAAAAATTAGGGTCAGGCAATAAAACAATGTTTGTCCAAATATGCCCATACACGTAAGAGCTAAGTTGTGCAAAGCTGTTGACTTTGTCTGGATCGACCAACTGCCTTATGTCTATGTATGACTGCCGACTCTCCTCCAATGGTAGAAATCGATAGAACAAAAGGAGATTTCAATCTCAACTAGTACTCAAATAGTGGCATCCTGGGCATCTTTTGAAATGACTATGACCCCTACAACATCTTGATGTTGCATGGGCCTAGCAATTGCAAATGGCAGCCAAGACTCCAGAATTCAAGTGCTGGCAAAGGAAATTCACACTGCCCTGGTCCGGTTGGAAGTTCCATTTGTAATAAAGCACCAAAGTGGATGCCAGATCAAGGTAGTGCAAATCTTTTTGCATATCTCTAAGGCTACTTTCACACATCCGTTGTTTCCAATCCGGCACAATCTGTCCAAGTTTGAAAAAGACGGATCCAGTGCAGATTGAGAAAAACTGATGCGACGGATCAGGGTTTTAGCCGGATCCGTCATGAACTTTTGCACCCGACAAATGCAGTCTGAGCATGTTTGGAAGTGGAGAGAGAGAGAGGTGGTGAGATTGAGAGGGGGGGAGAGAGAGACTTTTGCCTGATCCAGCATCCGACATCCATACACTTTTATTGTACCAACAAGCCTGATGTTTCGCTTCTGGCGCTGTCCGTTTATTTAGCCGGAAACAAAAAACGTTCCTACACACGTTTTGTCCGGCCGCCGGAATTGAAATGTAAAAAAAACGGACAAAACGGAATGACATGCGGCGCGATTCGGTGCTAATGCAAGTCAATGACAAAATAACTGATCCGGCGGAAAAAAAACTGATCCGTTTTTTTAAAAGAAAAGCCGGATCGCGCCTGACGGCGAAAAATGGATGTGTGAAAGTAGCCTAATGGTGCTGTCAGATTTCAGCATGTCCCATTCTTTATTGTCCCAGGAAATAAGCTGCCACCAGGTATGTCTACCAGCTTGTGTTTCCCCTTTTCTTTCTGAAAGCACATGCACAATCCACCAATCCAAACATGCATGTGGGTGGAATTGGCCAAAGATATACGGCCATCTTTATTTTGGCACATGCTGAGTTTATGTAGGAAGAAGCACAAGAGGCACCCTGATTTTCTATGGAATTATCCACATAAGCTGTAAGAAGACAAGAGAGGAGACTCGAATCTCACTTCCAGTCGAGGTTCATTGGGAAGTCATTGCACTGCTGAGCAATTTTACTTTCTTATTCCACATATTTTTTTCATTTTGAGTTTAGTTGTCCGCAAAGGAGTTATATGAGCATGATCATTCTCACCAGGGATCAACAGATAAATTCCATAGTCATTTTCTACAGAAGTAATTTTTTATTCCTGTCGTAAAGTCTATCTAAGACAAATGATAGTATGTGGGGCAATGTACGTGAGCAGGAATTGTCATGTTATTTAAAGAGACAATAAACCTGTGTGTGGTTTCATGCATGTTTTTTACCACATCAAAGTCAGACAAAATCATAGTTTTATCCCCTTTCCGACATCGGGCATATATTTACGCTGATGTCGGACTCCCTCCATTTGATGTGGGCTCCAGTGGTGAGCCCACATCTTTCCCGGGACATGTCAGCTGTTTGAACAGCTGACATGTGCACGCAATAGCCGTGGGTGGAATCGCTGCTGTTAACCCGTTAAATGCTGCTGTCAAACGCTGACAGCGGCATTTAAATGGCGCTTCCGGCCATCGGGCCGGAAATATGCACACCGGTGACCCGCGTCACGTGATCGTGGGTCACTGGTGTGTCAGCATGACAACCCGAGGTCTCCTGGAGATCTCTATGTTTGTCAGTACCGGATTGCTGTGAGCGCCACCTATTGGTCGGCGCTCATAGCAAGTCAACAATTCTACTACATAGAGGCTATCTGACCATCTATGGAGACTATTGAAGCATGCCAAAAGTAAAAAAAAAAAAAGTGTTTAAAAATATAAAACAATAAAAAATATATAAAAGTTCAAATCACTATCTCCATCCATGCCTCACTCCCTCAAGATGGCTGGACCATTATTGTAAATGCACCATTGTATATACACACCTGTACTTTGTATCTCCCCACCTCATTGTAGATTGTAAGCTCTCACGAGCAGGGTCGTCTTATTTTGCTTTAATTATTGTATTGTTAACGTTGTTACCTATGACTTGTGTTTTGAAACTGTTAAACTGTAAAGCGCTGCGGAATATGTTGGCGCTATATAAATAAAGATTATTATTATTATTATTATTATTAAATCATCCCCCTTTCGCCCCACTCAAAAAAAAACAATAAAAATAAAATCAAACATACACATATTTTTATTTATCAATAAAAAAAAATATTAACCTGATTGCTAAATGGCATGGTGGGAAAAAAAGTCAAAATGCCAGAATTATGTTTTTTTGGTCGCCACGACTTTGCATTAAAATGCAATCAAAAGATCGTATCTGCACCAAAATGGTATCATTAAAAACAACAGCCTGGCACACAAAATATAATCCCTGACCCAACCTCAGGTCACAAAAAATGGAGACGCTTTGGGTCTCGGAAAATGGCGCAATTTTTTTTTTTTTGCAAAGATTGAAAATTTTTTTTCACCACTTAGATAAAAAAGAACCTAGACATGTTTAGTGTCTATGAACTCGTAATGACCTGGAGAATCATAATGGCAGGTCAGTTTTAGCATTTAGAGAACCTAGCAAAAAAGCCAAGAGTGGGATTACATTTTTTTTGCAATTTCACAGCACTTGGAATTTTTTTTGCCGCTTTCTAGTACATGATATGGTAAAACCAATGGTGTCATTCAAAAGTACAACTTATTCCGCAAAAAATAAGCCCTCACGTGACAATATTGAAGGAAAACAAAAAAGTTATGGTTCTGGAAAGGAAGGGAGCGAGAAACGAAAACGCCAAACTGAAAAAAGCTCTAGGGGTTAAGGGGTTAAGCTGTAAAGACCTACTATCTTTTCTGAATAGGGGCTTTCTGATGGATGATGTCTTGGGTATGAAGGATTAAGGATTAAAAGTCTGCAGTCACTCTATGTGTCTACATACTTTTGAATTCTCACAGCATGTAGTCAAGATTCTCCAGTATGGCTGCTGAGAAGTATGTGATTTGCATACTCCTGGCCACATTCCAGCTTGATTTGCACGGTCTCAGTCAATTCACTTGTATTGAACAAGGTTCAGCATGTCTAGTTTTCACTTGACTGCGTATATGCAAATGGAATATTTTCCATTGCGTGACCGCCCAGTCTCGGCAGCAATAGTGGAGAATCTCACAAGTTTGTATGGTGTTGTGATTCAGAAGTCTGCAGTCACATAGAGTGACTGCAGACTTTTAGCAGTATACCAGACAACCCCTTCCAGCATGTTGCATTTCATCTCCTGATCTGTCAGTTCTTAGGGAAAATAATCCAGCTGAGGAATCTGGCAGCTGCTTTCTCTTCACATTTCAAACACATGCACACTTCCTTGTGCAATCGAGAGTAAGGCCGGCGTCACATTGCCGAGTTTGATGCGAGTTAGTCGCACGACTTTCTCGCATCAACACCCGGCACCGCCGCCCGCTCTTGGACCCGAGTGTGCAGCTGCATGTATTTCTATGCCGCCGCGCACTCGGGTCCGAGAGCAGGCGGCCGTGCCAGGTGTTGATGCGAGAAAGTTGTGCGACTAACTCGCATCAAACTCGGCAGTGTGACGCCGGCCTAAGTGTTAATATATGGGCACCTTTAAGTACATGGACCTCTGTAGGAATAATTTTCATTTTACTTTAATGTATTGTATTTTTTCAAAGCACTCACTTACAGATACTGCCACAGCCAAATGGTAGAAGATGTTCAATGAAGACTATTTAAAAAGTTTTATAAAGTTTTGTTTGAAAGTTTCATCTTTGGTAGCTCACCGCTCATCAGTGTCCTGGCTTCCTGATTTCTAGAGGGTGGTGTGCTCCTAAAGATAGACAGCCCTGACCAGCGGCACGGTTGCAACCACTAGTCCGAACCGTGCGCTCTCTGATGCTGCAGGGATACGAAAGCAGATTAGATCGTGAGCTCCAGTGATTTGGTCAGCTTTATATCGGTGCTTACAAGCTCCACTAAAAAAGATATGGTGCTTGCTCGTCCAACTCTAGTAGATGGCAGAGAATGAAATGGCCGGTAACACAATACAATGATCATTATGCAATAAAATGTAAAATCCCTCTGTTCTTGAAAATAGAGAGAATTTCTAGTAAGCTTTAAATTGTAAGATTGTTTGGCTTTTACAAGCACTTTGCAATTTTAAGCATGCAATGAGCCCAGAGAAAAGCATGAAAAGAGGAGGGAATGAGATGGTCACCTCATCTACTCAGCTGACAAATTGTAGAAAAAGCAATGTGTGAATATTTAAAACATAACCTTTAATAGGAATACAATAAAATTAATTGCAACTTCAATCTCAACAATCTAAAAGTAGTACTTAGTAAAGCTGATGATAAAAAAAATAAATAAATCGACAACCTGTAGGTAGCATGATGAAAGTTAAGTAACCTGATCCTATTCTGATAGCGGTCAGTGTTTGCATACGCAGCTTCTCAAAATGAATAATTGCTCAATGCTAAATTGTAGAAAGAATAATCCTGATGAAAAAAAAAAATAAGGTGGCTAACACAAGACGACAGTGGTCAGTCTTAGTTATAGTGATCCATATACCACAAACAAAACCAATCTATCGAGACAGGTAAATCTTTTTAATAATTTTGACATCGGTGTAAATGCAGCATTAATAATAGGCAGCATAAACGGGATCAATGTAAAATGTAGTCATAGTGTCCCAAGTTATGTCAAGGAAACTCCTTTTCCTTCTACTCAGAAGGCAGGCAATAACCCTAGGCATCCCTAAAATAGCCTTGGTTTGTCCCCATGACTCCTGCCTCAACAAGGGCAGTCTACAGTTATCCCTGGCTGCTAGGAAGCCCCAGACTGTCCAACTCTTCCCCCCAACGCGTTTCTCCAGCACATGTTTGCACGGTGCAGATGGAGGTTTTAAGTATTCAACCCTGTTTTCCTTTTGGACGTATGAATATGTGCTGACTTCCCCTGATGATCCTTTGCTGGAGAAATGTGATAGGAAGCACAGAGTGTCAGTTGCAAATCATTATCATATATTTCTATTAAAAGTTATGTTTTAAATATACACACATTGCTTTTTCTATGCCAAGAGTACTGCTCCTATAAATAAAAAATACTTTTTTTTTTTGAGATATGGATTACGCCACACGGATTGTTGAGTGCTTGGATTTTGGAAATTGAGCGACTTTTCAGTATTGGATAAACATAACAGGATCTGACACTGGCTCAGCTCAGCTCCTGACCGAGGTAAAACAACAAACCTATTGAAATGAGCTCTGCTGATTTGGCTCTCTTGTTTCACCAAATAACAGTCTGTTCTAGCTGACTGTGTAACAAGTGGTCGCCATTGCATAGGAGCAGCAAAATGCATTGTGATGCTACGATCCTCTTCTCTAATTACAAGGATGATTTTTATTAATGAAGGTGAATTACAAGGAAATGTTTTGATGGTTGGATTTTGGACAAGAAGACAGAATGTGCCCTACATACATGGAAACGGACGTAGGAAATCAGGTACATAGTTGGATGTGTTATGTAAATGCTAACACTCCTGTGCCTATGTATTACAGTATATACCCATCAACATTGATTATGGGCATACTGGTAGATATTAAGTAGTTTACCTTCTACAGTGCAATTATTTTCTGCAAAATACAAAAGGGTTTATATACATACTAATATTTGTATTACAGGTTCTTTTTCTTTATCACAGACAGCGCAGCTCTCCTGTTCTCAAAATTGCTGTTAAAAAAGGAGTGAGACCAGACTTGTCCATCAGCCTCCTCCAATTGAAAACCAAAGCACATAAGAATAAAGATGTTTTTTTTAATTGGAGAGGAGGCTGATGACCAAGTCTGGTCACTTAAGTAGAAAACTTGGCTCTCAAGAAATATGAAGAAAGCGTTCCATTTTTTGTGCACCCAAAAACATACGTTGTTAAGCATTTTTGGTCCACAAGAGGACCTTCATCAGAACTAATTGGTTCAAAAGGTATGAAGATTCTATATTCTACTTTGATATACAGATACTCCAAAGGGGATTTGGTGCCTGGATGCTGGTTAGGGTCCGTGTGAAGCAGCGCGTCTAAGGACAGCGCACCTCCGTAGCAACGGCAGTTGCACGCCTCCTGACAGTTAGTTCTGATGAAGGTCCTCTTGTGGCCCGACAACGTTTAACAATGTATGTTGCTGGATGAACAATAAACGGAACTCTTTCTTCATATTTCTTGAGTGCCAAGTCATTCTACTTACTGATACGACGGGCTGGATACCCTACTTGGGCACCAACAACTCATCTTTGTACTATTGCCGTGTTCTCTATCTTGTACAAGTCTGGTCACTTGATCCTCCAGACATTTTGAAGACACTAGAGCTGTGCAATCTGTGAAGAAGAAGGAGAATTTATAAGCCCCTCTGCATTGATTTCTATGGAATCCAGTTAATGTGTTATGAATCTCCACATAGGCTTACAAGATGACCACACACAGCAATACTCATGGGCTAACGACTACTATCAAAATGAAAAAGGATCGATTGGAAGTGATAGATACTGGTAAGAGAAAAGATTTGCATGGAATAAAATATTATGCACTAAGAAAATCCTGACTATACTGCACAACACACATTTTAGCCAACATCATCTGTATGGTCTAATTATAAACAGACATGATCATTAAGAATTGTGCAATTATTTGCCAAAGATAACTGATAATTTAGTAATTCACTACCATGATCATGTTAGGCGTTACAAAATGAAAAATAATAGAAAGTGGAAACCTTATGGTTAGTTTAACGCCCTTCTTGCATTCCTTGATGACTTAACCCCCCCCCCATTTTTACATTCACCCGTAAAGTGAAAATAAGAAGAGCAGCACTAAATGTATCAATGATGGGTCACCTAAATTACCTGATTGGTAAAAAAGTGATAATACTAAGAAAAGCTCCTGTCCCCCAATAGGGTCTACAGGAATTGACAATATCAGACCGTGATCATTCTGCTGCCATACTTTCTTCCTTTCTTTATGTTTAGGTGGCACAACAGTTTATGGAGCTTATATAGGATCCCACTCCTTAACCAATATGAAAATAACACTCGACACTCAGTTGATCCATTGCAGTAAAGGTTTATTCAGACAATTCTTAGACGCTCCTATATAGACCAGCCCAGAGAGGGGGTGATTTCTCAGTGTAAACTATGTCCACTGTTCTTTGGCAGTCGGAGGCACCCATTTCTCCTACATGAAGCAGTCCAAAGCAGGGAGAGTCTCAGACGTCCAGAACACAGTGTGCATAGAGAATGTTGGTAGAGGAACAGGGCCAGGCAGTACTTATGGTGGATACTCCTGGGGATACAAGTGGAGGATGAGACTACACTGGAGAAGACAGGTGGGGAGGTGGTAACAGTAAGGGGAAAATAAGGTTTTGGTACTATCTTAGTCAGTCAAAAAAGATTGATAGCTCTCAGTTAGAGAAATATAATAAGAGAGTAAGAGAAATATAATAACTTATTGGAAGTATTCCAGGGGTTTGATTTAATAAGATGCTAAAAAGTCACTTTCCATGAAAAGATTAGTGTACTGGGGTGTCATTTTGCTGCCTTTAGCTGTTCCTGTGCATTGTAAATATATATCCAAATACACGATGTGCATGAATCAGAGACTGGGTGTGTAATTGCAACCAGATTTTTTTTCTTTAAAAGGGATTATGTCACATATCTGTCTCAGGTATCTCGGCCTCGACTTCCTTCACCTCGGTCTGTTGCCTTCTGTTGTGCTCCGCGTCAGATTTTGCAGGTAGTCTGGAGTGACTTGGTGATGTAATCCCCATGATCCCATTTAAGGCCCATTATTACAGACACATGTGCCTTTGGATTGTTATTCAAGACTCCAGTTTAGTATTCTCCACCTCTGGTGCACACCGTGTTACTTGCTGCTATCTTTGCTGCCCTTCTGACTTCACTTCATCTGTCCTGCTGCTCAAAAGATTACTGATGGTGTCCCATTCTCACTCCCCACGTACCATCCTGCCAGCTGTATCCATGTCCAGGATCCAGACCTGGGCTTAGTGGGTCCACCTTACTAGGTGAGCCTAAACAGATGAGAATCGTCCGACAACACCCCTGGCCAACTTCTCCTGCTTCCCTATAGGGGATAGGTTTCTTCTACGTGTGTACATCGAGAAAGACCTGTCAATCACCTGGAGTGGGGTGGGGAGAGGTCATATCCTCAAAGTATGTTTTCACTGAGACGCAGGAACATTTCAGAGCAAAACATGTCTGGCTGCATTCGTGCACCCAGGTTCTGATTCATGCTGCCTATGGTTTGGGGTTCCCTTCAATAAATGTTTTATTGTTGGGGGTCTGTCACTGTGGACTGATCACAATCCATCAGAATGTTATCTCCTATCGTGGAAAGTGTTTAAAATAAATAAAGTAAAACATGATAATGCACATTGAATGCTTTTGTATTGCAAATTTCAGTTACTGGAAATGGCATACTCCACCTTGGCTAAAAATACCAATCAAAAATGGAGTGTTTCTACCTTGCGAAGGTGTGACCTCTGACACCAGGTATTTTAGTTCAGAATTTATTGTGATTTTTATACGGTAAAGAGTCATTGCCACTAGATATTAATGTTCAGGGTACAGAGACACATCAGAATATCACTATGTTATTACAGAGTTTCCAGTGGTGTTAGGTCTCTGTGACAGTGGAAGGAGAATAATGTATAGCATGGCAGGAAAATACTCATCCTCAGCAATATTAGTCTCACAAATGCACAATGAGAATCAATACAATACATCCAGCTTTAAAGTACAATAGGACATATTGTTACATAGGAAGATGCCCTGAGCCGACTAAACTAACATGATAGAACTGTCTGAATAAAAATACCCCAATAATGTGCAAATCTTTTAATAGTATAAAGGGGTTGTCCACTACTAAGTTAATGGCCATAATGTGCTGCATAAAATAACTTAAAAACCCTACCGTTACCTTTTGAACCGTTGCCCCTCCTCTGATCTCAGCGCTGTCCCCCACTGGTCTCCAGACTAAAAGAATTTTACGTGACTGCTGCAATCAATCAACTGCTACTGATCAGCTGCAGCGTTCACATCCAAGCAAAAGTAACACTGTTCATCTTTTTGGCCAGAATTGCCAAGGCAGCAGATAATCAGTGGCTGCTGATTGGTTGCAGCTGTCACATGTCGTTGTTTATGTCAGGAGACCAGCAGGGGTACACAGCACTGAGATCAGGAGAGAGGCACCAATCTTGGAGATAAGTTTAGATTATTAAAGAACTATTGAGTAGTGGGCAACCCCTTTAAGAGGAAGATTGTTTTGGTAGAATATGGAGGCAATAGACTGGGACAATTTAGTTGGAGAGAGAGAGGAATCAGCTGTCTCTGGAAATTAAATAACTAGGCTAAAAGAAATCAAGAGAATAGGCTTAATAGAAGAGACTGGTTTGGGCATGTTCTGAATGGGTTATATGATTATAATTACTGATCGAAAATATGAGTGGTGCTGTGGGTGGGGAGAATAATTTAAAGGGTGCCTTTACTAGTTTTTTACCTTATGAATCATGCTCATCGCCTTTTAAAAGCATGTAAATGAGGTTCCTACAACCCCTCTATACCATCAGAGGTACCCCTGCATACCTCCAAAAAAATAATTTATTCATGTCCTGTGCTGTATGCAAATTATGTGTTCCGGTCCAATGGGTCAATCCAAATCACACTCAACGCCACTTGGTCCCGTGAAATGCTTCCTCTTCTATCTGTCTAACGCGAGACTCACACAAGCACTGTGTGGATGACATAGGAAACGCCATCCACTTCCATCCAGATAGAAGAGGCAGCACAGGTGGGATCAAGGCCTCACAGAGGGCGATCTGGATTTATCCATCAAATGGGACCACATAATTTGGATATTGTGATGGACATGAATAAAGCACTTTTTCGGAGGTATGCAGGGGCACATCTGAGGATATACGTGTTATAGGAACCTCATTTACATGTTTTTAAATGTGATGTACATGGCTTGAAAGGAAAAAAACTGGTGGCAGGTTCCCTCTATGTGGGTCACATATTGGTGATCTGATGTGGTGGGAGTAACATCTTTCTATAAAACACAATTGGAAGGGGGTCCTGTGTTTAGGGCTGGCGGAACGCACAAAATAAATATAAATAATAAGTGCGTTCGCAGCCCGAGGTCCACCGTGCAGGCAGAGCCTGCTGCTAGTAGGATGGCGGTAAGGCGAAATCTGTTACACCATAGAGTCGCTAAGGTAGAAAGGCAGAAATATGGACTGTGTCCTGTTAACTCCACAGGTATGCACAGACAACTGCTGTGCGGAAGCACCCAGCAAGCCCATAGTAACGCAATCACAATGCAATCAGACCAATCTCCTCACCGGAGGTGCCGGTATTCTAGGGGCTTATTTCAGCCGAGCCCTAACACATGCGTGCAAGATCACCCTGGCGCAAAGCACATAACGTGATTGATACTAGCGCATGGCGGCACGACCATGCCACCCTTTTATAGTAGCAACTACAGGACCTGCCAGATAAGGACCAATAGGAAACTGCTCCAGAACACAAGTGGTTTCAGGACCTTCCTGGCGGACCAATAGGAGCTGCTGCAGTACCTGAGCATGTGACCCCTGATCTCCAATGAGAGATCTTACTCTGGGCATGCTCAGAAGGGGAAAGCAAGGACTTTGTCCTAAAGACGTCTGCTCGCCGCTAACCAGTACTGGCTACAATAGCAGAGCCTGGAGGACCAGCAGTAATCCTCTGCACAATGTTAGACTGGGCGAGACGCTGGGACCGACGTCTAAGCTGAGCAGAGTCCACTGCGGCCAGAGACGGATGGGAGACCGCAGCAGGGACGGCTTGAGATTCCCCTTGTGCAGAAGTGGGAACTCGACCCCTAACATTACCCCCCTCCTAGGGCCCCCCTTCTTTGGGCCTCCCTAAGTTCAAAGGCAGCGATGAGCTGCGGAGCATGAATATGTTCGGCAGGCTCCCAGGACCTATCCTCAGGCCCATAACCCCTCCAATCCACAAAAAAAAAATGTTTTGCCCCGTACCACCTTGCACCCTACAATGGCGTTCACCTCGTAATCATCTGTAGACGATCCCGACGTCCCGGCAGATGACTTAGGCAACCGGGAGATGACCACGGGTTTTAGGAGGGACACATGGAAGGCGTCAGAGATACCAAGGTGAGGCGGAAGGGCCAAACGGTAAACCACAGGGTTCACCTGCTCGAGAACCTTGAAGGGACCCAAATAGCGCGGTGCCAACTTAGTGGATTCCACCCGTAGCCTGATGTTTCGGGCGGAGAGCCACACTAGGTCGCCAGGAGCAAATGTCGGAGTGGGACGCCGATGGGCATCGGCAGAAGACCTCATCCTTTCCTTGGAAGCCTGAATGGCATCCTGGGTGCGGTCCCATATGTCCCGTGCCTCCACAGCCCAGTCTGCCACCCTAGAGTCGGCGGAAGCCACGGGCATGGGCACCGGTACCCGCGGATGCTGGCCGTAATTTAAGAGGAATGGGGTCTGTCCGGTGGAGTCAGCCACAGCATTGTTTAGTGCAAACTCCGCCCACGGGAACAAGGATGCCCAGTCATCCTGCCTGGCAGAGACAAAATGTCGCAAGAATGTGACCAAGGTCTGGTTGGCCCTCTCTACCAACCCATTCGTCTCGGGATGATATGCAGAGGAGAGGTTTAACTCAATACAGAGTAGAAGACACAACTCTCTCCAGAACCGAGACGCAAATTGGGGACCTCGATCGCTGACAATCTTGTCTGGCATACCGTGTAGATGGAAGATGTGTCTAATAAATAATGCTGCCAAGGCCCGTGCAGAAGGTAACCGGGGTAGCGGCACTAAGTGCACCATTTTGGAGGAGTGGTCGGTGATCACCCAAATGATAGTGCAACCCCGAGACTTGGGTAAGCCCACCACAAAGTCCATCCCGACCATCTCCCAGGTCCTGTCTGCCACCAGCAAAGGAAAAAGTAACCCAGCTGGCCGTTGTCGAGGGGACTTGTTCCGGGCGCAGGAGACAAACGCCTGAACATACTCCCTGACGTCACGGGCCATATGTGGCCACCAGTATGTCCTCGCCAATAATTCTGTTGTCCTCTTTGCCCCAAAGTGTCCACCCACCCTGGACGAGTGTGCCCAAGAGAGTACCTCCGGTCGCAAATTAGTAGGCACAAAAGTCTTGCCCGGAGGCACAGACTCTAGCGAAACCGGGGCTACAGTTTTCAGGCTCTCTTCGGGGACAATAAGCCGAGGCTCCTCATCCTCCTCCTCTGATGACACTAAGGAGCGAGAGACAGCGTCGGCCCAAACATTCTTCTCACCAGAGAGAAAATGGAGGGTGAAGTGAAACCGAGAGAAGAATAGGGACCATCTGGCCAGGCGAGAATTTTGCCGCTGAGCCGTTTGCAAATATACCAAGTTTTTGTGGTCTGTGAAGACTTGGAAGGGAAAACGAGCCCCCTCCAGAAGATGTCTCCATTCAGAGAAGGCCAACTTCATAGCCAGCAACTCCCTGTCCCCGATGGAATAATTCCTCTCTGCTGGTGTAAAGGTCTTAGAAAAGAAGAAGCAGGGATGCTTCCGACCTTGAGCATCCTTTTGATAAATCCTTTTGACTGCTCCAGCACCAACAGAAGAGGCGTCCACCTCTAAAATAAACGGCTTATCAACATCAGGGCGATGTAATATGGGAGCAGATGGCAAAATGCGACTTGATGGAAGAGAACGCCGTGGAGACCTCCTCAGACCACAACTTGGGATTTGCTCCCTTCTTGGTGAGGGCTACCAAGGGAGCTACCAAAGTCGCGAAATGGGGGATGAACTGATGATAATAATTAATGAACCCCATAAAGTGCTGCACAGCTTTAAGAGAATTGGGTTCTTGCCAGTCCATTACAGCCTGTAGTTTGGCAGGATCCATAGCCAATCCCTGGGCGGAGATGATATAGCCCAGGAAAGGTAAGGACTCCTGCTCAAACACACATTTCTCCAGCTTGGCATAGAGGGAGTTTGCCCATAGGAGGTCGAAGACTTTGTTGACATCCCTCCGGTGAGAGTCTATATCTGGTGAAAAGATGAGAATATCATCCAGATAGACTACTACAGAGGTGGAGAGCATATCCCGGAAGATGTCATTAACAAAGTCTTGGAAAACAGCGGGAGCATTACAGAGCCCGAAGGCATCACCAGGTATTCATAATGCCCATCCCTGGTATTAAAAGCTGTCTTCCACTCGTCCCCTTCACGGATGCGAATTAGGTTATAGGAACCACGTAGATCTAGCTTGGTAAATACCCTTACTCCTCGGAGCCTATCAAAGAGCTCAGAGATTAGGGGCCACCGGGTAGTTAGTCTTGACGGTGATGGCGTTAAGACCCCTGTAGTCAATACATGGACGTAATTCTCCGTTCTTCTTTTGCACGAAGAAGAACCCCGCCCATGCTGGTGACAACGACTTCCTAATGAACCCTCTTGCCAGATTCTCCTAAATATACTGGGACATGGCCTCCATCTCAGGAAGCGAGAGGGGATAGCCCCCAGCCCGGATCTGCCCCCATCATCCCTCCCTATGCCATAGACTTCTATAGCCCCACCCCGGACCTGCGCCCCCATCACCCCTCCCCATGCCATGGACTTTCATAGTCCCTACCCTAGATCTGCCCCTACTCAACATCCCTATCCCTATTCCCCTTTTGTACACTTGCTTTGGCAAAACTAATGTGTATTTAGTCCTGCCAATAAAGCTTCTTTGAATTGAATTGAATTGGATAGACTCTTCCCCGAGGAGGTTCTGCTCCAGGCAGGAGATTAATAGGATATTGTAGGGGCGATGAGGCGGAAGAGTCTCCGCCGCCTTCTTGGAGAAAACGTCTGCGTATGACCAATAACACTGGGGGAGACAAGTGAGATCTATGGGTAGCTCTGTGGTGGTCACCTGAACGCACTCCCTGACACACCTGCCTCTACATGAATCACCCCAACCCAGTATCCTCCCAGAGGACCACTCAATATGGGGAGAGTGGTGAGGAGCCAAGGTACTCCCAGCAACACCTCGTCTACTCCCTCGGGCAGGACAAGAAAGGAAATACTCTCCTGATGGGATAGTCTGGTGGGTGATTTGTGAGGGCAGAGTCGATCCATTCACTACTCGCACAGTCACCGGTTTGGCGAGCATCACCAGAGGTATAGTGTGGCGGAGAGCAAAGGCAGAGGACATGAAATTCCCCTCGGCTCCAGAATCCACACAGAGCTCGGCGGTGAGAGTGGATGGACCTACAGTAATTGTCCCCTTAAAGGACAATTTGGTGGAAAATGCCGCAGTGTCTAGTGAGCCTCCTCCCAAGATCACTAGACGCGACCGTTTTCCCGACCGCTGTGGACATTTGTTGGCATAATGTCCTAACTGCTGGCAGATGTTACAGACCACGGGTACTCGAGCGTCCCGGGACTTAGGTCCTGCTCGACAAACCTCCATGGACTCATGGGAGTCGGGTGCCTGGCTGAAAGATTCCAGAGGTCTGGCGAAGGTGTGAGCCAGCCTGAACCTCTGCCTACACTGGGACCGCTCCAACCTCCGCTCGTGAAAACGGAGGTCAATGCTGGTAGATATGGCGATAAGCTTCTCCAGTGTTGCGGGAATCTCCTTGGTAGCTAAGGCGTCTTTCACATGGCCCGCTAGTCTTCTCCAAAACACGGGAATGAGGACTTTATCTGGCCAGTCCAACTCCGAGGACAGAGTCCGAAATTGGACAGCAAAACAGCTGAGCAAGGACGAACCCTGTGAACTTGCCAGGAGTTGGAGTGCCGCATCGTGGGTGACCTGAGGTCCTAGAAAGACCTTTTTTAGAGCCTCCAGAAAATGAGGTGCACTCTGCACCACACGGTCATCACGCTCCCACAGCGGGGTGGCCCACTCCAATGCTCTGCTCGACAGAAGAGATATTACAAAGCCCACTTGTGCCTGATCCGTGGGGAAACGTGCAGCCAGAAGCTCGAGTTGTATAGAGCACTGACTCACGAATCCCCGACATTGCTTGCTGTCACCAACGAACTTGTCTGGGAGTGGGAGGTGGGATAATGTGGGGACAGAGGTGGCAGTGGACACACTGGCTGCAGCCACGCTAGCAGCCTGAACAGCGACTGCGGTAACATCCACAGCTGAGGTTGTGCGCTCAAGAGCCGCCAACCTACCCTCCAGCTGCTGGATGTCCTGCAGTAGACGCTGATCGTCCGCCATTTTACTAGCCAGACCCTGGCGCTAGTATTATGTTAGGGCTGGCGGAACGCACAAAATAAATATAAATAATAAGTGCGTTCGCAGCCCGGGGTCCACCGTACAGGCAGAGCCTGCTGCTAGTAGGATGGCGGTAAGGCGAACTCTGCTACACCACAGAGTCGCTAAGGTAGAAACGCAGAAATATGGACTGTGTCCTGTTAACTCCACAGGTATGCACAGACAACTGCTGTGCGGACAGCAGCCCGTAGTAACGCAATCAGCAACGCAATAAGACAATCTCCTCACCGGAGAAGCCGGTATTCTAGGGGCTTATTTCAGCCGAGCCCTAAACACGTGCATACAATCTCCTCACCGGTGGTGCCGGTATTCTAGGGGCTTATTTCAGCTGAGCCCTAACACATGCGTGCAAGATCACCCTGGCGCAAAGCACATAACGTGATTGATACTAGCGATGCGGCACGACCTGCCACCCTTTTATAGTAGCAACTACAGGACCTGCCAGATAAGGACCAATAGGAAACTACTCCAGAACACAAGTGGCTTCAGGACCTTCCTGGCGGACCAATAGGAGCTGCTGCAGTACCTGAGCATGTGACGCCTGATCTCCAATGAGAGATCTTACTCTGGGCATGCTCAGAAGGGGAAAGCAAGGACTTTGTCCTAAAGATGTCTGCTCGCCGCTAACCAGTACTGGCTACAATAGCAGAGCCTGGAGGAGCAGCAGTAATCCTCTGCACAATGTTAGACTGGGCGAGACGCTGGGACCGACGTCTAAGCTGAGCAGAATCCACTGCAGCCGGAGACGGATGGGAGACCGCAGCAGAAGCGGGAACTCGACCCCTAACATCCTGTAATGAAAAGTTCCTGTGGCCTCCAAATCATTGTGGGAACTTTGTCCACAGGAGAGGTGACGATTTCATGGTCACTGAAGATTCAACTGCTGTATTTGTCAATTTCCTGTACTACCATAGACCCTCCATTCTAATGGTGCATTTCAGAGAACCCAAATAACACAATGGACTGGTAAGAAAAAGCAAATAAGATGCAGAAACAATACAAGCAGATGAGTAGTGCATGAAATTAAAGACAGTAACATTTGTATGCAGATAACAAATATCAGAGCATACATATACATTGTGTTTCCATGAATTCACTTCAGAATATGAGAAATGATGAGTAATTTAGCTGGATATATGCACAACCAAGTAAATAATGTAGGATTCACCTTGTGAATAAAATAACAATACATAAAATATGTACAGAAAAGACCAATGTGAATTCAGTGTGCTCCCAGTTTAGCATTTATTTTAACTAAGAGTAAATCATTTAGGAAAACTTTGAATCAAAGTAAAACTCAGCTAAAGTTTTCAGAAATTGAGTAACAGGTAAGGAGAAACAATATATTTTCCTATGGATATCTGTAAGTAATTGGTGGCCAGTAGATTGCAAATTACCAGTACGCCTCCGGATTAAGACCAGTAGTTCTTGATGTTCAATTCTTTGGCTTCTACATAACTGGGAAACTGCTTCCTCATAGGTTCATGTTTCAGTGTGACAAGGTGAACATAGTAACATATTATTTGACGTAAGTCCGTCAACTTCAATCTATAAGCACATATGTTTCAAATTCTAAGTAAAAAGTTGAAGGAAAGATGAATGCAGCACATTATCACCAAATACTGGAGGCAAATTTGCAATCATCAGCCTGAAATCTTCATGGGACGTACTTGGATGTTCCAACATGACAATGATCCAAAACACAAGTCCAAGTCAACCTGTCATTGGCTACAGCAGAACAAAGTAAATATTCTGGAGTGGCCATCTCAGTCTCCTGACCTCAGTATCATTGAGCCACTCTGGTGAGATCTCAAGCGCACAGTTCATGCTAGACAGCCCAGGAATTTACAGGAACAGGAGGCTTTTTGCCAAGAAGAGTAGTGTTATGAATGTGCTAGAGATGGTTTCTGAGCAGAGGCTCCCTCTGGTGGTTACAAACAGTACTGAACCATTCAATGAGGATTGGCAATCAGGAGTTACAGACTGGTCTGATATAAGGGAGGTTCCCTCCCACCATGGTTGCCGGTGATCAATTGTTCTTCTCTCAACTGTGTTCCTGGTTCACTTGGAAGCTTGCTGAGTCTTGCCTCTTCTGCTTTCAGATAAGATATTTTCTGTTTTTGTTTTTGTGCTTACCATTTGCATATTTCTCTGCATTTCTGTGAGGTTAGCCAGGTTCCCCCCGGGGCGCTTGGGCTCCTCTCAGTTCCGCTGGAGCCACTGTTATTTGTTCATTTGCCTTTTCCATTTTTTTCAGTGGCTGCGGCTTGGTTTTGTTGCACCAGAGAACTGATTTAGGTGGTAGAGGTCGTGTGATCTCAGGTGTTTTTGCAATCAGTAGCTTTGGCATTTTTTAGGGGGTTTTTTTGGATTGCAGTGAGTATCCTTCCTATCCTTTTCTGTCTAGGCAGTTTGGGCCCCAGCGTTTGCTCATACTATTTTCTGTCTGTGTCTGTATTTCCTCTTGTCTAGCCGCCATTACATGTTTGGGGGCTTCCTATGTTCTTTGGGGATCTGCTCCGGGCAGAAAGCTTTCCTCTTTCTATCTTTGGGTGTGGTTGATCTCTCAGGCTGTGGCGGGGCGTCTGGAACCAACGTGGGAAAGCTCCACGGCTGCCTTTAGTTGTGGTGGTTAGTCAGGGTACTGCAATCCAATAGATTCCAACCTCTCTGGTGTATTGCCATTTTTGCCTGCTCTCCCCAGCTACCAAAACATAACAGTATCACCAGCCAAACTGAAAATTGTATGGTGCTCGCAGAGGGGAAAGAGTGTGGAAAGAAAAAAGTTGTCAGAGTTGTCAGATTTTTTTTTTTTTCTGTTTCTTGCATTTTTTTCCCTCTTTTTCTCTGGGTGCTGAGGAAGATTTATTTTTTTTTCTCTCAATGGAACTTGCACAGCTGTCTGGCCGTGTGGATCAGCTTGCCACTGAGGTTCGGAGTATTGCTGTCTATCTTGCTGGGTTGCCTGTTGTGGAACCTAGGATTCCCATGCTAGATTTGTTTTTGGGAGATCGGGCCAAATTTCTGAATTTCAAAAATAACTGTAAGTTGTTTTTTGCCTTAAAACCTAAGTCCTCAGGGAACGCAGCACAGCAGGTTCAAATTGTCATCTCTCTCCTGCGCGGCGATCCTCAGGATTGTGCTTTTTCCCTGACACCTGGGGACCCTGTTTTGAGTGATGTTGATGCATTTTTTCTGGCTCTGGGGTTATTGTACGATGAGCCTAATGGCACTAATCAAGCTGAAAGAACCTTGTTGGCATTAAATCAGGGGCTTGAGGACGCTGAGTTGTACTGTCAGAAATTCCAAAAACGGGCAGTCCTAACCAAATGGAATGATGATGCTTTGGCAGCCCTTTTTCAGAAGGGGCTGTCAGAGAATGTAAAAGATGTTATGGTGGGTTTCCCTGCTCCCTCTGGTCTCAATGATTCTATGTCATTAGCGATTCAAATTGACAGACGTTTGCATGAGCGTAGAGGTATGCGTGGAATAGTGTTGCCTTGTGAGCCAGCTTCTGAACCCATGCAGTGTGATAGAGTGGCTTCTGGGGCACAGCGTCATGAGTTTCGAAAACGCAATGGGTTATGTTTCTATTATGGTGACGCCTCTCATGCTATTTCTGTCTGCCCTAAGCGGGGAAGACGTTTTGCACGCTCAGTTGTCTTGGGTAGTGTTCAGACTAAATTTTTGTTGACTGTTACCCTGATTTGCTCCCTGTCCACATTTTCTGCTCAGGCTTTTGTTGATTCGGGAGCAGCTATGAACCTGATGGATTTTGATTTTGCCAAACGTTGTGGGTTTCCCTTGATACCCCTACGGAAGTCTATTCCCCTACTGGGGATTGATTCTACCCCTTTGGCTGATAATAAACCCCAGTTTTCTACTCAGGTGATAATGAGGGTTGAACCTGATCATCAGGAGAGTTGCAAATTTTTGGTGCTGTATAATCTGCTTGACATTATTGTACTAGGTTTCCCTTGGTTACAGTCTCATAATCCTGTTTTGGATTGGAAATCTGTGTCTGTAACCAGTTGGGGCTGCCAATGTGTTAATGCCAACACTCCTGTTTTTTCTGCCTCACCCCAGTCTCAGGATGTTCCTGACTTTTTGACTGATTTTTCTGATGTGTTTAGCGAAAGTGAATCTGCATCCTTGCCCCCCCATAGGAGCTATGACTGCGCTATTGAGTTAGTGCCTGGTAGTAAATTTCCTAAAGGTCGCCTTTTTAACTTGTCTGTACCTGAACATGACGCTATGCGGTCTTATATCAAGGAGTCATTGGAGAAGGGTCATATCAGACTTATTGGTAATTTCTCTGTTATTGTTAAACCATTGACTGATTTGACCAAAAAGGGTTTTGATGTGGTGAATTGGCCTCCTGAGGGAGTCTCTGCGTTTCAGGAACTTAAGCAGAGAATCACTTCTGCTCCTGTTCTACGGCAGCCTGATGTTTCTCTGCCATTTCAGGTGGAGGTTGATGCCTCTGAAATTGGGGCAGGTGCTGTTTTGTCCCAAAGAGATCCTGAGACCTCTAAAAGTAACCCTTGTGCCTTTTTCTCTCGCAAATTTTCTCCAACTGAACGTAATTATGACGTGGGTAATCGGGAGTTATTGGCCATGAAGTGGGCTTTTGAAGAGTGGAGACATTGGCTGGAGGGAGCCAAACATCAGGTGGTGGTCCTCACGGACCATAATAATCTGGTTTATCTGGAATAAGCCAAGCGACTTAATCCTAGACAGGCCAGGTGGGCCTTGTTTTTCACACGTTTTAATTTTGTGGTTTCCTTTCTTCCTGGCACTAAGAATGTTAAGGCGGATGCCCTCTCGAGGAGTTTCCTTGCGGACTCTCCTGAGTTATCTGATCCTGCTGTTATTTTGAAAGAGGGTGTAGTTCTTTCCGCCATCTCGCCCAATTTGAGACTGGCTCTGGAATGGTGTCAGGAGGATAAACCCGAGCGCTGCCCTATTGGGAAATTGTTTGTCCCAGACCGGTGGAAAAAGAGTGTGATGTCTGAGATTCATTGTTCCGCGTTGGCCGGTCATCCGGGATTTTTGGTACCAGAGACTTGGTGAGTCAGTCCTTTTGGTGGCCTACTTTGTCTCGTGACATCAGGGAGTTTGTGCAGTCCAGTGGGACTTGCTCTCGCTCCAAGCCTTGCTCTCGCTCTAGTGGTTTGTTGATGCCATTGCCTGTGCCAAGAGACCATGGACCCATATCTCTATGGATTTTATTTCCGACCTCCCTGTTTCTCAGAGAATGACCGTTATCTGGGTGATTTGTGATAGTTTTTCCAAGATGATACATCTTGTGCCATTACCTAAGTTGCCTTCCTCCTCCGAATTGGTGCCTTTGTTCCTTCAGCACGTGGTTCGGTTACACGGCATTCCTGAGAACATTGTGTCTGACAGAGGAGTCCAGTTTGTTTCCAGATTTTGGAGGACTTTTTGTTCTAAACTTGGTGTTCAATTGTCTTTCTCCTCTGCTTTTCATCCTCAGACCAATGGACAAACTGAGAGAACAAACCAGACATTGGAGACTTATCTGAGATGCTTTGTGTCTGCTGATCAAGATGACTAGGTCTCTTTTTTACCTTTGGCTGAGTTTGCTCTTAATAATAGGGCAAGCTCTGCCACTTTGATGTCTCCATTTTTCTGCAATTTTGGGTTTCACCCTCGATTTTCTTCGGGACAGACGGAGGCTTCTGTTTGTCCGGGTGTTGACTCTGTTGTGGAGCGTATGCAGCAGATTTGGGACCAGGTAGTGGAGAGGTTGTCCCTCTCTCAGGAGAAGGCCCAGCGGTTTGCCAACCGGCATAGGACTGATGGTCCTCGGTTTAAAGTGGGGGACTTGGTCTGGTTGTCCTCAAGAAATATCCCTATGAGAGTTGCATCTCTTAAGTTTAAGCCTAGGTTCATTGGACCTTATAAGATCATGGAGATTCTTAATCCTGTTTCCTTTTGTTTACTTCTTCCAGGGACATTTAAGATCCATAACGTGTTCCACAAGTCCTTATTGAAGAGGTTTGTCGAGCCAGTGGTTCCTATGGCTGCGCCTCCCGACCCTGTTTTGGTTGTGGGCAATCTGGAGTATGTGGTTGAGAAAATATTGGATTCTCGTTTTTCTAGACGGAAACTCCAGTATTTGGTTAAGTGGAGAGGTTATGGTCAGGAGGACAATTCTTGGGTGTTTGCTTCGGACATCCATGCTAGGAGACTGATCCGTGCCTATCACCGAGCTCATCCTGACCGACCTGGTTGCACAAATGAGGGTTCGGTGACCCCTCCTTAAGGGGGGTACTGTTATGAATGTGCTAGAGATGGTTTCTGAGCAGAGGCTCCCTCTGGTGGTTACAAACAGTACTGAACCATTCAATGAGGATTGGCAATCAGGAGTTACAGACTGGTCTGATATAAGGGAGGTTCCCTCCCATCATGGTTGCCAGTGATCAATTTTTCTTCTCTCAACTGTGTTCCTGGTTCACTTGGAAGCTTGCTGAGTCTTGCCTCTTCTCCTGCTTTCAGATAAGATATTTTCTGTTTTTATCTTTGTGCTTACCATTTGCATATTTCTCTGCATTTCTGTGAGGTTAGCAAGGTTCCCCCCCAGGGGGCTTGGGCTCCTCTCAGTTCCGCTGGAGCCATTGTTATTTGTTCATTTGCCTTTTCCGTTTTTTTCAGTGGCTGCGGCTTGGTTTTGTTGCACCAGAGAACTGATTTAGGTGGTAGAGGTCGTGTGATCTCAGGTGTTTTTGCAATCAGTAGCTTTGGCATTTTTTAGGGGTTTTTTTGGATTGCAGTGAGTATCCTTCCTATCCTTTTCTGTCTAGGCAGATTGGGCCCCAGCGTTTGCTCATACTATTTTCTGTCTGTGTCTGTATTTCCTCTTGTCTAGCCGCCATTACATGTTTGGGGGCTTCCTATGTTCTTTGGGGATCTGCTCCGGGGCAGAAAGCTTTCCTCTTTCTATCTTTGGGTGTGGTTGATCTCTTGGGCTGTGGCGGGGCGTCTGGGACCAACGTGGGAACGCTCCACGGCTGCCTTTAGTTGTGGTGGTTAGTCAGGGTACTGCAATCCAATAGATTTCAACCTCTCTGGAGTATTGCCGTTTTTGCCTGCTCTCCTCAGCTACCAAAACATAACAGTGTAGGCAGCTTTACCACTTGCGAAAATAAAGAACCTCATCCACAAACTACCACAAAAGACTTCAAACTGTCATTAATGTTAGAGGAGGCAATACACAGTATTAAGAAATGTGGTATGTGAACTTTTGATCAGGGTCATTTGGCTTTCTTCTGGCGACTCGACCATGCAGGCCGTTTTTCTTCAAGTGCCTCCTTTTTGTGCATCTTGAAACAGCCACACTGCTAGTTTTCAGAGAGTCCAATATTTCAGCTGATGTTATTTGTGGGTTTTTCTTTGCATCCAGAACAATTTTCCTGGCATTTGTCACAGGTCACAGGTGAGGATGTTACCTTTAGTAGACATTCAAACCCATTTGTGTCAACTTCTGTGCATGTTCTCAGGCTAAAATCACCAGGGTATGTAAACTTTTGAGCACAACTGTATGTCTCAGGGTCCAGGAAGAGCACTAACTACAATAGGTGAAGAAGTCACAATCGCACCAGGGCCTGGAGCCTAAGGAGCCCTAAAAGGCTCTTTGGCCTATAAGAAAGGCTAATGGTATTAAACACTGGCAAAAATCAGGGGCCCCGTTGGAGCTTTTGTATTGAAGCCCATGAGCTTCAAGTTATGCCACTGCCTTGACCCCATGAGCTATATGGTCCATAATTTGCTTATGAAATTTATTACAATTACTTCAACTTTTTATAGAGCTACAGAGAAGCTGTTGGGATTCTAGTAGATAGTGTCTTGGCATTAGGTACTATTTATACTGTCAACGCTTATGATTCCCATGATGCCCTCCATTCTTAATCCATGTATAGAAAATACCATTTGGTTGAACACTCGTTATGAAAAGTCAATCCAACCAAAACCAGTATATTTGGTTGACTGTAATCTAATGTATGGTCAGCCTAGTGTATGGTTAACCTAAAGACCCCCATACACAAAAGTTGGTTGAGCACTCCAATATCAGTAGTCTAATATGATCAGACTCAACCTTTGACAGATGATGCTGGGTTGAGAGAAGGATCTGGCTAAGACACACAAAGAGTAGTATGGAAGTAGCTAATTCTTAGAGAATGCTGGAATGCTCAACTCAGCTGAGTGTTCCTATATATGGAGGGGTCAGGAGAGATAACTGCCAGCTGATCGTTTGGCTGACGTGTATCTCATGTGTTTGGTGGTCTGTTGTGAATGTTTTGGAAATGAATTCTGAGCAGAAGCTCCCTCTGGTGGTTACAAACAGTACTGAACCATTCAATGAGGATTGGCAATCAGGATTCACAGATTGGCTTGATATAAGGGAGGTTCCCTCCCATCATGGTTGCCGGTGATCAATTGTTCTTGTCTCAACTGTGGTTCCTGGTTCACTTGGAAGCTTGCTGAGTCTTGCCTCTTCTTCTGCTTTCAGATAAGATATTTTCTGTTTTTGTTTTTGTGCTTACCATTTGCATAATTCTCTGCATTTCTGTGAGGTTAGCCAGGTCCCCCCCCCTGGGGGGCTTGGGCTCCTCTCAGTTCCGCTGGAGCCATTGTTATTTGTTCATTTGCCTTTTCCAGTTTTTGCTGTGGCTGCGGCTTAGCTTTGTTACACCAGAGAGCTGATTTGGGTGGTGGAGGTTGTGTGATTCAGGTGTTTTTGCAATCAGTAGTGTTGTGGTTTTTTGGGGTTTTTTTTGGATTGCAGTGAGTGTCCTTTCTGTCCTTTTCTGTCTAGGCAGATCGGGCCCCAGCGTTTGCTCGTGCTGTTTTCTGTCTGTGTCTGTATTTCCTCTTGTCTAACCGCCATTACATGTTTGGGGGCTTCCTATGTGCTTTGGGGATCTGCTCGGGGGCAGATAGCTTTTCTCTTCTATCTTTAGGTGTAGTTAATCTCTCAGGCTGTGACGAGGCGTCTAGGACCAACGTAGGAAAGCTCCACGGCTGCCTTTAGTTGTGGTGGTTAGTCAGCCTACTGCAATCCAATAGATTTCAACCTCTCTGGTGTATTGCCGTTTTTGCCTGCTCTCCTCAGCTATCAAAACATAACAGGGGTCTTTATTTATCACCCTTTTTACATTAAGTAGATAAATGATAATATACGTTGTAGCCCTGAGGGTCTTCTTCACTTTTTAAGGGGTATTATAAAAATCAGCCTATATAACATGTAATCCAGAGTTATTCCAACTGGGAATTACAAGTAAAAGCTGCAAAATCTGGACTGTAGTGATAGGTGTGGATATATTACTGGTGCAAGCTTTTAAGCTGCACAGGAGCTAAAGCGATAAAGGGGCCACTACCACCTCCAAAGCAGGCATTGTCAAGAGCTATTAATCTTAAAAGGGCCCATTTATTCGTCTTGCACAGGGGTCCTCTTCGGTCTGTGTCCACCCTTGTGTAGTGACAGATGATATTTCTGATTGACGCGGTCACTAATCAATTTAAAGAAGCATTTGCAGGTGAAAAAAAAACAGAATGGTCACAGTGATTCTGCCATTGGGAACGGAGAGAAGCAAAAGCTAGAGATATAAAGCAGAGGCCAGGGGAAAATGAATGCAGAATGCTAGGAGACCTCGGAGGGATGTAAAGATGTAAGCCACTGAGCAGAGGTAGAATGTGTGACTTCTAACAGATTTCTTACTTTCTTGGCTCATAAACTACAGATGATGGTCACAGCTGAATGGTGCTCAATCCAATAGTTTCTTATGGGGTCTGGTACTTATTTTTTATGCCCGTATCCTCCACGTCTGAAGAGTGAATTATTGCAGAGTCCAATGTAAATTCAGAATGATCAATCCTTCAGAATGGTTATGTCAATATTACTTTCAATAAAAGGTTCCCTTGCTTTAAAAGCCCAAGGAGAATCTCATCAGGTACCCAACACCAAATTCAACATACAGCTGCACGGACTGTAATTGTCTCCCTTTTAGAGTATCGCCCTAAGCAGTAAGTAATGCATTATGTGGTAGATTTTCTATCACCTTCTCAATAAGCTAACATGATAATATATATTGAGTCTGGAAACAAGTAATACAATCTCATTCCTACAATACTCATTAAACGTAACAGCGTTCGATCAAAGGGAAAATTAATAATGAACATTTACGGAACACAAAATCCCTTTGTGGAAGGATATTACAAAGATATTACAAAAAAGCATCGCAAAATGAACAATGTAAATTGATAACGTTCTGAATAGGTTTTTAAAAAGCAAAGACTGAAGAGGTTTATTACTTAGGACACAGAATATTATTATTTTTTAATAGCCTTTTATATCTATTTTGTATGTGAAAGGAAATGGATAGCGGTGAAATTATACTTTCGACTTTCAAAATTAAAAGAAATCATTTACTGAATGGGTCGACTCGTATGTCATAGAAATTGCTATGATTGGTAAAAAGTTAAAAGAAAAATGGAGTTGTCTTATGTTCCTCTCTTCTAGAAGAACATAGCAAAGCACTAAAGATGAGTAAATCTAATTTGTATAGAATTTTTAGGAATTTGCCAAACCCGGCGAATTCAAACAATTTCCGATTCGATTTGCATAAATCACCAAAAATAGCTACCGTAATTTGACATATTGTGGAAGATTTCATTTGTCAGAGAAGACTAATATGACCCCTTAGCTTCTCCATAATGTCTTTCAGCTATCACATTACAAGGTATAGTACAGCCCATCTGGAGGATCTATCATGGCCAGTATAAAAGCCAAAATAAGAAATGCAGCAGCAATTGTTGGGTGAATAGGAACAGGAAGAAAACATCACAGGTTAAGATAGGGAGAGAAAGTGATAAAACATTGATGAAACTCTACAGTACAGCAATGAATAACTGCTACCAACCATGTACCCATAGCCATATATGTTAAAGTCACTGTGACTAAGGTTGTGACTGTGTTAAAGACTTTAAATGGGGTGGATACCATCCTAGAAGACTGCAGATTGCTATCACATGTCTTTAGGCCATTTGGAAAACTTTTAATTTGGAACCAAAATTTAATGTAGCTTAAATGTAATTCCAAATACACGCTAAGCCTCTGTTCTCTTGATTATTAGACCATACCAGGGTGCCCTGTTAGAAACCCAAAATGATGCATGGCATTACAAGTTGAGTGTGCGGTGTAAGGAGTAGGACTGATCTGAGTGAGTTTTGAAGCTACATAGCTATACCAGGTAGTAACAAAATTAAAACTTACTCAACATGTTTTGTTTCAAAGAACAGACACATGCAAAATTGACCCATTACATAACTGATGCAAACCGGAGTAGAGGGCACATTAATCATTATGGGTTCCATTATGTGTCAGTTTTTAGAATAACAATAAAAAAGTTTTGCATGCTGCTCTTTTTCTTCTCTTCTAAAAACAACACAAGCAGAATCCAGATGGACCCAAAATAATCACTGCCTCCCACTTCAATTTGCATTTGGTTCATAATTGATCTGCACATTAAATCCATTTGTCGGCTACTCTGGATCAATAGGTTAGGTTATGAGTTTGTCTACTTACAATTTTAAAATCTATTAAACGGAACACACAAAAGTAGTGTGCAAATTGAAATGTTAACAGAGCCTAAAAGTATTATCACCAAATGTTACAGGATAAAATCCAGAATTCCAAGACCAATATTATCAGTAATAACACTATATAAGGGTAAATGTCATTTTACTGGTCATTGCCAAAGATGACTGTACCATGACCAATGTTACAAAGAACAAAGATTCCAGCATCAGGATCTTCATTAAAAGCTCAATCTATTAGGTAATTATTAAAAAACATGAATATGAAAAAAGATATTCAGATGAAAAATCATGTCTCAACCACAAAAGGGGGATGATATGGGCAAACGGGTTTCAGACGGAAGTCTTTACTCATTGCAATAATTAAAGACTTCTGTCTGAAACACGTTTGCCCAGATCATTCCCCTTTTTGTGGTTGAGATATGATTTAAAATAACAGTGGGGAAATGCATAATCAAAAGTTGCAATTAGAGTTACAGTATCTAGTGTTCTCCTCCCAATGGGCAAAAATTTAGCTCACATCCTTAATATTGTCTATAAATTCTCTGGTCAATGTACAGTGACTTGTTACAGTAAAGATGTATATCTTAGTACCGTGTTAGCCAGTAGATAGAAAAATATTTAGAATTGAGAGTCCTCAGTGGTTGATACCTTTTAATGGCTAACTGAAAAGATGGTAACAAATTGCAAGCTTTCGAGACTACTCAGGTCTCTTCATCAGGCAAAGACTAATACAAAATCTGAAGAATCACATATTTGTATGCCACAACTGTTCATCCCTCTCCCATAATGACAGTTCTGCTTCACGTCACTTGTCTCATCTATTGTATTTTTTCTGTGCTGTGTTGTGTACAAATATGTGATTCTTCAGATTTTGTATTAGTCTTTGCCTGATGAAGAGACCTGAGTAGTCTCGAAAGCTTGCAATTTGTTACCATCTTTTCAGTTAGCCATTAAAAAGTATTAACCACTGAGGACTCTCAGTGACTTGTTAGAAACTTCAGCCAGAACTTAGAGCACATGTCCTGCTGGTACCTCTCTTTGTTATACCAGAACAAAAATTGTGCACTTTAACACCTTTTTTGCACCTTAGCTTAAATGTGCATCAAGGACCCTCTTATTGTACTACTGTCCACATCATCACCAGCAGGTGGATAGCTATATTACATAGACACACTTTCATTGTGCCTGGTGACTGCCAGGATCAGAAGAGAAAATTAAATCCAGTCAGGTAAAGGAAATCTGACAGTAGGTTTGTGCTATGTAATCTTAGAACAGCATATCAAAACATGGAAAATCTTAAATTTCTGAAAAACACCGCAAAAACATAAAATCAAATAGGTCTTTGCTATGTAATCTTAGAACAGCATGGTATTGGGGCAGAGAGCCTAATTCCAGTGATATGTCACTTACTGTACTGCTTGGTGCAGTTTTGATAGCATCCCGTTTTTTTTGTTGTAGATGTAGCAGTGCTCAAATTGTGAGCTATGTATAACCCCGCCCCCACCACTGATTGGCAGCTTTCTGTGTACACTGTGTGCAAGCTACCAATCAGTGGTGGGGGCGGGGGAACACAGACTATCTGGACTGCCTGGCACATGACAGCTAGTCCTGTAGTAATATTCTCTTGCTGAAAAAACACTGATTGTATTGAAACTACAGCACACAGCCTAGTAAGTGAAACATTCCTGGAATCAGGCTCTCTTGCCCCATAATATGCTGCTCTCCAATGAAATAGCAAAAACCTCTTAACAAATCCCCTTTAACTCTCTCAGTACCGCAATGAACCCTGATCACAAAACTGGTTTTTATAGACTAAACTATTGCTTCAGACACTACAAATGTGTATAAAAAAATGTTTTTAATTCTTCCTTATGCAAAGAGATTTCAGTCAAATCAAAATGTATTAAATTGGCTAAGTACAAGTTTACAATAATCGCTTGTAATAATGTATATAAAATATTTTGCATGTCTTCTCTAGAAAAGTCCAAATGCGACAGATGCAGATTCCAGAAGATGTTTATGCTTCTCATTACTCTTGGATTTCTCATCGGGACAGCGGTGGGAGTTTACATCTTAGGTATCGTACAGAGATTTATAATTCCTTTTGACTTGGCTAATTCTACTTTAAAGGAACATTAACTCTGTCTGCGGCTTATAGCAATGACACAGATGTGTAAATGCTCCGGAGATTCTCACATCTGTACATCTGTGACATAAAGTACCAGTCATGGGGATAGACTTCCATAGACTTCTTAGTCCCATGGAAAGATTCGGCAGTGCGCTGCCATTTCCAGAATGCACAGACAGGATCCCTAAATTATTCATTTCTGCACAGAAAACAGTCGGCGTCAGAACGCCTATGAGCTTTATTCCGAACCGAGCTGCATACGTGATGGCTCAAACCACTATAATGAAAAAAACAAGATGGACCATTATACTGCTAATATTCTCCCTTTGCAACATATGAACATGCACTAAAACTTTTGCAAATGAATAGCCGATCGAGTCTTTTTTGCAAATTCACCAAAAACTGCTCTCACTAAAGTAGTTTTAAATTCAGCTTCTATCCTTGTAGGTCTCATGATGGCTAATTATACAGAATCATCTATTTCTGCCAATATCTATATATTTAATTTAGAGCCATGCGGAAATATCTAACAGGCCCCAGTTGACGGCTTGATGTCCCGCACTTAAATCAAATGAATAAAATGTGCAACTCTGCTAAAACGGCATGTTAAAAATAAATAAGGGAAAAGCGCAATTACCAGCATCGAAAGACTCCAAACGCCTAGGAACTTGAGAAAGGAGAAGTTACGGCTTAATGTTAAAAAATATCAAACCACACACGAGCAAGCTAAGATAACACCTTATCCTAGAACTACTTCTTTCATATTCGTCCATTATCACTTTCAGATGTCAGTGATATGAAATAAATATTTCAAGCTTTTGGGTATTATAGGGTTTTACCCTATCATGTATGAACTTTACTTAAGCTCTCCAAATAGTGCTACTTCAATGCCGCTGCTTCGATCTTTGATTGGCAGCAGTGACGCCACATCTACAGTGCTGCAGCCAATCACTAAGCTCAGCATGTAAATGGCATGAGCTGCTGAGCTAAGTGATTGACTGTCGCAATATAGACGTGATGTCAATGCTGCAGCTAAACAACTGATCCTAGGGCAGTGGCAGAGAGGCATCGTTGGACCGTGGGAAAGTAAAAAAAAAGCTAAGTTTATTATTTTACACTGAGTCAAAAAAATCTTTAAGGGGACAACTAAAGATGAGCCAATCGATTTGATTTGAATCAGATTTTATGAAATTTGGAGGTACCATGCAAATTCAAGCAATTTTCATTTCAATTCAACCTAATTTACCATTGACTTTGTACACATTACAGAATATGGCATCACCCAGAAAAGGATCATATGACCTCAGTCGCACTGGAGCACTCAGGCGAGCAAGCGCACTGGCTTTCTCATAATGTTTTGCAGCTGGAGCATCAAACAGTATAGCACTGATAATCAGGAGGGACTGTCTATATAAAAGCAGAGGCAGGGAATGCAGCAGCCATTTTAGGGTGATTTTAGGATAGTGAGAGGATGTCAGAACGCACAGCTCAGATAAAGGAAGAGAAAGCCCTAAAACACTGAACGATTACTCCAGACCTTAATGTGTTGATAGCGGGAGGGAGCAGTAGGATAGGTTCCTGCAGCAATGTCAGACTCAATGTGATTGATCAGTGATATGGTGGAACTGCCATCTGTCCTACTGCACAATAGTTTTTACAGAAATACATTTGAAATCAGTGTCAGTCAGAGACGGCGAGGTTGATTGTCACAAGGGACTGTACCAAGCTTTTACGTTAATTGTACAATCTTTTTTGTGAAAAGGAATAATTGTTTGTTTAAATACAAAATAAAATTCCCCAAAATCCAGACTGTTAACTGCAACTGTCTACCTCTAAAGTGTGCGTGTTGCAAACAATTTCACTTGTCAAATCTTACATCCATATACATCACCCTAATATAATGCCATGCTGCTGGTGCTCGGTTCACCCACCTATCATTTTTTATTACAGCCTTTTTGGAGAGGAAGTTGATTTTTTTTTTTAAATTGATGCTTTTTTTTTTAATGAAGACATTTATATGTGCATGCCTGTTTTGTACCCCTGATTTATTAGATCAATATGACAACCGTACATACCTATACTGCGGCATGCTTTCATATTTACTTTCTACGAGTACCTAGCTATTTTACCTAGCATTTCTTGTTATGTCTTTTATGGCAAGAGTTGAATAACTGGGATTGAAAATATTGAGAAAAGTTATAGTGTTGTACAAAATGGGTAAAGGAAAAGTGGCAATGACAAAAGAAAAAAGCATAGAACGGCTAAGAATGTGGGAGCTGCTAGCAGCAGCAGAAGCACCACCACGACCACCGGCACCAGCTGTCCGGGCAGTAGCATTACTAAACACAGGTCACAATTGGCCTCCTCTACTTCTGGCAAGTAGGGTTGAAAGTGTGGGTGTTATGGAATATATGGCACATAGTAGGTTTGAAAGTGTGGGTGTTATGGAATATATGGCAGGTCACCTGTCTTAGACACAACTGAGTGATGTTACCTCTGATAGCGACATTGTCAATTTAAGTCAGTGGTTTACACAGAATGGTCTGTCTGATCATAAATGATGAAGATAGATTATTTTATTACCTTTTGAAATTTATTCATTTTTTTAAGTCTGTTACCATTTGTTTCTAGGGTAAGGCCACTTTGACCTTAGTAAGGTTGTGTTTGTGTTAAAAGGAATCTGTCAGCAGATTGTTGCTATTTTAACAGAGGACATCATGAGATGGGGTTAAAACACAAAATCATCCATGTCTCACATTTCAAGCTGTGTGCTGTTGTTTACTTAGACTGAAAGTTTTGCCAAATGGTATTTATCATTGCTGGGACTAGCTGGCATGAGGGCTCTTGTCTGACTTTGCAACCTACTATAATTGACAGCTTACTGTCTATAGACAATGTACATACAGAGCCTGGTGTGGACAGGGGCAGCTGTGGTGTGGGCAAGGTTAGCTGTTGTGTGGGCAGGGGCAGCTTTCTAAGCTGTACAGCACTGCTAAATCCAAAAACTCTGATTGTGTCAAAACCACTGCACCCAGTAAACTAAGTGATGCATCGTTGGATTCAGAGTTTCTTTGCCTACATCATGCTACTGTCAGATGAGGTAGCAAAAACCTTTAGGCAGATTCCCTTTAAACAGCTTGAAATCAGTTGGATAAAGTCCTAGTAGACCTCAAGGTGCTGAACACGTCTTTTCAGGGCAGTTGGAGACTTTAGAATATTCTTGGTTTTCAAAATTCTATTGATCCTGGAGTATTTGGTTTTCAAAAGATTCAGGATGAAAACATCTTCATCAATACTTTCTAATATAAGGTACTGATTTAATATGATGGGTAATTCACCTTTGTTTATGCGAATGGCCAAGAAAATACATCATTAGTTTTTGTCATTTGCTGTTCTTAGACAGCGCCTTTAGTAAAACATCCTGCAAAGATCTAGCAGTCCTACACGCCGCGCTGCCAGGAGAATGAGTATATTCCTAATTAGCTCTTTAGTGAATGATTTATGGCCACTATTACATATCATTTATCAGCATTTTAATAGCTAAAAGATAACCTTCATTAGGTTCCCACATAAAGATGAAAAGATGTGATATATAACTCATGTAAATGGTCTCAATGTACAGTCATGGCCAAAAGTTTTGAGAATGACACAAATATTATATTTTCACATGATCTGCTGCACTCTGGTTTTTATGTGTGTTTGACAGATGTTTTTATCACAGACAGAAATATAATAATTGCAAACATATGAGTAAAAAAAGCTTATATTGACAGTTAGAATGAGTTAATGCAGCAAGTCAATATTTGCAGTGTTGACCCTTCTTCTTCAGGACCTCTGCAATTCTCCCTGACATGCTCTCAATCAACTTCTGGACCAAATCCTGACTGATAGCAGTCGATTCTTGCACAATCAATGCTTTCATTTTGTCAGAATTTTTAGGTTTTTGTTTGTCCACCCGTCTCTTGATGATTGACCACAAGTTCTCAATGGGATTAAGATCTGGGGAGTTTCCAGGCCATGGACCCAAAATCTCTATATTTTGTTCCCTGAGCCATTTAGTTATCACCTTTGCTTTATGGCAAGGTGCTCCATCATGCTGGAAAAGGCATTGTTGATCGTCAAACTGCTCTTGGAGGGTTGGGAGAAGTTGCTCTTGGAGGACATTCTGGTACCATTCTTTATTCATGGCTGTGTTTTTAGGCAAGACTGTGAGAGAGCCGATTCCCTTGGCTGAGAAGTAACCCCACACATGAATGGTTTCAGGATGCTTAACAGTTGGCATGAGACAAGACTGGTGGTAGCGCTCACCTTGTCTTCTCCGAATGAGGCGTTTTCCTGATGTCCCAAACAATCGAAAAGGGGATTCATCAGAGAAAATAACTTTACCCCAGTCCTCAGCAGTCAACTGCCTGTACCTTTTGCAGAATATCAGTCTGTCCATGATGTTTTTTCTGGAGAGAAGTGGCTTCTTTGCTGCCCTCCTTGAGACCAGGCCTTGCTCCAAGAGTCTCCGCCTCACAGTGCGTGCAGATGCACTCACACCTGCCTGCTGCCATTCCTGAGCAAGCTCTGCACTGCTGGTAGCCCGATCCCACAGCTGAAACACTTTTAAGAGATGGTCCTGGCGCTTGCTGGTCTTTCTTGGGCGCCCTGAAGCCTTTTTGGCAACAATGGAACCTCTCTCCTTGAAGTTCTTGATGATGCGATAGATTGTTGACTGAGGTGCAATCTTTCTAGCTGCGATACTCTTCCCTGTTAGGCCATTTTTGTGCATTGCAATGATGACTGCACGTGTTTCTTTAGAGATAACCATGGTTAACAGAAGAGAAACAATGATGCCAAGCACCAGCCTCCTTTTAAAGTGTCCAGTGGTGTCATTCTTACTTAAACATGACAGATTGATCTCCAGCCATGTCCTCTTCAACACCCACACCTGTGTTAATGGAGCAATCACTGAAAAGAGGTTAGCTGGTCCTTTTAAGGCAGGGCTGCAATGATGTTGAAATGTGTTTTGGGGGATAAAGTTCATTTTCTAGCCAAATATTGACTTTGCAAGTAATTGCTGTTAAGCTGATCACTCTTTATAACATTCTGGAGTATATGCAAATTGCCATTAGAAAAAGTGAAGCAGTAGACTTTGTAAAAATTAATATTTGTGTCATTCTCAAAACTTTTGGCCATAACTGTATCTCTACACAACAGAAAGATGGATTTCTGTTTGCTTTAGATTGTATTACAGGATTATACCAGCATTAATATGTTACACGACCTTGAACGGGACTTCGTAAAGCATGCTCAGTTACTACTTTTTACCAAGTTTAGAAGATTCCACTGCTATGTAAATGTGATTTACTGGGTCATGGGCTTGATATTCTGCTAGAAAGGTATTAATGTTGCAATAATGGGGCTGTAGGGATTATGTCCATGTCTAAAACTCTGTCACAAATCCTCTGTCTGCTCTCTCAGATATTACGTAATGATAATTAAATACTGCAAAGTCAGCAGAAATAAAAACACTGGGATCCAAAACAAAGGAGAAAGATTGCATACAGAAAAGTCCCACAACCACCATCTATGTGAGTCGCACGTACAGGGCTTGGGGTACTCGGCACCGAGCCCGTTCACTTCAATGGGGGAGAGATCACGGGTAGCGCGGCTCGGTCCGTTGCCCTGGGCGCTCATTCAACGGGATATTTACAGGGGATTTAGAAATGTTCGTGACGCCACCAGTGGTTTCTGATCAGGGTGACCAGCGCTGCAGGGTGAATCCTCCGAGGGGTTGTTATTGGGCAGCAAGGTGTTAAGTCTTCCACAGGTAAGACTGATCCCTCGAGGTATATGGCGGTGCAGGGGTGCAAGCAATAAGGCAGACACACACAATGAGTCTATTTCCGTACCTTTACTGGTGATATTTGCAGGCACGTCCCGGGAAGCTGCTCAGGGTGGAGGATGCACGTCAAGTAATCACTGAGTAGGTGTAAAGCCTCCTTACTTCTTGATGTGTGTGAGTTTCTAACTTGCATAAAACAACGTTTAACTCCTTCTCTTTACTACGCCCGGCTGATCTTGTGATGAGGTCTTCTTGTGGACAGAACAGTGTCTCTATGGCGGTACCTGCCAGACCCCCGTCTTCCTAACCTCAGTTACGTATCAGCACTGCTGGGCCCCTGCGACTTGAAGTCCAGGTCTCCGGTTTTTCCCACTAGCTGTGAAGATACTAGCAAGCTCGGACCCGGTGTCCGGTAGTGCAGAGTGGAGGTTAGCTATCAATGCTGGTTGACCTCTGTCACTCTCTCTGTTCCTTTTTCCGCTTGACTGTCGTCCTACTCGCACACTTAACATAAGCACAGGCAGCAGTAGATGTCAGCTTTCTTCTCTTAAACTTCCTCAGGCCTCAGGCTAATCTGAAAGGAGTCTCTCCCCGGTGTTCTGAGGAGTTCTTATCTCTCCCTCACAGCTCGTCTGAGGTAACTGTGTTCTGTGAAGTTCTGCTGTTCTGAGGTAACACCAACAACTCACTAACCAGCAGCTAGACTGCCTTCATCTCACTGCTGTCTCAAGGGCTCCCTCTGATGGAACCAGGAAAAATGTCAAGTGTTGTGTGCTTATCAGGTGATTGTGAATTACCTTTCATGCATCCTCCTGGGTACATGTGGCACCAAGCGCAGCTGGGCTACACATCCCCCCCTAGTTAATATCAGCACTCCCGGGCTGAAAAAGAAAACAATTTTTATAACATAACAATAAACATAACTCATCCCTTGCGGGAGGTAAGGACACTTCAAACGTTACAATGTGTACAAATGGCAATAGAAAAATATCAAATACTTTCACACAAATAAATACAGGATACTTGTGGAGGACCCGCACCAAACCTCCCACGGGGATCCTGGGTGGGCTGCAGGACTTCTTTGCTGCAAACCTCACTCAAGGCCACACCATACGGGTTTTTCTTCTGAGGTAGAATGGCTTACGTAAAATCAAGATGGAGCACCGAAGTGCCAACTATTTACATTACAGTTTTTGGGCTGGCAAAGTCCTCAGCCACGCAGTCCTTTAAAAGAAACACATTTCACATTACCCAAACTGGGGTATACTACTTCAGCATGTAAACATTATCATCATATAACATTCTCAATAAAGTGCAATTTTCTTCATAACTTTGGTACAGTTCAGTAAACCCTGTCTGGGTCATACTGGATTAATTTGCTAGGACTACTCTTGGTACCTAACAGGTAACCTTCCTTTCGTTGTGCGTACTGACCTACGTGGTGTGGTGTCAGGTATAGTAGCCTCTGGCCTATCTGTCCTGCGTGCTGGCAAACTGTAATACTGCCTTAACCTCTCTAGGGATCTGGCAAGCATACTGGTGGCTGGGCGATGCGGTTCTGTTTCACTAGGGGATTCTTCTGGTAGTTCCACGTCTTGAGGTTCCATTTCTTGAGACTCTACTTCTAAAGGTGCTACAGGAGCAGGTTCCTCTTGTACTATTCCTTCTGCTGCGGCAACTGGCTCAAATGGACGTTGAAGCGCTTCTTGTGGTTGGTAAAATTGAAGTACTGGAATAATCACAGCATCCCCGATACAAGGCCAATCTGCAGGAAAATCTCCTAAGTCCGTGTGTATGACTTCACCTGGTTTCTCTTTTTCCATAACAGGTTCTTCCTCGGGAAGTTTTAACATGTCTGGACACAGTTTTAGGTGGTCTCTGGATACCGTGGTGGTCGTCTTTCCTCCATCCGGAGATCTGTTTCAGTGCGGTCCTCAAAAATAGTCTGTAGCTTTAAGAAAATTGAAAGCACTGATTCCTGGTCTGCAGCTGTCCAAGACTCTACTTCCCTTTCTGCAGCACCAGTCAATTGTCCCAATACCACTGAAGCTCTTTGTTTCTCTGTCATAGGGTACATGTCCATTATGCTGCATATTTTGCGCTTTAACCCTGACAGGGTATCCGGCTTACCGCTATACTGAGGGAGCCACTTTGCTCCAGGCAGGTATGGGAGCTTCAGCGGTACTATCGGGGCCACCGGACCTGATGAGGGGCCAGCGTTTCCATCCTGCGCTGCAGCGCCTGCGGGTAAGTCACCGGAGCGGTCGCCCTGGGCCGCGTTGTCAGCTTGTGGCTGCGAAATGTCTGCGCCCCCCTAGTTAAGCGTGGCCTACCTTCTCCTGAAGGCTGCAGCTCTGCCAGGCACAGCGATGTGGAAGGACCTGCGTCGCCGGCGCTGACGTCAGCGCGATCACGGAAGCTCCTCACAGGACCTGCCGCCGCGTCAGCGTTGGGGGCGTGTCCGGGACTCCGCGCGCTTTCTGCAGGTACGCCCCTTCTCTTTGCGCTGTAGCGCTGTACTTTGGCGGGCAATGGCGGACAATTGTCGCCAAAAATCACAACAACAGTAACACAGTCACTTGCACAAAAACAGTCCACTTAGGCACACGGGACTCACATATAGCGAGCTTCTTATCCTGTTCGTGACGCCAAAAAGATAAGTCGCACGTACAGGGCTTGGGGTACTCGGCACCGAGCCCGTTCACTTCAATGGGGGAGAGGTCACGGGTAGCGCGGCTCGGTCCTTTGCTCTGGGCGCTCATTCAATGGGGATATTTACAGGGGATTTAGAAATGTTCGTGACGCCACCTGTGGTTTCTGATCAGGGTGACCAGCGCTGCAGGTTGAATCCTCCGAGGGGTTGTTATTGGGCAGCAAGGTGTTAAGTCTTCCACAGGTAAGACTGATTCCTCGAGGTATATGGCGGTGCAGGGGTGCAAGCAATAAGGCAGACGCACACAATGAGTCTCTTTCCGTACCTTTACTGGTGATATTTGCAGGCACGTCCCGGGAAGCTGCTCAGGGTGGAGGATGCACGTCCAGTAATCACTGAGTAGGTGTAAAGCCTCCTTACTTCTTGATGTGTGTGAGTTTCTAACTTGCATAAAACAACGTTTAACTCCTTCTCTTTGCTACGCCCGGCTGATCTTGTGATGAGGTCTTCTTGTGGACAGAACAGTGTCTCTATGGCAGTACCTGCCAGACCCCCGTCTTCCTAACCTCAGTTACGTATCAGCACTGCTGGACCCCTGCGACTTGAAGTCCAGGGTCTCCGGTTTTTCCCACTAGCTGTGAAGATACTAGCAAGCTCGGACCCGGTGTCCGGTAGTGCAGAGTGGAGGTTAGCTATCAATGCTGGTTGACCTCTGTCACTCTCTCTCTTCCTTTTTCCACTTGCCTGTCGTCCTACTCGCACACTTAACATAAGCACAGGCAGCAGTAGATGTCAGCTTTCTTCTCTTAAACTTCCTCAGCCCTCAGGCTAATCTGAAAGGAGTCTCTCCCCGGTGTTCTGAGGAGTTCTTATCTCTCCCTCACAGCTCGTCTGAGGTAACTGCGTTCTGAGAAGTTCTGCTGTTCTGAGGTAACACCAACGACTCATTAACCCGCAGCTAGACTGCCTTCATCTCACTGCTGTCTCAAGGGCTCCCTCTGATGGAACCAGGAAAAATGTCAAGTGTTGTGTGCTTATCAGTTGATTGTGAATTACCTTTCATGCATCCTCCTGGGTACATGTGGCACCAAGCGCAGCTGGGCTACACATATGGATGTCAATGTTACCCACCTGTCACGCTTCCTGTGCCGTGAGCATCCATGTGGTCTTGTGCACCAGCGCTACCTGTCCGTGCTGCATTAGAAAGTACTATATGGACTAAAGACTTCTAGGATCCACCTCTACAGATAAGACATAACAGTCAAATGCAATGCAAAAAAAAAAGGTTCTGCTGACCAGTGAATGGCTGGAGTTGGTCAGCGCACCAACGTTCATGTTCATCTCTGATATAGCAGTTCCTCTTAATCTACTACATCACTGTTCCAGCTCTGCTACCGTTGTACCAGTTCAGCTACTCTAGATGATGTTGCTCCAGCTCTGCCACATCTGTTACCATTTTTCCAATTAGATTGCTTTACTGCACCAGCACCACCTGTCCATGCTGCATTAGAACTTCCAATCTGTACAAGGGATTCAATTATCCACCTCTACAGCTGAGACGTAACAGTCAAATGCCATGCAAAAAATGTTCTGCTGAGCAGCGAATGGCTGGGGTTGGTCAATGCACCAATGGCCGTGCAGGTTCGGCAGCCAATAAGGATCCACTGCACCATATTTAAATCTATTTGTTCTACTCCTCCCTTGTTAATTACTCTTCTACAGCTCTGATGCATTTTTATTAGATTTACTCATTTTTTTCTAACCCAGACTAAGCCTTTGATATTCTGCCATTTCTCCTCTTGAATGCCCTTCTGGATTTGATCCCTGGTCTGTCTGATTACTCTATTTCCTGCCATTTCATCTTGAATCTCTTGACCTGAACCAAATTATCCCATGACTTCACTTTTAGCATCTAATTGTATCATTTTCTGGTTTTGATTCAGCAGACTCACATTTATCCCCATAACTCAGTCCCCCGGCAGTGAGCTAAACCGTGGGCAATACCAAGGGACCAGATCCCTGCAGTAACTGCCAGATTCTTTTACAGGGATGATGTCATGCTGGATGAGGAAGAGGTAAGTGCACAACAATGAGGAAAGGGAGGGGAGCCAAAACACTAGGGAAGTGGGGAGTGGAGACCCCTAGGCAGATCTAAAATCACCCTGTCTGCCCTAAACATCTCTATAAAGGTTCTGCACCTATCACCGAGCAGGAACCTAACCTGTGCCTGACCCTAGCAACAGGCCCTGGTTAGGGAGAGGATGGGGTGTGGACTAGTCAGTCCCCACTACAACTAAATAAAGAAAGAGTAAACAAACAAGAGGAACACTTAGCTTGAAGACCACCGAGATGTCATGCCAGCAATCCTCCAAGAGTCTTCTGAGAAGGTACAAACCGACTGTTAGTACTTCCAACTAGACAGAGACAAGTAAGAGCTAGCACCAGCAACATGCTGCAGATGCTGAATGAATTTAAACCTTCAGCCAGGTGTCTAATTAGCAACAGAAGGTGGAGGTAATCATTGAGTCCTAAATGGAGAGGGATATCGCTCCACAACAGAAATACAAAATTCAAGAAGGAGCTTGAGCTAATTGCAAAGACCTTCTTCAGCTGGATCCAGGATAACTGTCTGTCACACCTGACACACCCGTGACAGGTAAACACCAGAACCTTGGTTACTCTGGGTGAAGGATAAATAAGTGCACAACGGGAACAGTGAAGGGGAGCCCAAACACTAGGGAAGGGGGAGTAGAGACCCCCTAGGCAGATCTAACGTCACCATGTCTGCCCTAAACGTCCCTATATAGGTTCTGCACCTACCTATCGTTGAGCTGGAACCTAATCCCTGCCTGACCTAGTGATAGGCCATACATAGGGAGGGGATGGAGTGAACGCTAGTCAGTCCCCACTAAAACAGAGAGGGAAGAAGGATGGGGGAAAACACTTCGCTTGAGAAGACAACCGAGATGTCACATGAGCAATCCTCCTAGGGTCCTCAGGGAAAATACTAACAAACTGCTAGAGCTTCCAACAAGACTGAGGCAAGTATGAGCTAACACCCTCACCATGCTGCTGCAATTGAATGTATTTAAACCTTCAGCTCTGGTGTGTGATTATCAGCAGAAGGTGGAGGTAACTATTTGGTCCCAGAGGGAGAAAGATATCGCTCCATAACAGAAATGCAACAATCAAGAAGGTGCTTGAGCTAAAGGCAAAGACATTCTACAGCCGGATCCAGGATGACTGTCACACCTGACACACCCGTGACACTTGGGACCTGCTAAGGAGTAGATTGCGCCATGTTTGTACGTGGTAAATAATTTGGGTTCAGGATGAACGAATCAATCAATATCAATCTTAACAAACCTGTATGGCATAAAAATTGCATGAAAATATGTTTGGTTAAGCAGTCATAATATTGCAGTAGATCTTTGCACAATTTCTGTGCAAAGGCAATCTGAGCCTAAGTACACAAGGTATATTGCACAGACACCATTTTCCCTCTTAAAGGGGTTATGATGACATTGACAACCTTTATTATCTATTCATGGGATTAACAAGAAATTTAGGATTAGAGAGGGTCTGACTGCTGGGACGTATGCGCTTTACCGAACGATTCACCCAAGGGACACAAGACTCAAGAATCCCATTCTCAGGATTAGTGAAGGTCCCAGCGATCATACCTGATACATATTTCCTTATTCTATGCTTTTTAATGTATGGTTATATTAGCAAAGAAATGAAAAATGTTTAATCTTTTTTATTAAAACTTATAAAAAACTAAAATTGTTTTAGACTTTAGACCCCCAGCTCTGTACCCCCAAAACTCAAAATAAACTACATTATGCATTTATCTAGGGATCTTAGCCCCATAAATATATTACAGACTCACTTTAAAGAGGTAATAAACAAAAGAGTGGAGCACATTGTAATTGCCTACTGGATATGATTGTAGACAACCATTTGAACACATTGCAATACTTTGTAAAATGTATCTTAATATTAGCACATGATAAAATTTGCACAAACTTTGAAAATCATTTTGTGCTGACTTAAAATGGGTTCTCCTCTTTTGGGGACAACTTGTTTTCTTAAATGAATGTACTTGGTGCTAAAACATCATTTTCGCAACTGAATTTCACGTAATGCACCACTCCAGAGGGATTTTTTTTAGTAATGGAGTGATAAGATACACGACTCTAGTCGTATACTGACCATCTGTCATCTTCAGCTCCCTCCAGCATCACCATCTTGTGACCGCAACTTCTGACTGACCGGATGTCAGAGGTAAAGGTCACAAGCTCTCAATGTAAGTCTATATATAAGAGCCAGAAAGATGTTGTAGCAGACTTACATAGAAATGTCACCTCCGGCTCGTCCAGCAAACAAAGGAGCAATCCGGCAGATCACAAACTTCTGGAGACCGACCATACCTGCATTGGTAGAAGGTGAAAATGAAGACGGGTAAGTATAAGACTAGGGGCAGGGACCTTAGCTTACAAGAACCACAATAAAAAAAAAATGCACCCTTTGCCTTCTATACATTCTGTGTGGCACTTTCTATGGATGGCTGCAGATTGAGTTATCTGAGAATCCGTCAGTCAGTCCGCTATGATGGTCTAACGGAGAAAGTTTGTAACTCTTTTATCTGTCTTTTTCTGAGTACCTCTCCGATGATATATGACGACAGATCACATCAAAGTTGAATGTGTAGAGAAACAAAAAGTCCATAAAAGTCAAACGGTGCAAAATTACTAATGAAGCCGAGTTACAAAAATCAGATGTAGCCCCAAATACAGGAATTTAAGTAATAAAAATGCAAGATTTGTCCCGAAAATGGACAACCCCCTTAAAGATATTGTCTTGAATTCTTCTATGGCTAAAATTGCAAAGTTCTTGTAAAACTCTTCTTCATTCTCAAGAACAGAGTGATTTTTATTTCTATTGTGTACAGCTCCTGCCCAAGTTGTGGGCCACCCCGCAGTTATCGAAGTGGCTCGGCGCAGTAGGTAATGAGTGCACACCACTTGCAAGCTCTATACTTCAGAGCCTAGAAATGCCGCTCTGTAGCCAGCCGCTTCCCTGGGTCTGCCAGCTTCAGTGCCCCTGTGCTTTTCCCTCGCTGCAGTGGTAAAGGCCCATCTACTTTCAGTATGAATGACTAGTCAGTTCAGACCTGTGGTGCGACCATGCTGATAGTCCAACCTGTTAAATTTCAGGAGCACACCACCCCCAAACACCAGGCAGTCGGGAGGCCAAGGAGGTGTGTGCTCCTGAAGAAAAGAAGATGAGAAAACCTTTTAAACCTTTTAAAATGTTGTAATGAATTGGTTGGAGTGAAGGTCCATCTTAAAATGTAAATCTATCAGAATGGATGATTCATTGGGGTCTTTCTCCTGAGACCCCCATTGATCACCCAAACAAACTCCCAAAATCTTTTCCTGCTCATCGACTTGCTCGGTTTGCTCAGTCTTCAGTTGGAAAATTTTCCATTTACTGCAATGAGATTCTGATACAAGTGCCTACCATAGTATTGTAGTCAACGGGAGATATCCAACATTAGGAAAAGGGGAAGCAGAAAACGCAAAGAAGCGGTGGGGGTCACAGGACTTGGTGTCATGTCAGAAGATGATTTAACACTAGGACTACTGGACTCGTGACCCCGCCTAGAACTACTGAAAGGAGTCATTTTGACTCCTTGCTTGTTTTCGTTTATTTTTAGAGTTTCATTTGTGGTTATTTATTAATAATTATATTTTTTGTAATGTATTATTATTGTGAGATCCAACAGTAATGCTTTTGATTGTTTTTTTTCTGCTTTTCTTATTTTTCTACAGAAAATAACAATAATTATAATAGACGTTTTTCAAACAATTTTTTTTTATTCAAGTGCACACATATAAACAACAACTGAAGAACAAAAAGCAGAGAAAATGTAGGTGGAGGAGCATAAAAATGAAAATATGGCGCAGAATTCACCTTCTAAACATTTGGTGTTTCGCATTTTAGGCATTGCCTTTGATTTATGGCAGTACATTGCCCACACAAAGACTTACCACAAGTCTTACAATTGCCGACAGATCTATTTTTCTTGCACTTTTCTTTGATCTGGCAAAATTTTGTTTGAACCATCACTTCTGAGCATGTAGAAACTTGGGACGTGGAACCCTTTTCCCTATCTGTGACATAAGGACCACTCAACTCTCTCACAAGCGTTTGCAAAAATGCCTTGCGTGACATTTTTTTGTGGGTTATCTCATTGAATATTATCCATGCATTTATACCCGCAAAGTCTAAGGCATTTTCAAATGCATGAACAGGCCATCTCCTTGTGCATGTTCGTGTGGTATATTTTCATGCCATCTGATCCACTACATCTACTCCATATTTTGTTTCATTGTAAAACTTTACCGTTTCTGGAGTTTTTTTAGCGGAATCAGACGCAACAACAACATCTGGATGGACGGAACTCAAAATGACAACATTTTTGTTGGGCTTTCCTTGATATACTGTAAGTGTAAAATTGTCTTCATTTCTAAACACTTTAGTGTTGTACAATTCCTCTTTCATGGATTTTATTTCTTTAGGCACTTCTCGCCTTATCTTGTTCAGTGTTCCCACGATGGTTGTTCCTTTGCTTTTTAGCTGTTTAGCTAATTTTACTGAAGTAAAATAATTATCGGTTGTAACATTGCGACCTTTTTTCAAAAACGGGTCCAATAACTTCATTACCACATGGTCAGCTAAACGGTCCTCAGCACGGCGTGTGTCATCTTTGCCTAGATAAGGGAAGCCATTTGCCAGATATTTGCTCTCCTTATCAACAGCTAGCCAATATTTGTGGCCATATTTATCTGGTTTGGAAGGCATGTACTGCGTGAATGGACACCTAGTTTTGCTTGGGAAAAGTTGCTCATCCACCGTTATGTATGGGCCAGGTTTGTAACACGCAATACAATTTTCAATAAACCTGTCCCACACAGTAGAAAGAGCCTAGAGTAAACAAGCTATTTTGTTCAGCATTACACAGTAATATAAGCAGGTAAAACACAAGGAAAATGTGAAAAGTTGACATGTAAATTGAACTACATCTATATGAACATCAGGGTAAATAAGACAGAGTGAAAAAATTATGCACAAAACTTTATAGCAACATTTAGTGACAAAAGGACCTCAAAATATAGTAGGGAGTCAAAATGACTCCCTTCAGTAGTTCTTGGTAAATTTTGAAAAAAACGCGCAAATTTTTCACCAAAATTATTTAGTCTCACAAAATCTTTTTTCACATCATATTTGAGGAAAAGTCACCGAGTTTCAAGCCGGAATTCTGAAAAATGTAGTCACAGAAGAGAAATAAAAAACGAAAGGAGTCAAAATGACTCCATCAGTAGTTCTAGTGTTAAAGTGGACCTTCCCCTTAATTATGACAATATGTAATTCCTTGTAAGAAAAGGACTTTTATCATTCTGGTTTCTGACCCTTTCCAGTGCAGTACTTCATGACGCCCCTTGTTTATCAAGGCTCTGTGCCGCTGCAAGATGCTGATGTGAGCTCTCCATGTAATGACACTGACAATGAAGTAACTACTGTGCCACGAAGAAAAGGTTTGGAATGTTTTTCTTATTTTTATATTCCTATCCACAAAAAAAACTAAAACCTTCCGCTTTTCATACTGGCCATTGCAGCACACATGATAAGCGGATATCAGAGTCATCTCATTACATTATTAAAATGGAAAGTAAAAAGCAGTATTTGTCTGATGAAAACAAATTATCCTCTATATACGTGATAACATATAGATCGATATGGGTCTGACCGTTTTGATCCACACACTAGGAAATGTTTATACCTGACAGGACACTTTTATCCCCTATAGAATGGATCATTAGGTCTGATGTCTGACCGCCGCTCCATTCATTCTAGAGAATGTAGTGGTGGTCGAGCATGTGCACTACACCTGCATTTTAACAGGGATAAAGTGTCCCATTCTACCAATCCCAGTTGTTCGGACCTCCACAAATTAAAAAGTTATTACCAGAAAACCCCTTTAAGGCTTAGATAAGGCAGAATAACAACACTATACAGTAAATCCATAGGTAAGGCTATATTAACTGGGGGTCCGAACATTCTTAGGTGCTCATTTACAGTGAAGTGATGGTCTCACACTCACCACTTCACTACAACATTGCTGCTCCATCTTAAAGCCCCCCTATACACTTTAGAACTCTGTCAGCTGAACGATGATTTAGCAGGCAGCCATCTCTCCCAACTGTCCCATCCACAGGAGCGCTTATCTGTTAGAGAACAAAAGGATCGTCAGCCCGAAATTAGAAATACTAAATCCTTCGGGAGGAATGTCAGGAGGCCCCAATGTACATTAGACTATTGTCCGAGCTGTCAATTTCGGTGGGTTAACCAACGTCAGTTTAATGTTTAAGGGGGTCTTAACAGGGCATATCAAAGCCCCAATCTCTGTATCTGTAGGGGTCCCAGTGGTGGAGTCCCAACTATCAACAGTTGTCACCTTTCCTATGGATGGGTGATTACTTGCCCTGTTCGGACAACCTCTTTAAGGAAGTCCATGTCTTCAGTATGAACAACCCAGGAGAAAATGTTGATGGAAGCTATATACTGTATTAAATCACTGTAGGTTACAAATTGGGGAAGGGAAATAAAGTCAATGCTTCCTACAGTGACTGCAGTCATACTGTATATATTGTCGTAACATACAGTGCCTTGCGAAAGTAATCGGCCCTCTGGAACTTTTCATCTTTTTCCACATATCATGTTTCAAACATAAAGATACCAAATGTTAATTTTTGGTGAAGAATCAACAACAAGTGGGACACAATTGTGAAGTTGAACAAAATTTATTGTTTTTTTTAAATTTTTGTGGAAATACAAAAACTGAAAAGTTGGGCATGCAAAATTATTCGACCCCTTTAACTTAATACTTTGTTGCACCACCTTTTGCTGCGATTACAGCTGCAAGTCGCTTTGGGTATGTCTCTATCAGTTTTGTACATCAATAGACTGAAATTCTTGCCCATTCTTCCTTGGCAAACAGCTCGAGCTCAGTGAGGTTGGATGGAGATCGTTTGTGAACAGCAGTTTTCAGCTCTTTCCATAGATTCTCGATTGGAGTCAGGTCTGGACTTTGACTTGGTCATTCTAACACCTGGATACGTTTATTTGTGAACCATTCCATTGTAAATTTTGCTTTATGTTTGGGATCATTGTCTTGTTGGAAGACAAATCTCTGTCCCAGTCTCAGGTCTTTTGCAGACTCCAACAGGTTTTCTTCAAGAATGGTCCTGTATTTGGCTCCATCCATCTTCCCATCAATTTTAACCATCCTCCCTGTCCCTGCTGAAGAAAAGCAGGCCCAAACCATGATGCTGCCACCACCATGTTTGACAGTAGGGATGGTGTGTTCAGGGTGATGAGCTGTGTTGCCTTTACGCCAAACATATAGTTTGGCATTGTTGCCAAAGAGTTCGATTTTGGTTTCATCTGACCAGAGCACCACCTTCCACATGTTTGGTGTGTCTCCCAGGTGGCTTGTTGCAAACTTTAAACTACACTTTTTATGGATATCTTTGAGAAATGGCATTCTTCTTGCCACGCTTCCATAAAGGCCAGATTTGTGCAGTGTACGACTGATTGTTGTCCTATGGACAGACTGTCCCACCTCAGCTGTAAATCTCTGCAGTTCATCCAGAGTGATCATGGGCCTCTTGGCTGCATCTCTGATCAGTCTTCTCCTTGTTTGAGATGAAAGTTTAGAGGGACAGCCGTGTCTTGGTATATTGGCAGTGGTATGATACTCCTTCCATTTCAATATGATCGCTTGCACAGTGCTCCTTGGGATGTTTAAAGTTTTGGAAATCATTTTGCATCCAAATCCGGCTTTAAACTTCTCCACAACAGTATCACTGACCTGCCTGTTGTGTTCCTTAGTCTTCATGATGCTCTCTGTGCTTCAAACAGAACCCTAAGACTATCACAGGGTAGGTGCATTTATACAGAGACTTGATTACACACAGGTGGATTATATTTATCATCATTAGTCATTTAGGACAGGGTTCCCCAATGCCAGTCCTCAAGGCCCACCAACAGATCATGTTTTCAGGATTTCCTTTGTATTGCAAGGGTGATGAATTATGGGCCTTGAGGACTGGAGTTGGGGAACCCTGATTTAGGACAACATTGGATCATTCAAAGATCCCCAATGAACTTCTGGAGTGAGTTTGCTGCACTGAAAGTAAAAGGACCGAATAATTTTGCACGCCCACTTTTCAGTTTTTGTATTTCCACAAAAATTTTAAATAACCAATAAATTTCATTCAACTTCATAATTGTGTCCCACTTGTTGTTAATTCTTCACCACAAATTCATTCTTTCATGAAAATGGTTTTAGTATCTTTCAGAATAAACACAGAAAACTTCTTGTTGGAAGCGCAGGTGGAGTACAGACAAGAATGGCTCCTCACATGTCATGAGAGGTGGAGCGCAGATTGGGGAACCCACGTGTGCAGACACTTAGGATTCATCAGGTACACATCTTAATACGGTAATAAAAGTAATATCTCAAGCAATTAGTTATTCTATTATTACGTATTATTACGGGAGCTGATGAAAAGCTGTAAGGGGACGAAAGTTCGTTATTCCAATATATCGGCCCCCATAAAGTCTGCAAATTTTAGGCCTCATAAGTAATCCAAATAGGTCACAAATTAATCTTATGCTCACTTCTTGGCTGCTTGATGGCCCATGTGAACTGTCCTCTAAAATATAGTCAATCTTTTAAAAGGAAACGGATCATTTGAGTTATGTTGCCCATGTCATGCTGCCTAAAACATGGGCATCATAAATCAGAGCCTGGCAGCATGATAACGGCCAGGTATATTTTTCTTTGAAACATCCAGTAAGTTTAGAAAGCATGTACTATAATGATCCAGCTGGAGACCATAGCCAGAGATGAGATGAGTCCAATGATACCCCTAGCCTGCTATTCCCAGCGCTGCTAGAAATGATTCACAGGTCTGTACCTATGCACATACAATGAACAGACCTGTCAATCACCTGCATCAGTGTTGGGAAGAGTTGGCCAGGAGCAATGGTATATTTTTCTCTGAAACATTCAAGCATTTTAGAAAATGTAGATCATAGCCAGACACGAGACTAATCTGATTCTGCCCCTGGCCGGCTCTTCCCAGCACTGCTAGAGATGATTGACAGGTCTCTACCTATGCACACAGGATGGACAGATCTGTCAATCACCTGAAGCTTTCTGCCTATGCACAGTTTGCACAGAAAGCTGCCAATCAGTGGTGTTGGCGGGGGTTATAAAGTGCTCAACATTCAGAGAACTGCTAGATCTGCAGTAGACAAAACTGTGATTTTATCAAAACTGCAGCAATCAGCCCAGTAAGTGATATATTGCTGGAATCAGGGTCTCTGCCCCTACACCATAATATTCACAGATAAGATAGCAAAAACCTGGTTACAGACCTTTGCATAAAGTTCATTGCAAAGTTACAATGTTTCTGTCTGAATTGTGTCCTGCAGTCTGATGCATCACAAAGCTGTGAATCTGACATCCGCAAATGTAAATCACAGTCAAGAATTTGTCCAGGTCCCATTTGGACAAACTGCTGCACCTGAGCATATTTGGCAAACCAGGTATGTCAGTATATAGTAAAAAGTAAAAGTATAGATCATTATGTGTACTGCAAAGTAAAGGAAGTATAATAAAATGCACATTAATAACAAGATTTAATGTTGTATTGTTTACTAGGCGTTTTTTGCTTCAAATACTACAGCACTGTGCTGTGAACAGAGGGAAATTAAGGAATGGGGAGAGGTGACTAGCTTAAAGGGGTATTCTCTTGCTTGAAGTCAGTTGCAGCCTTGACATTCTGTCCAAGACAGCTTCTTACACTCCGAAATGTGATATCTGCAGCCAATTAGTGGCCGCGTCAGCTGTCAGAGACACCCCCTCGGAATGTTGATGCCACGAGACTGAAAGGAGCCCTGGTCTTGAGAATAACATATAAAGTTTAAGATTTAATAAGCAATTTCAGGGTCTGGTAGAGGTGCTGTAAACGTGGGTAGGTCTGATGGACGGACTGTTGACAGGGGTTAGTATGATAGAGGGGTTGTAGGCAAAGGTAGGTCTGGTAGAGGGGCTGAAGATGGGGTGGGTCTGGTAAAGACGATGTTGATGGGAAGGATCTGTTAGAGGGGCTGCTGACAGAGATGGGTTTGGTAGAGGAGGTGTTGACAGGGGTGCATCTGGTAGAGGGGATGTTGAAGGGGTGGGTCTGGAAGAGGGCTTTTGACAGGGGTGGGTCTGGTATAGGGGCTATAATCAGGGGTGGATGTGGTAGAGGGACTGTAGATAGGGGTGGGTCTGGCAGAGGAGCTGTAGACAGGGGAGAGCCTGGTATAGGGGCTATAGTCATAGGTGGATGTGGTAGAGGGCTGTAGATAGGGGTGGGTCTGGTAGAGGGGCTGTAGATAGGAGTGGGTCTGGTAGAGGGGCTGTAGATAGGAGTGGGTCTGGTAGAGGGGCTGTAGATAGGGGAGGGTCTGGTATAGGGGCTATAGTCAGGGGTGGATGTGGTAGAGGGGCTGTAGATAGGGGTGGGTCTGGTAGAGGGACTGTAGACAGGGGAGGGTCTGGTATAGGGGCATAGTCAGGGGTGGATGTGGTTGAGGGGCTGTAGATATGGGAGGGTCTGGTAGAGGGGCTGTAGATAGGGGAGGGTCTGGTAGAGGGGCTGTAGACAGGGGAGGGTCTGGTATAGGGGCATAGTCAGGGGAGGATGTGGTTGAGGGGCTGTAGATATGGGAGGGTCTGGTAGAGGGGCTGTAGATAGGGGAGGGTCTAGTATAGGGTCTGTAGAGAGGCATGGGTCTGTAGCCAGCTGGGTCTGGTAGAGGGGCTGTAGACAGGAGTAGGTCTTGTAGAGTGGTTGTAGACAGGTGTAGGTCTGGCTAATCATTTTGGCATGTGCTGAAGAGTAGGAAACAAGGAAAAAAATTACATAGGGAGCTTCAAACACCACTATTCATCCTGCTCTTATGCATCTTTAAATCTCAAAAATTTGGCAAAGATATTGCTGTCACATAGACGCCTTCAATCTTTGGGGCTCGTCCTGCTACTTCAATTATGCCATGATTTTTTTTTTTATTAAATTGCTTCGTTATGATTTCCTATTTCTCACGATGACTGTACATTTTTTTTTCCATATTTCACTTTGCAGACGAGGATGTCATTCTGGACACATTGTTGCACTGAAATGTTCAGGTGAGATGTAAATTTTACCAAAGTTTAACATCACTATAAACAACTCTAAATGCAAAATTGTCTGAAAGCAGAGTCATCACTTAACCCCTTAGCAACCTATGACGTGTATATCCACCATAGGCTGCCTCCCTCTCTTTGATCTGGGCTTCGGCAATGAGCCCGCACCTTTAAAGGCACATGACACCTGATGTGATCAGCTGTCATGTACCCCTAACAGCCGCGGTTGGAATCGCGATCCACTCATGGCTGTTCACTAGTTAAATGTAGTTGTCAATGTCTGACAGTGGCATTTAACTCGAGCAAACCTGAGGCGCATTTTAGCTCTGCCCATCAGTGTCCCGTCACATGATCGCGGGGCGCCGATGGGTTTGATATGATAACCCAGGGTCTGGAGGAGACACCTGTGCTTGTCATTGCCGAACTGCTATGAGCGCCGCCCGGTGGTTGGCGCTCATAGCAGATGAGCATTTTTGTTACACATAGCAGGGCTGCAACATTGCTGTGTACCACAAGCGATCAGAAGATAGCAGTTTCTAGTCTCCCATGGAGACAATTGAAGCAAGTAAAAAGCAAACAAAGAAAGATTATAAAAAAAAATATAAATATTCAAATCACCCCCCTTTTACCTCATTTAAAATACAACAATTTAAAATAAATAGATATATTTGGCATCGCTGCGTTCACAAACACCCAGTCTATCAAGATATAAAAAGAATTAATCCGATCGGTAAACGGTGTAACGAGAAAAAAATCAAAACGCCAGAATTACGTTTTTTTGATAGCAGCAATTGCAATTAAATGCAATAACGGGCGATCAAAACATTGTATCAAAATGGTATCAATAAAAACATCAGCTCAGCACACAGAAATAAGCCCTCACCCAGACACAGATCCCGAAAAAAGGAGACACTACGGGTCTCGGAAAATGGTGACTTTTTTTTTTTATTTGACAAACTTTGGAATTTTTTTTCACCACTTAAGTAATAAAGAACCTATGCATGTTTGGTGTCTGTGAACTCGTAATGACCAGGAGAATCATAATTGCAGGTCAGTTTTAGCATTTACTGAACATGGTAAAAAGAAAACCTAAAAAGCAATTGTGGAATTGCACTTTTCTTGTTATTTCACTGCACTTTTTTTTCCCGTTTTCCAGTACACGATTTGGGAAAAGCAATCATGCAAAACTTGTCCCGCAAAAACAAGCTCTCACATGGCCATATTGAAAAATAAAAAAGTTATTGTTCTGGGAAGAAGTGGAGCAAAAAACGTAAATACCCCTGGTCGTTAAGTGGTTAAAGAAGTTTTATGAATCTAGGCAGCAGGACCTGCTTTTTTTTTCAGGAACAGCACATGAGTTGCAATGTCCCACAGAGTCCATGGAGCGGGTCTGTTTCTGGAAAATGAAGCAAACCTTGTTCCTAATCACATACAGCCCCGTTAAATCTTTTGGTAACATAAGGCAAATTACAGCTTTACCCTTTACCTTTGCAGAATGCGGATTCCGTTCCAAATCTTCTCGAATAATTGGAGGGCGTGATGTAGGCTTGGGTCGTTGGCCTTGGCTAGTCAGTCTATATCTACACAACAAACATGTCTGTGGTGGCTCCATCATAGCGCAGCAGTGGATCATTACGGCAGCACACTGTGTGCACAAGTAGGTCTTGATACGGTGTAAACTGGACATACACTTCAGATTTTGGATGGCTGAAAAGTCAATTTAAACTATTTTTTTTCCAACCTTCCTCATCTGAAGAGAGATGACAGCTGGCAGGTGATAGCAGGAATGTTTGACCAATCTGTCAGAAAATCGATCTATCATGTTGAGTTTTTCTGCTTGATGCCTGATGCTCAACTTTACAAGTCATTCATGATCCCATTCTATCAGTGGAAGCCAAGAAAAAACTCAAGGATTAAGGCAGAGATCAATCAGTGATTTGTAGTTTTATCTCTAAGTATTTTCATCCATGAGAAAATCCCTCACAGACCAAATATAGAAACTATTCTTCTGAAATCCCTATAACATAGCCTAATTTAGACCCACCATAGATGACCCAATTAGAGGACCCAACCTGTCAATCGATCGAAAATAGGTCCAAGTATGAACATAACTGCTCTTTTTTTTTCGATTTTACAACTCTCTTTTTTTCATTTAATACAATAATATCCTGTACAAGTTGGAAACACTTTTGCCTCCATTGCACTGGTCTAAGTGGCCACTTGGTGATAGCGGTGGAAATTACTATTGATAAGGGTATAATGGTATTGCTAGTATGGGGTATGTAAGAAATTTGAGTTGAAAAAGTAATGGTGGTCATTAGCAATGGGGTAATTGCTTCACAGGACAATCCATGACGCTTAAAGGTATTCTTACCTGCCAGCATTTCTGGATCCTCCTTTGATTAGCCAGACATTGTTGTAGAGTGCCACACACACAACATTGCTCCAGGCTGGCTAATGAAAAGAGGAGTCGGGGATGCTGGCAGATGGGAGACGGTTTTCAGGGTTCCTGTACAGTGGCCATGGAATGCTGACCAGGGTTTTGTAAATCTATTTGCTCATTTCTAGTGAACGTATCTGTTTCTAACTAATAGTAAATTCTTTTGTATAGATTAGTTTATGGGCATTCAGCTCCTGTGACAGGGCAATAAGTAAGTGGTATATTTTTAAATCTACCCAAAAAGTCCTTAAACAATATCAACACAGCTTGTTTTATGCAATTATATCAAGCCCCACCCATGAGGTTTAATGCAAATATATATTAAGTCCCACCCACAAGGATTAATCACTTGAAAGACAATGTAAATGACAAGGTGAATAATGATTTTTTTTTATTATGTTTCATATGAAATTGATGAGTGATCCTATTAGTTACAGGTCTCCTTCGCTGTCCAGCTGGTCTGTCCTTTCGGGCATTGTCAGTCACTCCCCTGTAAGACAATACGCATCTTCTTCAACGGTGGAGAAAATCATTTATCATCAGAAGTATGATGACAGGAGCCATGATTATGACATTGCATTGATGAAATTAGAGAAACCTTTAAATTATTCAGGTTGGTTATTTATTATATTATTATGTCGTATAGGTTTAGAAATTATTAATTGGACTGAAGAAGGGCACAGACATTTTGTTCTTGCCTGCTTGCTTGGATCACCATGGGGGTCTATGTAAGGGGGTCACATAGCATTTAATTGACATACATGATCCAGTGTTCCACTTTCAAAGTAGACATCCATAGCCCAATTGAGAAATGCCTGCAGGAAACGTTTTTTTTTCATGTGGCACTGGGACCAGTCTGGTGCAATAAATGATGTGCCATATATTTGGGAACGATCCCATAAACATTCATGTGACCAATTCTACCACTGATTTTCCTCACTATCATGAGATGGCTATGTGAATGGAAACAAAGCTTTAGTTGGAATATAATACGAAAAAATTCTCTACTTTTGAAGAGGATGTCCAGAACCCAAAGTATTTAGAAATAAATGCTCCAAAATAACAAAATAGAAAAACTAACTCCCACTCCAATTTTTGTCAGGTTCCTCACCAGTCTCTGTTTATGAGGCTTCTCCAATGATGTAGTGTGTTGACGTGACATGTGACTGTTGCAGCCAATCATTTTCTGCATTGGTGACATGTCAGCCCCTGTTTACATGTTATGCCAACAATACATTGCTAAAGCCCAGAAAATAGGGACCAGTAGGGACAAGGGAAGTGTTGGCAGGAGATTGGTAATTATTACTATTTTTTAGACAATTGCAATTATTTATTTAAAAAAAAATTCAGTTTGCACATCCCCTTTCAGCTACATATTAAAAAATAATTATAAGCCAATTTTATAAAATATCAGTTCCGTTACATTATTTTTGGATTAGATTACTTCAAGTTTCCACAGTTTATTGAGTGATATTAATCAGGGCTCTGAAAATGTATCAGATCCTGAGAGGCTAGTCCTGGGGCATTGGAGAACATAAAGTGCTAGTCCTGCTCCGATAACTTCCTCAGTGATAGGCGAGCAGAGCTGGTGACATCACATCTACCGCTGGGACGAGCGTGTGATTGGCTTATATATCATGCATCAGGGAGGAGGCACAGGGAGACGCTGTCAATCAGGCTAGGTGGGAAAAAATCAGCAAGGAGGAGGGACATTGAGGAATCGTCAATCAGGCTTTGTGCATGGAGATTTAATAGAAATAGGCAGGATGGACACTGAAGAGCTCTCACTTCAGCATGGTGGCCATAGATTCAGCAGCAGAGAAGAAGAATAATGAGGAGCTGTTAATCAAGCTTGTTGGGTGGAGATGCAGAAGAAACGGGGAGGAGGGACAGTGAGACGCTGTCAATCAGGCTAGGTGGGATGAGATTGAGAATAAACTTTCAAGAATGATAATACAGCCAGACTTGGATTTTCAAAGTAAATTCATCAGTTTTACAAGGTCTAAAAATATCATTTTTTAATCTTTAATGACCTATTAAGAACTTTGCTAAAAAAAAAACACCGTAATTAGGAGACCCTGTTAGCGTAATACAATATGTATAGTCAATAATGGAAATATCACATTACTCCAGTATCTCAAGGTGCAGTAAGTATGTAAAGTCATTTTCTTCATTGTTCAGTTGTTTTTTTTCATGGATCTGTCAATAATGTCAATATGGGAAAGTCTATGTGATGTTGAGCTCTCACAGGGAAGTAGATTGGTTTCCCGGTCTCCTCCTAATCCTATAAGCCTGTGATGCAGCTGAGCACACAGCTTGGAATTAAATCTGTTATAACGGGTTGGACATCACAAATAAATGAAAATAACACCGATTACCGTATTATACGCCCGGTTTTATGCCCTATTTTATTCTAATTGTTAAATTTCTATTTGCTTTAATTTTTGCATATTTCAGCTGGAAATCTTTATTGTTCCTGGCCAGGAATATGGCAGGTGAATGTTTTTTGTGTTTCCGAGATCTTTGTACTTTTATATTGTAGATGATGTTGTGCGTTATGGGTGTTGTGCACATTATATCCTTTTTTTTAGTCTATCGCTGCCATTTTTCTAACCCCTGTTGGATATCACTTTATTAATTTGGTGAACATGATTTCTTTTAGATAGCGTTCGCTCTGTGTGTTTACCGCAATATGAGCAAGATATCCCTGCGGGCTCCGAGTGCTGGGTCTCCGGCTGGGGACATACTCATCCTGACAACAGTGAGTATTACCCTTATGTTTGCTTCTTTTTTTACTTTGGCTGGGGAAAACTACAATAAAAATGTGAACATAAAATAACCAAAAACTATTATAAAACTTCACCAGAAATTATATCCCTTCCAATATATATATATATTTTTTTTTTATCCTATCACATTTTGCCTACAAGGTTATGTACATTCTTATTATTAATTTTTTTTACCACAATGCATTTGACATAAAAAGTAAAATAAGTTGAAAATTACCTTGATAAAAAATATCCTATTGTCTTACAGCTCCCAAGCAGAACTGTGTGTATCCATGGTTACAGACTACAAATAAACAATGTGTAGTCAGATATAAGACCTTTGAAAAAAAAATAATAAAAGAGCAGATTTTAGGATCTACACATTTTATATTCACTTCTTTTTTTCGGCTCTGGCAGTGCTTTTGGAAACACGACAGATGCAGCCAATCCTACTGCTGACATGACCACTCAGCAATGATGATGACAGTAGTACAACACGTGACAGGCTGCAGTGGTCACATGCAAAGATGCTCAGCTGTTTCTATCAGTCCTCATTATACATTATCATAGTGGTGTTCCCAGTGATTGGACTCATGGAAGACAAATGTATTGGGCCCCGACACATTCATCTCCAAGAACTTTTTTGAATCCCATCCTACATCCATAGACATTAATATGGAGTCGCTCTTCTGCAAATATAACGGCTCTGCTCTACTGGGAAAGATTTCTTTAAGATTTTGAGATAGAGGGAATTTTTGCCCCTTCATCCAGAAGAGCATTTGTGGGGTCAGACCCTGATGTTGGGGGGCGGCCGGGCTCACAATCTCAATTATAGGTGTTGGATGGGGCTGAGGTCTGGGCTCTGTGTGGCCGCTCATGTTCCCCCATCAATGTCTTATGGACCTTATGCAATAGGCTCAATAATTGGGAACCGAAAAGAGACAGACACAGAGAGGGAGAGAGATGTGCAGAGAAAGAGACAGATGCAGGGAGAGACAGTCTGTCTCTGTCTCTCTCTCTTTCTCTGGCTCTCTTTCTTTCTCTGTTGGTGCCTGTCTGTTTCTTTCTCTTTTCTGTGTCTCTCTCTCTGTCTATTTGTCCGAGTTTGTTACTGTGTGTGTCTGCTCTCTGTCTGACTCTTTCTTTCTCCATATCTATGATGAGGAACATGTTGGTGCTTCAGGACAGCCTGTGGTCAGGTCTCTTCTTGGTTTCTCTGCCTTAGAGCAGGAAGATAGTGCCACCCCGTCGCACGACCATATCATTAACTAAAAACTTCTAACACTGATTACTTAGTTACCGTACTTTCTTATTTAGTTTACTTATCAATATCCCGCTGACAGGGTCTCTTTAAATAATGACTATCTGAGGGGTTTCTAATCCTCAATGTAATAAATCCTCAGTACTATGGGTTATCTGGAAGAGACCCAGCACTTTTTTTCCTAGCACTATATGCACACTGACAATTGTACTGATGGCACATTCATTATGGGTAACGTATAGCGGCATAGATGGATAGTCCAACCGTGACCTTTATCGATTTTATGAATGGAATGAGTCCTTCCCCGGTACGTGCGATAATTAAAGTTCTCTATGTCCGATACATGTTATACGGTTCTGAGATCCGACAACTTGACATCCTCAAACCTATCAGGAGAGAGAACTCCCTAGATGGGGAAAAAAACCTCCGGTAACTGGAGGAAGAATTGAGACCTAAGAAATGCTGCAGCGATATCATGAATGTAGTAACTGAGTAATCTGCAATGATGGATGATAACTTTCTGCAAGGATCATTATTTCTAAAGCCTGCAGCCCATAAAATGAGCTGCCGGCCTCATCCACACGTCAGGATGTAAACACAAGTGTGTGCTATGTACGGCGCTTCTTTTAGGTTGGTGCTATATAAATAACGAAAAAATGCATAACAATAACAACAGGTATCTAAAGGTCCTCAAACCTCAAAATATTAATATATGGTGGTACTTAGGGGTGGCAAAGAATTTGGGGACTTCTGGTAGTTCCCCAAACTTTAGTCCCCAAATGCCTCTAACATTTCATATGAGGGTAATCAGTACATCAATAATGGTCAATAATGATGCACTAATTAGAATTATATTACCTGACCTATGAAATACTGAAAAAATAATATTTTAAGGGCACTTGATAACTAGATCTAACAAATATTTATGCATTGTTTTGATTTAAACAGGACCTGTCACTTACCATAAACATGTATTTTCTTAAACTGGTATAAATGCCGCTGTTCTCACGAATCCGAAGATGTTTTTCTTATATTCCTACTCCTCACCATTCCTGAAGTATGGCCCCTTCTTACCTGTACGTAAATCTAGTCTTTTTAGTCAACTAGGTGTGGCTCAAGGAGGAGCATTAATGACCACACCTATTTGGGTTACAAGATTGGATTTAAGTACAGTGAAGAAGGGGCCATATCTCAGGAACGGAGAGGTGTAGGAACAAAAGAAAAACAAAACCGGATTCAGGAGAACAGCGGCATTTATACTAAGTAAAAAAATACATATTTAAGTGACTGTCCGTCTTTAAAGGGAACCTGTCATATTGAAAATACAGTCCATTCTGCAGGGAGTATGTTACAGAACTGAAGCAGCTGAGCAAACCACTTTGTAGTTTTATGGGGAAAGATTCTGCATAACTTGCATTTTATTCCTGCTCATTCTTTTTAGTCAAGGGGGCGGTCCTAATCATTGAATGACAGCTATCTCTGCTTGCACACTGATACAAGGAAATATGTAAATCACTGATTAGGACTTAAAACCTCAAATGAGCAAGGACTGAAATGAAAAAAGTAATACATAATCTTTTCCCACAAAACTATGTGATGTACCCACACCTCGCCATCCCGTCTTACATCACTATTATGACAGACGGATCACGTAATGCGGTCTCTCCATTTTCACCAACGTGACAATCCGCAACCCATGGGGATGCGTAAGGTCAGCTTGGTACAGTTGTACAGACGCCCCCTGTCCACATGGGCCCAGGGAGGCACAGGGAGTAAGACAATGTGGCCCACACAGACAGTGACGTGGCACCACGCTCGTCCACAATTCTGACAGGTTCAGAAACCCCTTTCACTAGCACCAGTGAAACAGAGCACTGCCGACCCAGTAGGATTGCCACCAGTTCCTCGTTAGATGTAAGCCTGGTCCGTTAACAGGATTATATCAGACCAGAAACCAGCCCCGGTAGTATGGAGAGTTAAACCAATAAATGGACATGTGGATTCATTGATCGAGATAAAAGAGCATCCCAAGGTTAAATTATACATTTAATCGCCTTAAGGGCACCTAGACAATAAACTACACTGCTCATAAAAATAAAGGGAACACTCAAATAACATATCCTAGATCTCAATGAATTAAATATTCTCATTGAATATATTGTTCTGAATAAAGTTGAATGTGCTGACAACAAAATCACACAAAAATCATCAATGGAAATCAAATTTATTAACCAATGAGGCCTGGATTTGGAGTCACCCACAAAATTAAAATGGAATGTAATGTCCTTAAAACAAGTCAAAATGATGCTCAGTAGTATGTGTGGCCTCCACGTGTCTCTATGACCTCCCTACAATGCCTGGGCATGCTCCTGATGAGGCAGCGGATGGTGTCCTGAAGGATCTCTCCCAGACCTGGAATAAAGCATCTGTCAACTCAAGGACAGTCTGTGGTGCAATGTGATGTTGGTGGATGGAGCGAGACATAATGTCCCAGATATGCTCAATCGGATTCAGGTCTGGGGAACGGGTGAGCCAGTCCATAGCTTAAATGCCTTCATCTTGCAGGAACTGCTGACACACTCCAGCCATATGAGGTCTGGCATTGTACTGTATTAGGAGGAACCCAGGGCCAAGTGCACCAGCATATGGTCTCACAAGGGGTCTGAGGATCTCATCTCGGTACCTAATGGCAGTCAGGTTACCTCTGGCAAGCACATGGAGGGCTGTGAGGCCCTTCAAAGAAATGCCACCCCACACTATTACTGACCCACTGCAAAACCGGTCATGCTGAAGGATGTTGCAGGCAGCAGATCACTCTCCACAGCATCTCCAGACTCTGTCACGTCGGTCACTTGTGCTCAGTGTGAACCTGCTTTCATCTGTGAAGAGCACAGGGCGCCATGGCGAATTAGCCAATCCTGGTGTTTTGTGGCAAATGCCAAGCATCATGCACGGTGTTGGGCTGTGAGCACAACCCCCATCTGTGGACGTCGGGCACTCAGAACATCCTCATGAAGTCGATTTCTAACCGTTTGTGCAGACACATGCACATTTGTGGCCTGCTGGAGGTCATTTTGCAGGGCTCTGGCAGTGCTCCTCCTGTTCCTCCTTGCACAAAGGCGGAGGTAGCGGTCCTGCTGCTGGGTTGTTGCCCTCCTACGGCCCACTCCACGTCTCCTGGTGTACTGGCCTGTCTCCTGGTAGCACTTCCAGCCTCTGGACACTACGCTGACAGACACAGCAAACCTTCTTGCCACAGCTCGCATTGATGTGCCATCCTGGATTAACTGCACTACCTGAGCACTTGTGTGGGTTGTAGAGTCCGTCTCATGCTACCATGAGTGTGAAAGCATAACCAACATTCAAAAGTGACCAAAACATCAGCTAGAAAGCATTGGTACTGAGATGTGGTCTGTGGTCCCCACCTGCAGAACCACTCCTTTATTGAGTGTGTCTTGATAGTTGCCAATAATTTCCATCTGTTGTCTATTCCATTTGCACAACAGCATGTGAAATTGATTGTCATCAGTGTTGCTTCCTAAGTGGACAGTTTGATTTCACAGAAGTTTGATTTATTTGGAGTTATATTCTGTTGTTTAAGTGTTCCCTTTATTTTTTTGAGCAGTGTATATACACTATGGTTACACATATACAATGGAACCATATAAGGTCAATTAGAAACAGATAAACTGTAAGCAATCAAGTGACCCTGTATGAGAGTAAGGATAATATACTAGGGTGATAGTGCAAAATAGCAAGAATGCACTCAGAAACCAAGCAGAATATAAAACGTAATATTTATTAGAAATATGTTTAAAAGGTAAGACATAAAAAAGATGCATGGTGAAGACAGAGAATGTTCAGAAATTAGGAGGCACCACAGCTACACACTGACGACATAAATGGTAAAAAAAATGATGCAGTTACAAAGGAAGCAGATTTGAAATAAAAAATACATTGTCAAAAAAAATGTAAACTGGTGAGTAGGCACTCAAAAAGCCAAGGGGAACAAACACATAAATATTGAGAGATGGTAGGATATCCTAAATAAAATCTGTGCAAATCATAATTTACCTTAGGACTGTGGTGCCGCCACATCCGACAGGGCCCATGCTATATGTTAAGACCAAACACAACTTTACTTTCTGGTTTCTACTAGCTGTTCTATGTATCTCCATATCCCTGGGTGCTAGAATGGGTTGAGACCCAGGCGGGCATTCGCCATGTTCTGGGGATCTGGGAAATATGCACGATGTACAGCTAGGACATATAGTATCTCCATAACTCCTTATGGAATTATGTTTCTGGAATGTTTTAGAAGGTGTCTGCACCTTCAGCGGGATGATATATTGCAAGCAAGCCTTTTTCCTGCTCTGAGCTGGTCAAGGTGTGAGATCTGTCACTCGCAACCTTTAAGGCTTTGCCCCCGTGCTGAGCTAGGTACCAGCTTTCTCCTTGAGGCTTTGAGAATGTGGGTGTCCTGCTGAGCCTGGTTTCCTGTTAGTGCTGGACAAAAAAAAGGGGTTTTATAATCCCAGGCAAAATAAGATACAAATGTATGGCATGAAATTATATCTCCAATATTCTTCACACTATATAACAGTTTGCTCCGCTCTTTCTGTTCTCATGCTATCTGCTGACTGGACTGCATTTTCAAAGTGACAACTTCAATTTAAATTAATGCACTTTGGGGTAAAAAGAATTATTGCAATAGGTATTCTTCAAAACGTTTGTACGATTTAGTTTCTACAGCCTCTATGAAAAGTGCAGACAAGTCAAACATTTATCTCTCTTCTCCGGAATCCTCCTCTGATTTATAACCATAAAGTTTAACTTTCCAATTCGCCTACATGGCCGTCCAGAAGAACTAGGGTAACAGATAAGGGTTGGTTACTTAAATCCAAACCATGGGTAACATGATTAAACATAGTTCCAATCAGGAACAGGGCAACTCTTTACATGATTAGATCAAAAATAGGAGGAACAGAGCATCTAGCCCAGCAAAAGGTACAGAATTTAGACACAATTTCTATAAAAGAAATGATTTTATTGAAAAAAATAACACATATAAAAACGTTCACAAAGACATGTAATACTGATGAAGTATAATGGTGACTGGAACAAAAACAGAAACACCTGTAAACATTGAATGGTGCACTATCTAAGCTTGCTCACCCTAGTGTAGCCCAGTATAGTAAAGGAACTACTACTAACAAGATGCCCCAATGAAATAAAAAAGTAAACACATGGGCATAACAAAAAATTAATGAGTCCAGAGCACAGACATCATGGCAGCATTAGGGATGATGGTATAATACCATGAAAAGGCACACTCAGCCTCCCCACAGATGCCATCTAAAGTAATGTGTCTAATACACTGCCGTGCACTGGAACACCATACAGGAAAATAGGTGAGAAAGGTAGAAAAAACGTTCAGCAAGGAAAGAAATAATCCCTAACTGAGGCCATAATAAATGCAAAATCTAGTGCAGCCAAGCTTACCCATGTGGGACAATGTGACAGGTACGTGCCCCGATGCACGTTTCGCTGTATTGAGCTTCCTCGGGGGGAGGTGTGGGATAAAGTGCTGAAAGGCTATAAAAGACATGGGGGCCAGGTGGGGATAATTCCCTAATCAGGCGTTGCGCATGCGGGCGCTGTCACAGCGGCGGCGTCCGCGCCGCTTCCGGCTCTCCGATGACGGTGGGGTCAAGGAAAAATTTCCTGTGACGTCAGTGACCCCACCACCATCTTTGTGGAGACCTTAGACGGAGCGGACCGCCGATGCCGCGCGCGCATGCGCAGCCAGACGGGGAGGAAAACAGAAAGAAGATGCCTAGTAAAGACAGTGTAAGTGAACACTAGGGACATGGGGCTAATTACATAATATGGCGGACTCAAAGGGTATAATGAGCCTAGTGAAAGGACATGAGTAAATCATATAGTTAAACAAAATGAATAATGGTGGACAACTAAAAAATAAAAAGGGGGGTAAAAAGGGTAAGAGAAAGATGTGACAACAGAAAATAATGAAAAGTAATAAATTGTGCAAAATTGAACATGAACATAAAGAAAAAGGAAAGATAATGACATAAATAAACAAAAAATGTAGAATATATTAGAAACAAAATCATTACCTAACTGTTGCAAAAATAATAAAGAAAAACAAAATTGGAAAATGCAAATCAATAACAATAAATATTGACAAGACAATATTACAATTCGAAATCAAATGAAAATGAAAATGAAAATCATGTCAATGTCCATAGGTGGTCGCCAAATCAGTCATATTAAATGACAGATATTAGAATAGGTCCCCATGTAGTCTTCATCCATCTAATAACGTCCCTTGTCATCCCCAACTGGAACCACCATGGAAATACAATCAGAAACACGGAAAGGAGTGTATTACATCATTTCTGTGAACATAACAATAATGAATTAAAAACAGCACAATAAAAACAAAGGAAAGAGGAGACAAACCCAAGACGGTAGACTGACAGACTATCTATAGAAAGCATGCAAAAGAGTGTTTCTCATTTAGTCCCCTAGGGGTCATTGTGTCCAAGGTTGTGATCCACCGACACTGAACTGCGCCAGGGTGCGCTTGAGATCACGCCCCTAATACCAGCACGAACCCGGTCAATACCAATAAATTTGAGGCCGGCAGGGTTACATCTGTGATGCAGCCTGAAGTGTCGGGGGATTGTTTTAAGGGCTCCAATATCGAGTGCTTCCTTAGCAGCATTAATGTCACGGATGTGCTCCCTCACTCTTATCCGAAATTCCCGTGAGGTCAATCCTACATAGTTGAGGCCACAAGGGCAAGTGGCTAAATACACAACATAGCTTGTACTGCAGGAAATGTAATGTCTGATCCGGTAATTCCCACCTCCGCCCATATCTCCGGAAGAAACTGCACGACGGATGTTTTTGCACGCCAAGCATGCGCAGCAAGGAAAACAGCCCTGTCTCTGTACACCAGCACCAAAATGGTCAGGAGACTTAGCCACATAGTGGCTTTTGACCAGAAGGTCTTTTAAATTCGGTGACCTCCTAGCTGTAAGGAGAGGATGATCAGGTAAAATATCCCTAAGAATGGGATCTGAACGAAGTACTGGCCAATGTTTACCGTCTTGGGTTCGTCTCCTCTTTCCTTTGTTTTTATTGTGCTGTTTTTAATTCATTATTGTTATGTTCACAGAAATTATGTAATACACTCCTTTCCGTGTTTCTGATTGTATTTCCATGGTGGTTCCAGTTGGGGATGACAAGGGACGTTATTAGATGGATGAAGACTACATGGGGACCTATTCTAATATCTGTCATTTAATATGACTGATTTGGCGACCACCTATGGACATTGACATGATTTTCATTTTCATTTGATTTCGAATTGTAATATTGTCTTGTCAATATTTATTGTTATTGATTTGCATTTTCCAATTTTGTTTTTCTTTATTATTTTTGCAACAGCTAGGTAATGATTTTGTTTCTATATATTCTACATTTTTTGTTTATTTATGTCATTATCTTTCCTTTTTCTTTATGTTCATGTTCAATTTTGCACAATTTATTACTTTTCATTATTTTCTGTTGTCACATCTTTCTCTTACCCTTTTTACCCCCCTTTTTATTTTTTAGTTGTCCACCATTATTCATTTTGTTTAACTATATGATTTACTCATGTCCTTTCACTAGGCTCATTATACCCTTTGAGTCCGCCATATTATGTAATTAGCCCATGTCCCTAGTGTTCACTTTACACTGTCTTTACTAGGCATCTTCTTTCTGTTTTCCTCCCCGTCTGGCTGCGCATGCGCGCGCGGCATCGGCGGTCCGCTCCGTCTAAGGTCTCCACAAAGATGGTGGTGGGGTCACTGACGTCACAGGAAGTTTTTCCTTGACCCCACCGTCATCGGAGAGCCGGAAGCGGCGCGGACGCCGCCGCTGTGACAGCGCCCGCATGCGCAACGCCTGATTAGGGAATTATCCCCACCTGGCCCCATGTCTTTTATAGCCTTTCAGCACTTTATCCCACACCGCCCCCCGAGGAAGCTCAATACAGCGAAACGTGCGTCGGGGCACGTACCTGTCACATTGTCCCACATGGGTAAGCTTGGCTGCACTAGATTTTGCATTTATTATGGCCTCAGTTAGGGATTATTTCTTTCCTTGCTGAACGTTTTTTCTACCCTTTCTCACCTATTTTCCTGTATGGTGTTCCAGTGCACGGCAGTGTATTAGACACATTACTTTAGATGGCATCTGTGGGGAGGCTGAGTGTGCCTTTTCATGGTATTATACCATCATCCCTAATGCTGCCATGATGTCTGTGCTCTGGACTCATTCATTTTTTGTTATGCCCATGTGTTTACTTTTTTATTTCATTGGGGCATCTTGTTAGTAGTAGCTCCTTTACTATACTGGGCTACACTAGGGTGAGCAAGCTTAGATAGTGCACCATTCAATGTTTACAGGTGTTTCTGTTTTTGTTCCAGTCACCATTATACTTCATCAGTATTACATGTCTTTGTGAACGTTTTTATATGTGTTATTTTTTTCAATAAAATCATTTCTTTTATAGAAATTGTGTCTAAATTCTGTACCTTTTGCTGGGCTAGATGCTCTGTTCCTCCTATTTTTGATCTAACAGATAAGGGTTAAAGACCCATTTTGAGTCTCCTATGTACAAAGATGCATAGAGTCTATGGCAACCAAAACGTGCTTCAATTTTTCATGAAATCTATTTGAAAAGATGCTGTAAACTGCAGTGAAGATTTGTTAACAATGGTTTTCATTGCACCCATGTAGTGGTATAAGTAATTTAGCAGGGTAAAATGTGCCGACAGACTCTTTAAATGTCTGGAAACAGACACAAAGTAGCAAGTGTATATTAAATAATGTTCCTTTAAGAGAAAACCATATAAAACTTTGATAAAATAAGACTTATTCAGTTTGAGAGAAGATTATGTAAGACCCACTTTCCGTTAATTACTGTGAGTTTTCCCAATCTTCGGCTAATTTCCAGGTTGCAGCTCCGCAGTTGAACATTGCCGGTCACAGCATGGTGTCTTTTATGTAGTTTTCAAGGTCCAATTAAGGAAAAAATTGTTATTTTATGTTTGCTGTTATAATATAAAAAGAAGGATGTTTACTTTTACAATTGAAAAATAGTAAGTGGGGCAATGACTTTTAAAACCTGAGCAGCAGCAGAAGGCCACCCCATCCCGAAGCGGCACCACAAAAAAGCATGTACATTTAAATTACACTGCAAAATACCCTCCACCCCGGTAAAATTTTCAAAACGGTGCGCCATTTTTAAAACAGACAAAAAATGCAGCGACCATGTACCGGTGTGGTCTTTTCACTGCTCCCTTAATTTTGTAAGGAAACTGCCGTTTCACCTGAAAAACCAAAGTGCCCTATCGTAATGGTCTCCATCATTTGCAGGTGAAAGACCACAGTGGCAAAGGGCTGCTGCAGCTATCAGACACAGCGTGGCTGCTGCGTGTGAATGCAGCCTTAGGCGTTACCAAAGATGACACACTGATTCATAAGTATCTCATCTCTCTAGCTCACATGCCTCAGAGTCTGAAGGAAGCCATGGTTCCTCTCATCAGTACCAAGAAATGCAACAGTTCCTGCATATACGATGGAGATATTACTCCCCGGATGCTCTGTGCTGGATACCTGGATGGAAAAGTTGATGCTTGTCAGGTATGGACTGAATAGTTACTGACAAGAGGCCTGAAACACTTCGAACATCTCCTACTTTTATTGCATTTTCCATTAAACACAAATGATGAAACATTAATTTCCCTAGGGGGACTGAAAAGAGCTCGATTCCAGTAATGTGTCATTTACCGGGCTATGTGTTGCGGACACAAAAAAAAACAGTTTTATTAGCAGGAGATTATCACTACAAGACTAGTTGTCTTGTGCTGCCTAGTCCTCCTGCTGTGTGTAACCCCGCCCCCACCATTGATTAGCAGTTGTCAATACACAGTGTGTACAAAAAGCTGCCATTCAGTGGTGTGGGCGGGTGTTATACACACCTCAGCATTCAGAGCACTGCTAAATCTGCAGCAGAGAAAACTGTGATTGCATCAAAATGACAGCATGCAGACCAGCAAATGACACATCACTGCAATCAGAGTCTCAGCCCCTATATCATGATGTTCTCAGATAACAAAGAAAAACTTGTGGTCCTATAAAATATAAAGAAAACATAAGGAGTGAACCAACATATTTTGTATAGTCGCATCTTTAAAAGTCGGCACTATAAAAACATAAGATGAGCCAATCTGAATGGTAAATAGTGCTAAGAGGAAAAAAAACACCAAAATTGCCATTTTTATTTTGTTTACCACATCTCTCCAAAAAATACAATAGTGATCATAAAATCAGATTCCTCAAAATGGTACCAAAAAAATTACAACTCATTACACACACACAAAAAAAAAAGATATGGGTCTGAGAAAATGGTGATACAACCCAAACATTTTTTTTATATAAAATGAATGAGGTCATACAAAACAACACATCACACAAAAAAAACCACAAAAACTCAAAGCCCCTATATGGCTACTTGGAAGGAGAATTGTAAAAGTTATGGCTCTTGGTAGATGAAGAGGAAATACAAGTGCTTCTCACTAAATTAGAATATCATCAAAAGTTAATTTATTTCTGTTCTTCAATACAAAAAGTGAAATTTATATATTATATAGAGTGATTACAAACAGAGTGATCTATTTCAAGTGTTTATTTCTGTTAATGTTCATGATTATGGTTTACAGCCAATGAAACCCAAAGTCGTTATCTCAGTAAATTAGAATAATTAACAAAAAACACATGCAAAGGCTTCCTAAGCGTTTAAAAGGGTGCCTTAGGGTGAGTTTCCACGGTCAGGAAACGCTGCGTGTTTGGCGCTGTGCGCTGGCGCAGCGCCAAACAAGCAGCGTCCAGATGTTACAGCATAGTGGAGGGGATTTCAAGAAATCCCGTCTCCACTATGCGTAACAATACGCAGGTGGCAAACCTGCGTAAACGGACATGCGGCGCGTCTTTTTAGACCGCAGCATGTCCTCGCGTATTGCGGCGACGGTGCGTCGCCGCAACAGAATTAACACAGGGCTATGTAGCCCTGCGCTCTTTCCGGAGGTGTTCCGGAGGTGTCCTGAACACTCCGGAAAGATCGCGCGTCAGAAAGGGGGCGGGGCTTAGACAGAGCGGAATTTCCGCTCCGTCCAAAGCGCTATGGTTCCGGACCGTGGAACCATAGCCTTAGTCTGTTTCAGTATGCTGGACAATCATGGGGAAGACTGCCGACTTGACAGATGACCAACTGTAATGTATGTTCAGTAAATGCACTCAATACTTGGTCAGGGCTCCTTTTGCATCAATTACTGCATCAATGCGGCATGGAGGCGATCAGCCTGTGACACTGCTGAGGTGTTATGGAAGCCCAGGTTGCTTTGATAGCAGCCTTCAGCTCGTCTGCATTGTTGGGTCTGGTGTCTCTCATCTTCCTCTTGACAATATCCCATAGATTCTCTGGGGTTAAGATTAGGCGAGTTTTCTGGCCAATCAAGCACTGTGATACTGTTGTTTTTAAACCAGGTATTGGTATTTTTGGCAGTGTAGACAGGTGCCAAGTCCTGCTGGAGAATGAAATTTCCATCTCCAAAAAGCTTGTTGGCAGAGGGAAGCATGAAGTGCTCTAAAATTTCCTGGTAGTAGCCTGTGCTGACCTTGGTCTTGATAAAACATTGTTGACCTACACCAGCAGATGACATGGCTCCCCAAATCATCACTGATTGTGAAAACTTCACACTAGACCTCAAGCAGCTTGGATTGTGTGCCTCTCCACTCTTCCTCCAGACTCTGGGACATTGATTTCCAAATGGAATGCAAAATTTGCTTTCATCTGAAAACAACAGCTTGGATCACTGAGGAACAGTCCAATTCTTTTTCTCCTTGGCCCAGGTAAGATGCTTCTGGCGTTGTATATTGGTCACGAGTGGCTTGACACAAGGAATGCGACACTTGTAGCCCATGACCTGAATACGTCTGTGTGTGGTGGCTCTTGAAGCAATGACTCCAGCAGCAGTCCACTCCATGTGAATCTCCCCCAAATTTTTGAATGGCCTTTTCTTAACAATTCTTTCAAGGCTGCAGTTATCCCGGTTGCTTGTGCATCTTTTTCCTTCCACTCAATTTTCCATTAATATGCTTGAATACAGCACTCTGTGAACAGCCAGCTTCTTTAGCAATGACCTTTTGTGGCTTACCCTCCTTGTGGAGTGTGTCAATGATGGCATTTTGGGCATCTGTAAAGTCAGCAGTCTTCCCCATGATTGTGGAGCCTACTGAAACAGACTTAGGGACCTTTTTAAATGCTTAGGAAGCCTTTGCAATTGTTTTTTGTTATTCTAATTTACTAAAATAATGAGTTTTGGGTTTTCATTGGCTGTAAGCCACAATCATCAACATTAATAAACAGATATAAACACTTGAAATAGATCACTCTGTTTGTAATGAATCTATATAATATGAGGTTCACTTTTTGTATTGAAGAACTGAAATAAATTAACTTTTTGATGATATTCTAATTTAGTGAGAAGCACTTGTACATAAGTGCAAAAAAAATGAATATTTACTATTGCGGAAAGGGTTAAAATGGAATTGACCAAGAGTATAAGGGTATGTTTCCATGTTCAGGAAATGCTGAGGATTGGACGCTGCATACATCCGCAGTGGCCAGATGTTACAGCATAGTGGTGAGGATTTTATGAAATCCCATCTCCACTGTGCGTACAAACATGCAGGTGGCATATATGCTAATGCGGCGCGTCTTTCTAGACCGCAGCATGTCAATTTATCTTGCGGAGACGCTCAGTCTCTGCAAGATAAATAGCACCATTCTATGCATAGGATGCAGTGATTCCGCATGTGTTCAATGAACACATGCGGAATCACCGCGCATACCAAAGCCGGCAGCACTTTGAACAGAGCGGGTATCTGCTGCGTTCAAAGCGCTGCCATTCCGGAACGTGGAAACGTACTCTTAAAGGGAATCTGTCACCCTAAATTGGCGGGATATTTAAATGATGGCAGTCAGGTCAGATGGGCGGTGTTTTGGGTACTTGCCTTAACATGTTGTTTGCCGCTGTCTCCATTATTTCTGGGAATTGTAGTCATTGCCCTCCATATAACGCGCCTGCGCATTGCAATTTTGAATTGCGCACACACAGTATGTTTTGCCCGCAGATTGCAATGCGCAGGCGCGTTATATGGAGGGCAACGACTACAATTCCCAGAAATAATGGAGACAACGGCGAACAACATGTTAAGGCAAGTACCCAAAACACCGCCCATCTGACCTGACTGCCATCATTTAAATATCCCACCAATTTAGGGTGATAGATTCCCTTTAATGTTTACCAACATCCCCTACACCAACAACACATTACATAGATGATCTCAATAGAATAGCTGTGTAAATTTAAAAATGTTGCCAATTTTTTGGCCAATGGTAAAAAATAAGAGGCATCGTAAAAGGAGGGTGTCTGCTCACTTTACTTTGACCTTGTTCCTCTAGGGTGACAGCGGTGGACCCTTGGTTTGTCAGACTGATTTTACCTGGCGCCTGATTGGAGTGGTGAGCTGGGGCATGGGATGTGCAGAGCCCAATCGGCCGGGGGTCTACACTAAGATTGCATCCTTCCTAGACTGGATACATAGGAGCATCGAGGTAATATTCAGCCTTCTCTCAGGGCGTTCAAGCATCCAAGACCCAAATGATCAACTGGAATTCTATTTGTTTATTTTAGGAGGACTAGATGCAATGTAATCATCTGGACCTCTGGGTAATGGAACCTGTCGTGGTCGCACTCCATCCATGATTTCTAGCGGCTGCATGAGGATGATTCAGATACATGCCTTCTGAAATCCAGTGATATACTATGCAATCCCATCTTGCAGTTTTTGCAGGGTCAGAAGTGAATAGTAAAGGATTGGAAAGTTATAGAAAAGATTCTTCTTCTACTGACGGGAACCTTTGGAGGTGGAAGATCTCTAGGCCTCCAGATACAACGGCACTCTGTTATCGAAAAGTGTTTACCAACGTGTTCTAGAAGCGACGTCCATAGAAAAAGCCAGTTACATTTCACATCCATTCTACAAAGATTTGTGCACTGGATTCTGGTGTAATTAGTATAATTGATAGCTCCTGTAATTACTCTCCCTCATACCTTGCTGGGTTTTCGTTTTTTTTATGCTCTTTCGATTTGAAGTGATATAATAAATCCTATTTAAGTCGCTTCTGACAGCTCTTTTCCTCGCTGGAGTTTTTGTTTTATAGACAGAAAGATCTTGAAAGTGCAGAGAAGAAAGAGAAGACTTAAACAAAGCACTATTCTCAACAGGGGACTTGATTGTGGTGGTTTTTACTCCTTTGCATCTGTCAAACTTTTTTTGTCTCGCTTTCTTGATTTAACCCCTTTAGCCCTCAAGCCTGTTTGCACTTTCATCACCAGGCCAAATTTTACAGTTCTGACCAGTGTCACTTTGAGGCAATAACTCTGGAACGCTTGAATGGATCCCACTGATTCTGAGAAGTTTTTTAATATTTTTTTTTGTACTTCATGATAGTGGTAAAATTTATTCTATATGACTTGTGCTTATCTGTGAAAAAAAGACAGAAATTTGTTGAAAATTTTTCCAATTTTCAAACTTTTATTTGTTATGCCCTTAAATCAGAGAGTTGTATCACACAAAATAGTTAATAAATAATATTTCCTACATGGCTACTTTAAATCAGCAACTTTTTTAAACAATTTCTTTTTGTTAGGAAGTTAGAGGGGTTAAAAGATTTCTAATTTTTACAACAAAATTTACAAAACCATTTTTTTCGGGGCCACGTCACATTTGAAGTGACTTTGAGCAGTGGCGTACCGTCAATTGTAGCAGACCACGCAGCTGTTATGGGGCCCGGACAGGTGAGGGGGCCCGTGACGGCCGCTGCGGTTTGGCAGCTGTGCTGACACAGTACTACCAGGGCAGGGGGAGGCGGGGGAGGCGAAGCGCAGCTGTGTGCTTTATACTCACCTCCTCCTGGCGCGGTCTCTGCCCTGCTCTTCTCCCGCGGTCTCCGGCGCCTGTGTTCAGCGGTCACGTGGTACCGCTCATTAAAGTCATGAATATGTGCATATTCATGACTTTAATGAGCGGTACCACCTGACTGCTGAACACAGGAGCCGGAGACCGCGGGAGAAGAGCAGGGCAGAGACCGCGCCAGGAGGAGGTGAGTATAAGGGATATTTACCTGTCCCGTTCCACCGCTGCGCTGCTGTGTGCTCACATCCTCTCTTGCTGTGAATGTTCAGGCAGAGGGCGCGATGACGTAGTTTGTGCGCTCCGCGCCCTCTGCCTGAGCATTCACTGCGGAGGACCCAGAAGACAGCGGCGGTCAGCGGTGCACCGGGTGACAGGTAAATATCACAGGTGCCTATACTATGGGGTACAATCTATGGAGCATCTATGGGGGCATTATCTATGGAGCATGATGCATCTATGGGGGCATTATCTATGGAGCATCTATGGGGGCATTATCCATGGAGCATCTATGGGGGCATAATCTATGGAGCATCTATGGGGTCATTATCCATGGAGCATCTATGGGGGCACAATCTATGGAGCATCTATGGGGGCATAATACATTTTTTTTGTTAAATGTGTCTCCTCACTGTGCTGGCACTTTACATTTACAATGGCTTTTTTTTTTGGGGGGGGGCCCATTCAGACTTTTGCTATGGGGCCCCATGATTTCTATGTACGCCCCTGACTTTGAGGGTCCTATATGATAGAAAATACCCCAAACTGACACAATTCTAAAAACTATACCCATCAAGGTGCTCAAAACCACATTCAAGAAGTTTATTAACCCTTCTAGTGCATCACAGAAATAAATAGAATGTTGAAGGAAAATATGAACACTTAACTTTTTTCACTAAAATTTTACTTTAGACCAAAATGTCTTCATTTTCGCAAGGGAAACCGGATAAAAATGGAAAGTTTGATGTGCAATTTCTCCTGAACATGCCAATACTCCATATGTGGGGGAAAACCATTGTTTGGGCGCACGCCAGGGCTTGGAAGTGAAGGAACGCCATTTGACTTTTTAATTGTAAAATTTACTGGAATCATTAGCGGACACCATTTCGCATTTGGAGAGCCCCGATGAGCATAAACAATGGAAACTGTTTTCAAGTGACACCATTTTGGAAACTAGACCCCTCAGGGACCTTACGCAAATGTGTGGTGAGCACCTTGAACCCCCAGGTGCTTCACAAAAGTTTAGAACGTTAAGCCGTGAAAATAAAATTAAAAAACGAAATCACATTTTTCCCACATAAATGTTTTTTTTAGCCCCAAATTTTGCATTTTCACAAGGGTAACAGGAGAAATTGAACTGCACAATTTGTTGTCCAATTTCTCCTGAATACGCCAATGCCCAACATGAGGCGAAAAACTGATGTTTGGGGGAAGGAGCGTCATTTGATTTTTTGAATGCAAAATTTGCTGGAATAATTAGTGGACGCCATGTTGCATTTGGATAGCTACTGCTGTGGGGGTTTCCACTGTTTAGGCACAAGTGGCCCCATTTTGGAAACCAGACCCCTCAAACAAAATGTATCTAGATGTGTGGCAAGTACCTTGAATCCCAGGTGCTTCACGGAAGTTTAGAATGTAGAAACATGAAAAACACATTTTCCCCAAAAAAAAGTTAGTTTAGCCTCAAATAGGGTAATAGGGCAAAATGGACCCCAAAAATGGTTGTACAATTTCACTTGAGTACACAGATACCCCATATGTGGTCAAAAACTACTTTTGAGGCACAGTGCAAAGCTCAGAAGGGAAGAAGCAGCATGTTGGAGTTCAGATTTTGCTGGACTGGTTTGAGGGTGCCATGTCACATTGCAGAGCCCCGAGGTGACAGAATAGCAGAACCCCACATAAGAGACCCCATTTTGCAAACTACACCTCTCAATGAACTCATCTAGGAATGAAGTAATCATATAGATGTAAGGAGGGTCAGGGTTAGCCCTTTAAATGTCTTTTCTGCTATGTATGTGTATAATTGTTAAGTACTTTATAGTGACGTATATTTCAGTGTCCTTTGTAAGGTATTTCATATAGAGTTAAGGTAGTGCATCCTTTGGGGACATTAGAGGAGGGCACTTTGTAGTATAGCAGTTACAGCTGGGTTAATGTAGTTCTGCAAAGGGCCACTAGATGGGGGCATATGTTATGGGTCTGCAACTCAGGAATAGAGCGGGGGGGGGGGAATCTGACCCTGCACTAGGACTAGACTCGAACCCTATGATGGAGCGGGCGACAATTCTTTGCGAATAGACCCACCGACGATCCTAGTCTAGACTCAAGCAAAGACCTGAAGGTGGGGGAAGGGGATGCCTGAAAGATCTAGGGACTGGGAACAAAACACTGGTATCCTCTTAGCAGGGAAACAGAAGAAGCTGCAGAAACAAAAGGAAAAAACAAAAAGACTAAGCAAGCAGAACTAGAGTTCCCAGAGCTGCACAAAGTATAACACAAAGCTATCAAGGCTCTCAGCCAGAACTCAAGCGGATTAACACTGATGTCCAGCAAGGACTGGGAGGCAGGTACAGGGTAATAAAGGGTGATACAATCACCTGACTAACGACAAGCCCCGCACCAGGGGAAAAAGACCAGCAGCCAGAAACCACAACAAGATGACGGATGGTCAAACTGAATAGATTCTAACAGAATATTAATGGATCCAGTTAGAGAGTGGTTTTAGTGCAGGTCAGTGATAGGCCACTGGGAGGGGCACATTCAGCGTAGAGAGGACTTGTAGGACACCAAGGGGTTAAGTGGGAGAAGTATCAGCCGGGAGCGAGTGTGAGGGACTTCCTAGAGTCAGTCGGGGGTGGACCCTGTAACTGCTCGGATGTCCCTGGTCCTGAGCTGTTGAAGCGGACAGGAAGAGAGAAGTAAAAAGGTACCAGCAGTAGCAAAGCCGGTGAAGGAATCACCGTGGGACCGTCAGCCAGAGTCTCAGGGCTGATGAGGTAGTAGTGCCAGGGGACAAGCCACTGTGGGAATGCTCAGCAGAAGTGTGCGTGCTGAAGCAGAAGCGAGTGGGCCACCAGCGAGTTCACGGGCAGGATAACCAGAGGGGGTGGACGACCTAGTAGATGTGTATTTCTGCGACTTGATTGAAGTGTCTTCAGGGAAAGAGATTGAAGTGCCGTTTTCACCGAGCTCCTCGTCCCGCAGTTACTTTGTGGTCCATTCTGGTGTAGCAGGAGAAGTGAAATGGAGTTGTGTAAGATGTATTGCTGGTACAGTGTCAAGCGTAGTAATGGTGTCTTGGATGTGCTGTGTCTGGAGGAAAATTAAGCTGAACTGTTTGACGTTGATCTGGACTCTGACTCCAATTCTTTAAACTCAGGAATGGGTGAGAATTACCCCAGGGATGAAGCAGCCGCCAGCGCGAAGAGTACCGGTAGCGTTGGTGAGTCCACCCCCCGACTAGTGTTTTACATAGACACCACAGGTGGTGACAGAATTTTATACCATTGGGCAGTGAAGAAAAAAAATAATTACATTTTTACCACTAAAATTTAGTTTTAGCCCCAAATTTTACATTTTCACATTCGGGGAAAAAAAACACTAAAATTTGTCCCATAATGTCTTTTGAATGTAGAAATAGGCGAGACTTGGGAGGGAAGGAGAGCTATTTTCCTCCGGGAGCACAGAGTAGAATAGTATGCAGACTGCATATACAAAGCCCCCAAGTGCTAGAAAAGAAGAATTCCCCCTCAAGTTACCCCATTTTGGAAATTGTACACCTTAGGGAATTTATCTACAAGTGTAGTGAAGATTTTGACTCCATGTGTTTTTAAGAAGCAGTGGATGCAGTGGATGTTGCCGAGTGAAAATTACAAACGTAATGACCAAGTACGCTGTGGTGTACAGCTCACATGCCTCTGGAGTCATATACCCGTAAATTAGGAGGGCTGTCATCGCTACAGAAATGCCAAACATGTGGACGCTAAATATGGTTTAGGCACTCTGAGGCTCAGAAGGAAGGGGGGGATTTGGGAGTGCAGAATTTGCTGAATTTCTTTCGGGGGACAAGGAGCCATTTAGCTTTTTCAGTCTTTTTAACTCCCAGTAACGTGGAAGCCCCTTATATTTTCGATAACAGATGACGGACCTGAGTGAGGGTTTGCTTTTTTTGTGGATTGAGTTGAAGATTTTAATGAGAATATTTTACATACCGTTTTGGATCCCATTTATCTGGCGCCCTACGCTGAGCACTTATTTTGGGGTTTCCATCAAAATCTCCGAGTGACATGACAGATGAAACGTATGAGGAATCCATTTACTATAATAAGGCATCAGAGTTGCTCTCGACTCCGTCTGGCCTCTGTTCAGTGGTGTCCTTTTTAGAAGTGCACAAAACTGGAGTGGACCCCATTTTTTTGCATGTCTAAAAAGACGGACACCGCTGGATCACAGGTCCTATGGCGTCTACTGTGCCTCCATCTGCCTCATTATATGGTATCTTCCTCTGGGGGTTAAGTCTAAATCACGTATTTCAGAGATTTACACAAAATCTCCGGTGTAAGCGCTCATCGCACAGCGCAGAATAAATGAGAGCCAAGCCTTACTGCAATCTTTGGGAGGCAGATTGAAAAAAATCAACAGCAGGTGAAGAAGAATTGTTTTTATTTATTTTTTTAAGCAGTTCCTCCTGCGGTATAAGTGATTAGACATCTTTATTCTTCGGGTCAGTGCAATTACAGCGATACCAGATTTATATTGGGTTTTTATGTTTGGCTGCTGTCACACACTAAAAGACACTTTATTGCAAAAACTAGTTCTTGCATAACCATATTTTGAGAGCTATCATTTTTTCATATTTTGGATGACAGACATGTGAGGGCTCGTTTTTTTGCGGGACGAGTTGACATTTTTATTGGTGGTATTTTTGGGTACATGACAGTTTTTGATTTCTATTCCGATTTTTGAGAGGAAGAATAAACAAAAAACGTTAATTTAGAAAAAAATGTTATGCCGCTCCGCGTGTAGTAAAATTGAGAAGGCAAATTTATTCTTTGGGTCAGTACGATTACAGCTATACCACATTTATAAGCTTTTTCGTGTTTTTGCACTTTTACACAATAAAAACTAATAGAAAATAGGTATTAGGCCTACCGGTAATTATGTTTCCAGGAGTCCATCCTGACAGCACCAGGGAGGACGTCCTTCATCTCCTTGCAGGGACAGGAAGAACACACAAGAGGTTAAAAGGCCCTCCCTGCCCACCATTCCTCAGTGATTTAACAAGTACCACACCGTGGCTGATGCAATTTAACACTTAATTTTACATTATCATATTACAGCATACGACAGAACATTTCATCAGGGAGACAACTATCCATGCTGTCAGGATGGACTCCTGGAAACATAATTACCGGTATGTCTAATACCTATTTTCCAGGACGTCCCTCCTGACAGCACCAGGGAGAATACCAAAGTACCTCCTCAGGGTGGGATGACTGCCTGTAGAACCATCCTACCGAAAGCAGTCTGTTGATTAGACGGAATGTCTAGTTTGTAATGCTTACAAAATGTATCTAGTCTGGATCATGTCACAGCCCTACAGATCTGGTTTACTGACGCCCCCGCCCTCTCCGCCCAAGAGGTTGATAATGCACGATTCGAATGGGCTTTTAAACCTTCTGGTGGGCTGATGCCTTGGGAGAGATAGGCCCGGCTAATTAATGATGTTATCCATCTCGCGATAGAGGATTTTGTGGCCTTTTTTCCCTTATTTTCCCCCAAATAAGAAAAATAAGTTGTGGATGTGCCTCCAACTGCGTGTGGCCTGGATATAATCTAAGACTGCCTGACGCACGTCTAACTCGTGTAGGGCTCGCTCTTTATTATTTGTGGGGTTTTCGCAAAATGAGGGCAGGATGATTTCTTGGTTTAGGTTGCTTGCAGATGCCACCTTGGGTAGGAAAGTGGGGTCTAGTTTCAAGATTATCCGGTCCTCTAGGATTCGGAGATATGGCTCTCGGATAGATAAGGCCTGTATTTCACCTATGCGTTAGACCGTGGTTCAACCATCCTGACTACCAGAAATACTACCTTCATCGTTTGATAAGAAATGGACATCTGCGGCCCCTGAATGAACGGATCTGAACACAGGGACCGAAGAACAAGGCTAAGATTCCATGGGGGCACTGATCTCCTAACCGTGAGGCGTAGACGCTGGGTTGCCCTGACAAATCTTATTACCCAGGGATGAGATGCCAGGGGATAGTCAAGGAAGGAACTTAAGGCCGAGATCTGGACTTTTAGCGTACTGGGCCTAAGTCCTTATTGAAACCTGTCTGAAGGAAATCTAGGATCTTTGGGATATCAGGTTTTCCTTCTAGTGGATTGGACCTGCCACCTTCTAAACAGAAACGCTTCCAGATTTTTTGATAGATTGCTGACGTGACCGGCTTTCTACTGGCCTGCATTGTTGAAATGACTTGTTCCGACAGACCTCGAGCCTTCAATATGTCCCGCTCAGGATCCAGGCCGACAACTGGAGTCTCTTCGGATCCTGATGTTAAACCGGCCCCTGGTGGATGATGTCTTCTCTCTGTGGGAGCAGGAGTGGTTGATCTTCTGCCATGATTCCCAGTAGCGGAAACCAACTCCTTTTTGGCCAATATGGTACGATCAGTAACACTCTCGCCTGATCTTCCTGAATCTTCCTGAGGATGGCTGGTATGAGAGCTATCGGAGGAAACGCGTAGGAGAGGGGCCGACCCCACTTCTGACTTAGAGCGTCCATGCCTTCTGGGTTGTCCAGCGGGTTTAGTGAATAGAATCTCTTCGTCTTGGCATTCTTCCTGGTTGCGAAGAGGTCTATGTGGGGTTTTCCCCAACGAGAGCAAAGCTCCTGAAATATCTCTGGTTTCAGCTCCCACTCCATTGGACAAATCTTCCGCCTGCTCAAATAGTCTGCCACCGTGTTCTAAGACTCTTCCAGATGAACGGCCATTATGGACAAGACCCTCTTCTCCGCCAAAGAAAATATTCTTCTTGAGAGTTCCTGGAGCTTCTGATGTCTGGTTCCTCCTTGATGTCAGAGAAAAAATACCGCTGTCTTGTCAGACAGGATCTTTACATGTTGGTCTTTCAATCGTGTCTGATTTTGTCTTAGAGCTTCCCATATGGCATAGAGTTTCCTGTAGTTGGATGAGCTGGCTTGCAGGTGTATCGACCACTCTCTCTGAAGAAACCTTCCTTCCAGGTGCGCCCCCCAACCCCACATGGTGATTACTACGCCAGGGGATGTAATCCAGGGGACCTTTTCCTTAGATTCTTCAACTGCATCCACCAATCCAGGGATATTCTGGTAGCCCAGGACAAGAATATTTTGCTGTTGAGGGAAGTCTGACGACGGTCCCAGACAGTCAATATCTCTTTCTGTAAGGCCCTTGAATGGAAATGAGCCCAGCACACACAAGGGATGCATGATGTCATGAGTCCCAGTGCTCGAATTGCCGACCTGATGATTACGCCGGTCTTCTGGAGTTCTTTCATGCTGTTTTTTACCACCATCTGTTTCTCTGGTGGTAAAAAGGAGGTTCTGGTGCTGGAATCCAGAAGTACACCTGAGAAGATCTTCCTTCTTCCCGGCACTAGATCTGACTTTCCCCGTTTATTATCCATCCTAGGGCTTTCAATACCGTCATCGTCTTCAGTTGGGTTGCTGTAGCTCTTCCTTCCTACTAAGAGAAAGTCGTCCAGGTACGGGATGATTATTATTCCCTGATCTCTTAGGAAGGCTACGACCTAAGAGATTAGCTTGGTAAAAACCCGCGGAGCCGAGGCCAGGCCAAAGGGAAGACACTGGAATTGAAAATGACAGGTCCGATCGGGGAGTTCTACTGCAAACCTTAAGAATTTTTGTGATATTGGATGGACTGGCATCTGATAGTAAGCGCTCTTTGGGTCCAGCGTGCACATCAGGGCATTTTTGTCTATCAGGGGAATCGTTGATCTGATTGACTCAATACGGAATCTTTTGTACGCGACCCAGGTATTTAATGGTTTCAGGTTTATAATTGTGCGGGATTCTCCGGATGGTTTTATTATGGAGAATAGGGATGAATAGTTTCCAGCTCCTACTTCTGTTTGAGGTACTGGGATAATGACGCCTGATTTTGCTAAGTACCGTATGTCTTTCCACATCTGAGATTGCGTTTTTATAGACTGAGGCGAAATGAATCTCTCGGGGGGAGGGGAGGAAAATTCTATTCGGTAACCCTCTGATATGGTCTTTACCACCCACTGATTTTGAGTGATCTTGGACCACTGGGCTCTAAATTCTCTGAGCCGACCCCCTATATGAGCATAGTCATAGTCTTCTTGGCCTTGTATGTGATCCAAACAAGGATCCTCTATTACTTCCGACTGTAGGTTGGATGCCTCCAAAGGGCTCTCTCTGAGATCTACTCTGAACTCTGTAGTCCCGCTGTCTCATGAGCCCACCAGGTCTATGAAAGGACTGATCCCTTGACCTTTTTTCCCCTGGAAAACTTCCGTTTTTATCCAACGCCTTCTCTAAAATTTCATCTAGGGCTGGTCCGAAGACCTTTAATCCAGAAAAGGGAAGGGAACAGAGCTTATTCTCCTGACCATGTCTTTAACCAAATAGCTCTGTGAGCTGAATTAGTCAGCGAGCTATTCCGAGCTGAGAATCTTATGGATTCTGCCGAAACGTCTGCTAAAAAGGCTGTAGCGGATTTCTTGAGTGGCAGGGAAGCTAATATTTCTTCTCTAGGGGTCTTGTTAGTAAGGTGTTCTTCTAACTGCCCCACCCATAAAAACATAGATCTTGCCACTGAAGTGGCAGCTACGTTTGCTTTAATTATGACCGTAGACGTCTCCCAAGCCCGTCTTAACAAATTGTCCGCTTTCCTGTCCATCGGATCCTTGAGGCTGGATGAATCCTCAAAGGGGATGGACGTCTTTCTGGCGACCTTAGCCACCGGGACGTCAATTTTGGGAACTTCTTCCCAGATCTTTACATCATCTGGGTCGAAGGGAAGTCGTCTTTTAAAGTCTCGGGGAATCACAAGGCGTTTTTCTGCCTCTTCCCACTCTTCCAGTACCATAGCTCGTACGTAGTCATTCACCAGGAACACGCACTGTCTCTGTGCCCTGAGGCCACCAAACATCATGTCCTGTCTGGACTGCAGCTTCTGGACCTCCACTATTTGCATTGTGTCCCTGACCGCCTGAACCAGTTCTTCCGTATCGTCCACTGAGAAGAGATATCTCCTGTTTTGTTCTGGTTCGTCTGTATACACCTCACCCTCTTCCTGATCCGACTCTCGGGAATATGTTTCCTCCTCTGAGGTGAGCTCCATCTCCCACCTGGTCCGTTTTGCCGTGGGAACTGGACTGGGTGGTTGTGGACTGGAAAATGTGGCCATGGAAGTTTGGACCTCGTCACGTATCATGGACCTCATTTCTGTCAGGAGAGATGGCTGTTCCCCTTTCATGACCTTAGCTGTGCAGGTGTCACAGAGGAGCTTTTTGTATTTGTTGGGGAGCTTCGTAGTGCATATAGGGCAGATTTCCCCATGGCCTTCCCCGTCTGCTTAACCGTAGGTAGGGGAGTCACTTGTGGTCCCTTTTCCTGCATAGTGCAAGAAGGGATCGTCAGTGCTCCAGTCTACTAATGTCAGGGTTTAGAGGGTCCTTTGCGCACAGCGCACTTACCCCCTCCAGCTCAATCTTCCCCTGGTCCTCCATGGAGTCTGCGCTGCCGTGAGCCCTCTTGCGAGATCAGGGTGAGAGAATGCCGCCTGACTCGCTGTATCACGCTCGTTTTCTTCCTAGAGCACACGCCGGCCTTCTCACTTCCGGGTTGTGACGTCACCGGAAGTGCGTCGTGCGTCCCATGCACCCGACTTCCGGTCCTCGCTGCGGCTGGCGTCGGAGCCGAGAGCCACCCCGTGGGAGGAAGCGGCTCAACCCTGGGGCCTCGTCCCACCCCTGGTCTTTAGGGCTGAGGGACCCCCACCCAGGAGGGTTTCAAAGCTGGGGCCGCTTCACAGGAGGGTTCGGCCTCACCGCATCGATCCTCCTGGACCCCTCTGGTAAGCTGGATCTGTCTCTCTTCACTCTCTTGCGTGTCCCTCCGTGCAGGGACAGCAAAAAACACTGAGGAAAGGTGGGCGGGCCTTTTAACCTCGTGTGTTCTTCCTATCCCTGCAAGGAGATGAAGGATGTCCTCCCTGGTGCTGTCAGGAGGGACGTCCTGGAAAAAATTATTATTTTTGCATTGCTTCATTCGGACAGGTATAACTTTTTTATTTTTCTACTGATCGAGCTGCATAGTGGCTTGATTTTTGTGGGACACGATGACGCTTTCAGCAATACCATTTTTATTTACATTAATCTTTTTGATCGCATTTTCTTCCACTTTTTGTTCAGCGGCAATATACTAAAGCATCATGCTTTGGCTCTTTTCTTTTTTTTTTTAACGGTGTTCACTGAAGTTGTTAACTAGCGAGATTATGAGTTTTATAGGTGGGGTCATTCTGGACACGGTGACACCAAACGTGTATTTTTATTTTTTTCATAAAAATATAAATTTATGGCTGCAATTTTTTTATTTTGTAATTTTTTTACCTTTCTTACTTAGTCCCACTATGGAACTTTCACTTTTTGCAGGCTGATCGCGGTTATAAAGGATTGCAAATGCTTATAACCTCAGCCCTGCAGACACAAGCTAGTTAGATCATGCACTACGCAAGATCTAACTTGCTATTGCCTGGTGACCCGTAAGTCGTTATGATGACATCAGATCACCATGACAACAATCGGGCCCCCGCAATGACGTTGCAAGGGTACTGATCGGAAGGAAGGGGCTCCCTCTGCCTGCCTTCTACATGCTGAAATCGCTAGTGATCACAGTATTTAGGGGGTTAGCGTTCCGGGAGCGGTGCGAGCACCACTCCTGACACCGAGTGCTGGCAGTCAGCTGTCAGAATCAGCTGACACCCGGCGGCGATCGAGGAAGCACAGCCTCTGTTCGCACAAAATCACCTGGACGCATCCATATGCCCAAGGTCGGTAAGTACCAGCCGACCTGGACGTATGAATGCTTCCAAGGTCGTAAAGGGGTTAAAGGATTTCCCCTCCCAGCTTCACAGATGGATATCGTCGGACAGGTATTGTAAAAATTAGCACTTTTGCAATTTACTAATAATAAAATTTCTCAGACAGTCTTGAGATAATAACACTTTTCTTCTGTTTACAGCTCGTTGCCTTGTTGGCCAGGATTAAGAGGTAACAGCACACTCCAGTGATCCTGTCCAGCTTCAAAACCGTGCTCACAAGCTCAATAGAAAAGACCTTGTAAATACTGCACATGCTCTCCTGTTCTAGCAGCGGTGGTCGGTCTCCAAGACAACGAGGTGCAAACAAAAAAGTTAATATCCCAAGAACAAATGAAAATTTCAACAAGCAGTAAATTGCAAAATTGATTGTCTTCCTAAGCACTATCCAACAGTATCCAGCTGAAGATGGGAATTACCCTTTTAAGCTTTCTTCTCCGGCTTCTACTAATGTGTGTTAACTTACGACTTGGCATAAAAAAGCATCAAAATTTGCTTCTTAGGCCGATTTCATACATCAGTTTTTTGAGGTATGTGTGCTAGCTTTCCCGTTTGCAGTGTTTTTTTATTGGAGGAGGCTGATGGACAGGTCTCGTCATCTGTTCGCCAATCAGTGGCCATTTTGATCACAGGAAAGCTGCGCAGGCTGTAAGGAAGGAGAAGCTGTGATGGCACTTACTAATATTTATTTATTTGAAAATAATGAGTTGAGGAGATAAAGTGGACACCCCCTTTAAGGATTCACGCTTCTGAAGTAGAATAGTTTGACACGAAGCCACCAAACGGCTGTACACAGTGTGTCTGGTGGACATCGGCATCCATTTCTCCATCACCGGTATGATACTTTCCAAAAGGTGTCCATCATTTTGATGGAAAAATTATTTGTTTTAAATAGGAATCGAAAAAAACATGGAACAATAAGGGTTTCCCAGTTCTTTTAGCGGTCTTTCTCCGATACTAGCAGAAATTGTGCACATACTTGCTCTCTACCAGATAGTAAACATCTTTGCTCTTTCTGGTGGTCTCTGTGTCTTCTGACATAGTCGGTGAACAATGAGGCAATTAGACACCTGGCCTCAATGTCCTTGTAAACCGTGTTCAATATGCAATTTACATGAATGTTAAGGACAGGCCCCTGCTGACCATATTTTCTTGTACTCTAATAATAAAAACCATAATGCAAATATCAAGAAAATACTATGCAGTTAATGAAAATATTAATTGGAGTAAAAAGACGGATTTTGGTAAGAACTTACCTGTAAAATCCTTTTCAGCGAAGAAGGAAGGGAGACACACTAGTCATTACTAGTGGGTAGGCGGAGCCCACATAGGATAGAACACCTCAGATTAAAAAGAGTGTTGACCGGCCCCTCCAGCTTGGGCTCCTCCTACTCCAGCTCTCCAGTCCGTACACAAGCTAAGGAAGAGCAAATATCACCAGCGTAGCAACATAACCCCTTCTGAAGGACTTCAGAGAAAAAAAACAAGAAGACAGGTTATGCATATAGCCAAAAAAACCACACAGTCCCAGGTACTACTCACTGAACCTGACCACTGCGAGGAGCTGGCAATGCTGGAAAAGAGCCTTAGCGCGCCGACCTCAGCCCAGATAATCGCTATCAGAGAAGGGTCACTCCGCATCTGAAAACACACACTTCTGCCATGGGAGGGATGTGTGTCTCCCTTCCTTCTTCGCTGAAAAGGATTTTACAGGTAAATTCTTACCAAAATCCGTCTTTCAGCAGCAGATGAAGGAAGGGAGACACACTAGTCATTACTAGTGGGACGTCCCAAAGCAGTCCAAAAATAAGGGTGGGCAAAAAAAAACAACAGAGGCAGATACCCAACAACCTAAATAAATGCGCAACTAGCGCTAAATACAAGTTCACAAGAACTTTAAACTACAGCCGCCTGCAGGACCCTACGTCCTAAGGCCGCATCAGCGGAAGCACTGACGTCCACCTTATAAAATTTCGTAAATGTGTGGACGGAACACCAGGTCGCCGCCCGGCAGAGCTGAGCTGCCGAGGCTCCTTGATGAAAAGCCCACGATGAACCCACAGCCCTCGTGGAGTGAGCTCGAATCTTAATTGGGCAAGGTTCGCCCTTAAGTCGGTAAGCCTCTAAAATGGCCGACCGAATCCAACGAGCTATAGAATCCTTGGAAGCTCGTTGCCCACGTCGACGACCTGCTGGAATCACAAACAGAGAATCCGACTTCCGAAAACTTTGAGTAATAGACAAATAGAACTTCAAAGCCCGCATCAAATCCAATGAGTGCAAGGCCCGTTCCTTCGCATTCCTTGGCTCAAGACAAAGCGAGGGCAACACAATATCCTGGTTAACATGAAACTGTGACACCACTTTAGGTAGAAAATCGCCCCGTGTGCGAAGCACTACGCGATCTGGGTGAAACTCCAGAAAAGGAGGCGAGCAAGAAAGAGCCGCCAACTCAGAAACCCTTCTCAAAGAAGTGACCGCCACTAGGAAGGCAACCTTCCAAGAGAGAAAGGAAAGATTAACAGAGTCCATAGGCTCAAAAGGCCCATGTTGAAGAGCCTCCAAAACAAGATTGAGCCGCCAAGGAGACACAAGCGCCTTCCGCGGCGGAAATTGACGGGTTACCCCGCGAAAAAAGAAACGTACGTCCCTACGCGAGGCGATAGCCTTCCGAAACAGCAAGGACAGAGCAGAAACCTGCCCTTTCAGAGTGCTAACTGCCAAACCCTTGTCCAGCCCATACTGCAAAAAGGCCAACAAATTGGGAATGGAAAAAATCCTCGGGTTTCTAGAAGAACCCGAACACCACGAAAAGAAGGCTTCCCAAGTCTTGTGATAAATTCTAGTAGTAGCCGGACCTCTGGCAGCTCGCAGAGTGGCAATGACTTTGGCTGAAAAACCTTGACGGGTCAAGATTTCGGTCTCAAGAGCCACGCCGTCAAACGCAGAGACTTCAGGTCCGGGTGACGAACGGGCCCTTGGGTTAACAGGTCCGGGCGAAGAGGGAGTGGAAGTGGAGGCGCTGCCAGAAGCGACACCAGTGTCGAGAACCACGTTCTCCTTGGCCAATCTGGGGCTATCAACATAGCCGGGACTCTCTCCAGTCTGATCCGACGCAACACCAGAGGAAGTAAGGATATCGGCGGGAACACATAGATTAGCTCGAATTGGTCCCAAGGAGCCACCAGAGCATCCACCGCCACAGCCTTCGGGTCCTTGTACCTGGACATGAACGTCGGTAACTTGGCATTGAACCTGGATGCCATCAAATCCACTTGGTGGAGTTCCCCAACGGGAGCACAGCAGTGCAAAAATTTCCGGATGAAGACTCCATTCTCCGGGATCCATCTTTTCGCGACTGAGGAAGTCCGCTGTGATATTCTGAACTCCTGGAATGTGAATCGCAGAGATGGCTGGCACTCTGGCCTCGCCCATACCAGGATTCGAGACACTTCCATCATGAGCCTGAAGCTCCTCGTCCCACCTTGATGGTTGATATACGCGACCGCCGTCGCGTTGTCTGTCTGCACTCGGACTGGTAGACCGCTTAAAGGGACCGTCCAGTGTTGGAGGCAAAGGAAAATTGCCCTCAATTCCAGGATGTTGATCGGCAGGACAGACTCTACCAACGACCATACTCCCTGAATCCAGAGATCGTTCCAGACGCCCCCCCAGCCTGTCAGGCTGGCATCAGTGGTTATGATCGACCACCTCGGAGGAAGGAAGGACTTCCCCAGGGATAACGCTTCCGGACGTAACCACCATTCTAGAGACTCTCTCACCCTGTGGGAGATGATGACACTGCAATCCAGTGAAAACTGCGATCGATCCCAACGGTTCAAGATGAGCATTTGGAGAGCCCTGGAATGAAATTGGGCAAACGGAATTGCTTCCATTGACGCCACCATCAAACCCAGAAGGCGCATACACCTTCGAAGGGACATTGCTGTCGCAGACTTCATAACCTGCACATGACGAAGAAGACTCTCTTGCTTGTCTGGAGGCAGAGACAACACTGCTCTTACCGTGTCGAAATGCATTCCCAAAAACAGGATTGACTGCGACGGTTCCAGAGACTACTTCCCCCAATTGACCAGCCACCCGAAGTCCTCCAGGAGCTGAAGGGATAGATTGCGAGCCGTCACCGCCTCCTCCTTTGAGGACGCCACAATCAAAAAGTCGTCCAGATAGGGAAGAATTGTAACCCCCTGTCTTCGCAGAATCGCCATGAGAGGAGCCAGAATTTTTGTAAAAACTCTGGGTGCTGAGGCCAACCCGAATGGCAGGGCCACAAATTGGTAATGGTCCTGACCTATGGCAAAACGAAGGAAGCGTTGGTGGGCCCTTCCGATGGGGACATGCAAATAAGCGTCGCGAATGTCGATTGACACCAAAAAATCGTTTTGCGACAAGGCCGCCACAACGGAGCGAAGTGACTCCATGCGGAATTTCCGGGTACGGACATGCCGATTCAATCTTTTGAGATCCAGAATGGGGCGAAATTTGTCCTCCTTTTTGGGGACCACAAAGAGGTTGGAATAAAACCCTCTTCCCCGGTCCTCCGGTGGAACTGGTACCACCACACCCTTCTGCAGAAGGAATCGACCTCCCGCAGTAGAGTGGCAAATAGCTCGGGCTCTGACGGAATGCGGGATTGGCAAAAACTGTCTGGAGGTCGAGAAAGAAACTCTATGAAGTAGCCTGCCGATACAACCCGCGTCACCCAGGCGTCCGACACGCGGGAAGCCCAAGTCGGTTCGAATTGGAGCAGGCGACCTCCCACTCGAGAGCCCTCGAGTGAGACCCTGGCGTCAGTCCGCCTTAGCGGGCTTTTTGTCAGCTTCCCGCTTGTCTTGGCGGAAGCTCTGTTTCCAGGGAGTGCGGGATTTCTGAGCGTTCTTTTTTCCTGAAAAAGAGGGACAACCCGATCCCCAAGAGGGCTGACCGAACCGTCCCCTGGACCGAAAGGACCGCCGACTACTACCGGCACTATGCCTGCCAGACGCAGAAGTCACAGCTCTTCGCTGCGGTAAAGCCGTTTCTTTTGCCTTTGCCTTGGCAATCAGCTCCGTGAGGTCAGATCCAAATAGCTGACCACCCTTGTAAGCTAAAGAAAGCAAACCTTGCTTGGAAACCGCGTCTCCGGTCCACTGTCTAAGCCAGGGGTGGGCAATTAATTTTGCCAGGGGGCCGCATGAGAAATTGGGATGGTTTTAGAGGGCCGGACTAATATAATTAACTCCGTTCTACCCAATACTGTATATATACACATTATATAATATAATATATATATACTGTATACTGTATATATACATACCTGCCCATTATCATCTTCTCCCCATCATCATCAATGCCTCCCCATTATCAGCAATGCCTGCCCATCATCATCTTCTCCCCATCATCAATGCCTGCCCATTATCATCAATGCCTGCCCATTATCATCATCTTCTCCCCATCATCATCAATGCCTCCCATTATCAGCAATGCCTGCCCATCATCATCTTCTCCCCATCATCAATGCCTGCCCATTATCATCAATACCTGCCCATTATCATCATCTTCTCCCTCATCATCAATGCCTGCCCATCATCATCATCTTCTCCCCATCATCAATGCCTGCCCATTATCATCATCTTCTCCCCATTATCATCAATACCTGCCCATTATCATCATCTTCTCCCCATCATCATCAATGCCTGCCCATCATCATCATCATCATCTTCTCCCCATCATCAATGCCTGCCCATTATCATCAATACCTGCCCATTATCATCATCTTCTCCCCATCATCATCAATGCCTCCCCATTATCAGCAATGCCTGCCCATCATCATCTTCTCCCCATCATCAATGCCTGCCCATTATCATCAATGCCTGCCCATTATCATCATCTTCTCCCATCATCATCAATGCCTCCCCATTATCAGCAATGCCTGCCCATCATCACACACGGACAGCACATAAGCACTCTCTCACATACATACACACACACACACACACACACAAAGCACCGCACTACATAGACACAGACACGTCTTACCTGTCCAGCGTCCCCGCTCTCTGACACAGCCGGCCGCTGAATGATGACGTCATTCAGCGGCCGGCTGTGAGAGGAAGCGCCGGTGGAGCCCGGAGCTGCAGCAGCAGAGGCATGGGAGAGGTAAGTATTGTGCCAGCTGATGCCGGGGCCCTGAGACTGCCGGAGCGCCTCCGCGGGCCGGTCACTGACAGCCGGCGGGCCGGATGCGGCCCGCTGGCCGCCCCTTGCCCGGGTCTGGTCTAAGCCACAGTGCTCTCCTGACTGTGATCGCCGAGGATTGTGCCCTGGACAGCATTGAGGCAGCATCCAAACCTGCATCACTGCCATATCGGGTTGCATCCTCCAATGACTTGAAAAGCCCCTCTACCTCGGATAGTGGGGATCCATCTTGCCACGCCGTCCGTAGACGGTCTAACCAGCTCAGGGAAGCTTTACAAGCACACATGGATCCTAGCACTGCTCTGAATCCATGACCCGCGGCCTCGTAGATGGATTTCGCTGCCATCTCCGTTTTTCTGTCCAGCGGATCCTGCAGACTCGCCTTCCCTTTAACAGGAAGTAATGAGGATTTGCTAAGCTGGGATAAAGGGACATCCACTTCAGGAGAAGGAATCCAATTATCAATCAACTCCGTAGTACACGGATACAGCGTCTCAAAAAACCGTGTCCCCTGAAAACGTTTATCTGGACACAGGCGTTCCTTCTCCACTGCCCCATTAAGCTCATCCAGAGATGGTAAGGCTGATCGCGACCTATGCGACTCCTGAAACATCCGGGCCGACTTACCAGGACGTCTAGTTACCTCCTCCGGTAACTGTAACGCCTCCCTCATGGCTCCAATAAAAGCCTCTGTACGGCTCAAAAGAGAGGCAGAGTGTCCCTGCCGATCCTCCTTATCCAAATCGGACATCTCCCCATCCGAGCTTGAAGGGGAACCCTCCATGCCCGAAATCTCCGAGTCGCTACGCGGGGAAGATGGCACCGGCCTGTGTCGCTTCCTGCCATGAGAGGATCTAGCTGACACCCAATGACCTAGAAGTTCAGACAGGCCTTCAATAGAACGAGCGAGGGCCTCCATTTTGACATCACTGACACCTCCGACCGCTGCGCTTGACGCCGTCGAGGTCTGCGTGTCAGATACGCGAGACTGATCCTGTAGCGGATCTGTGAGACGGTCCGCACCTCCTGGACCCTGATCTGACATGCCCTCACACAGTATATGGCAGGTCAAAACCTGTCAGCAACTAGAACAGTGTGGTTTTCAAAGGCAAAAACTAACACTGAAGGGTTAAAGCTCTTAAAGAGAGAGCTACCCCAGCTGTCTCCCAATAAAGGGTTAACCGCCAAAGAAGGGGTTAATGTCGCAGACTCCCCACAACCCTTGTTTAATGAAAAGGGTGTGCGAGCCCCAGGTGCCTCTTATGAGGTAACAGCTGCAGGACAGTGCTCAAAAGTATGCCACACTAAACAAGAACGCCAACTAGATCGCTAACATATTGCGCTGAATTGTACATCGCAATAACCGCCAAAGTCGCTAAGGAGATCGCTAACCACTTATGCGTCGTCAATGAGATCGCCCACTGTGGAAGCTACTAGCGACATTAAAACGATCACAAAAACGATCGCAAAATTATGCGTCGCTATCGTGATCGTAGCGGGAGCGTTCCGTGTGACAGTACCTTGCCCTGCGCTGTGGGGGTGAGGGGGTCAAGCTTCTGCCCTGACAGGTAGAAGCGACTCACCCAGCTGGCCGCGGTGTAGTGTCTCCTTTCGGTCGGTCGGGGAGAGCGGAGAGTGAGGAGCCCGAGGAGGCCGTCATTAATGGCCGCCGCGCTAGAGGAGAGAAGCCGGAAGAGAAAAGGCAGGGTAAAGCGCGCGCTCAGAGCGCTTCCTGCCCGCGAAAAAAATGGGAAAGCGCGAAGCCACGCCCCCCGCCGGTTTCAAAAAAAGCGCGCGACTCACTCCGCTCTCCGCTCCCATGTCCTGCAGGCATCCACCTGCGGACAAAAGTACACAATCACCACACTGAATACATGTAGCAGCGGCTGCCGCAGCGGCCGCTGAAGCACTCAAACACATTAAAATGTGGAGTACTCACCCAGCTGAGCGCCACAGGGACCCCTCAGAGATTTGTGGCGCTGTGCCCGTAGCTTCCCCCCAGGGCGGGGAACGCAGTGACCCCAGAAGCGCAGTTTGCGTCCCCGCCAGGGAAGCAATCCTCATCCCCCAGGGCCGGCAGAGTTCTGCAGGGACCACCTTACAGGGTAATACAGATCCGCCAAGGGAGAGGTGGGGGTCCAGCAGCGCTAAGACCCCTGAGACCTCTAGACCACTGGCGGTCCAAGTCTCTGTCCGACTAAAATAAAAAAATTTTCTGAGGAGCTGCTCCAGCAGCGACTATCCTCTGTGACCTCAAATTTTAGACTGGAGAGCTGGAGTAGGAGGAGCCCAAGCTGGAGGGGCCGGTCAACACTCTTTTTAATCTGAGGTGTTCTATCCTATGTGGGCTCCGCCTACCCACTAGTAATGACTAGTGTGTCTCCCTTCCTTCATCTGCTGCTGAAATGAGCATCTGTATTACAAAACATCATATTGTGATGATGCTACATTCATTGGGCATTTTACAATGAAGTCTGTACCAATCAGCACTAACATGCCGGATATGCCCCTGTCTGGGCTCCAGGGGCAGGCTCTGCTCCCATCCCCCATGGCTACAGTCATTTTCTGTGCTCCACGTCGGGCTTCACAAGTTGCCTGGCTAACTCCACTTACATCATCGCTCAAGGCCTTTTAGGGCCGACTCAAATGAGAGTATCGTGTAGCTTTGTGTTCTGTTAGCTCGTGTTTTGTAGCCTCTCCTCGCAGTTCTCTTAGCTGACTCCTTTTGTTTCTTCAGTCTGCATTTACTCCTGGCTCTGACCTGCTGATTTAACTCTTCATCTGCTGGAAGCATAACTAATAGTGATGAGCAAATATGCTCGTTGCTCGGGTGATCTCTGAGTATTTTGGCGTGCTTGGAGATTTACTTTCTGTCCACGCAAGCTGCATGATTTGTGGTTGCTGGACAGGATGAATACATGTGAGGAATGCCTGTTTGTTAAGGAATTCACACATGTATTCAGTCTGTCCAGCAGCCGGAAATCACGCAGCTGCGGCAACAGAAACTAAATCTCCAAGCACTTCCAAATACTCGGAGACCACCCGAGCAACGAGCATACTCGCTCATCACTAATAACTAACTCTTGACTGGACTTGTTCACAGTTCAATGCTGCCGCATCAGTTGATCTTCTCTACAAATAAGTTTTCCTCTCCATCACGGATTTATATGTGTGCCGATTCACCCTTTCATCTGCCGTAAGCATAATAAATTTTTCTCTGGTGTATTTCAAATTACTAACACTGCTGCAAGTCCTGAACTGACCATAAATCATTTTGTGTGTCTCCACGATACTGGTTCTGTCTTCTGGGGTTTCCTTCTTCGCTTGTCTTCCTGCTGTCCATCATATTCTGCTATTCCGGTCCTCGTTGTTCCATGTGCCGTCCAGCAAGTCCTGCCTGCTGTGCCATCGCCTTTGGTCCGTGCTGCCAACTCTGGCCTGTGGCTTAGAGAATCCACCACCCCAATATTCTGTGGTCCAGCTTCTTGCTGCCAGGAAGCACATCTCTGTCCAGTCAAGGGTTGGACTCCATAAGACCTCTGATGGTGTCCTGTGGCAACTGGCGGTAGAACATTAGCAGCAGATCTTGTAATTTGTGTGTGATGGGTCTCCAAGGACTGGACTTATGTTTTCAGGACACCTCACGGATAATTGCTCATTGTCATCGACTTGGATAATTTGGCTCATGTCACTGATTGGCCTCATGCGGGCCCCTGAGAAGAAGGGTTCCTACACATATCATTAACTTCCCCCCACAGGACCATGTGAGGTGTGAGCGCAGGAAGAGGAAAAGACAAGTGGGAAGGAGCAGCGACCTCGTTAGGAAACACGAGTAATGTATTTTAGCCCCTTCCCAACCTCAGAAGAACAGAGTACAGTGGCCGACTTGCTGCAATTTTGTTGGTTTCTGCAAAAAAAAAAAATTTTGAGAATATGACACTTCGGAGAAAATTCGTAACAAATTTCAATTGGGGACTAGAGTTGGAAAAAAAAATTGCAATGATCTTTGTCCTGTGGTCACATCAACAGGCCAAAGTACATCTACTTTATCGTTCAATTCAATGGGCGATGGCGTAACTTAAGGTCACTTTGTTGTTGGGTCTTCAATCAGTTCACATCGGATGCCGAAGGGAGAAAAAAAAAATAGAAAAGAATTGTGACTATAAAATGATTGAAAAACTATTAAAATAAAATGTGATTGAAGTTACGAGGATGGAGTCGCGCTGACCGCAGATCCTGCCCGTCTGGTGTAATCCCCAGTAGTTGTTTTCTTTTTTAACTACATCTACATGATCATTTATGGGGTGTTCACATAACTTAACAAAAAAAAAGTGTCAAAGTGCAATAAATTAGAGGACTGATGTATTTTTTTGTGAAGGAACCTGAAATTAAAATTAAACACCCCCTTTATTTTTTTACCATTCTGGTGCGAAGACAATTTCTAAGATAAGTAAATAGCTCCCTCTTGTGGCCACCACTGCAATTACTGTGTATTACCGTGAATATATAAAACTAGGCAATAATAGGGTAAGAAGGGACCCCGTCGTGAAGAATATGTGTCTGGGGGGCTCACATGCATATTCACGAGGCACAAACAGATGCATGCTTCAATACGTCATTTTACTGACCCGAGATATAAGAGAATAGCATCCCCCGCCGGGTGAAAATGCAGCAACTGTCTACTATAGCCGACCCCCTGCTGCATCAGTCAGGATCAGTGTAGTCATCGACCACGGCAATTTAACCTCTTAAATGCTGCTGTCAGTAGTGACTACAACATCTAGATGATTAACAGTGCGGGGGCTCCCTCCTGAGCCCCATCGGCACCCTTAGATCAGGATTGTGTGGTCCCGATACTTGCCATGGCAAATAACGGCCTTAGAGTCCGCCGGCTATAGTGTTCTGTTCAGAAGTTTAACATTTAGGTGGTAAAAAGACGGATTTTGGTAAGAACTTACCTGTAAAATCCTTTTCAGCGAAGGAAGGGAGACACACTAGTCATTACTAGTGGGTAGGCGGAGCCCAGATAGGATTGACACCTCAGATTAAAAGAGTGTTGACCAGCCCCTCCAGCTCGGGCTCCTCCTACTCCAGCTTCTCCAGTCGTACACAAGCTAAGGAAGAGCAAATATCACCAGCGGAGCAACATAACCCCTTCTGAAGGACTTCAGAGAAAAGACAAGAATACAGGTTATGCATGCAACAGAAAGAAACCACACAGTTCCAGGTACTACTCACTGGACCTGACCACTGCGATGAGCTGGCGATGCTGGAACAGAGCCTTAGCGTGCCGACCTCAGCCCAGATAATCGCTATCAGAGAAGGGTCACGCCGCATCTGAAAACAACAACACACTTCTGCCATGGGAGGGAGCTGTGTCTCTCTTCCTTCCTTCTCTGAAAAGGATTTTACAGGTAAGTTCTTACCAAAATCCGTCTTTCAGCAGCAGATGGAAGGAAGAGAGACACACTAGTCATTACTAGTGGGACGTCCCAAAGCAGTCCAAAAACTAAGGTGTGGAAAAAAAAACCAATAGAGGCAGAATCCCAACAACCTAGATAAATGTGCAATAGGCGCCAAATACAAGTTAACTAGAACTTTAAACTACGGCCGCCTGCAGGACCCTAAGTCCTAAGGCCGCATCAACGGAAGCACTGACGTCCACCTTGTAAAACTTTGTAAACGTGTGGACGGAACGCCAGGTCGCCGCTCGGCAGAGCTGAGCTGCCGAGGCCCCTTGATGAAAGGCCCACGATGAAGCCACAGCCCTCGTGGAGTGAACTCGAATCTTAATCGGGCAAGGTTCGCCTTTAAGTCGGTAAGCCTCCAAAATGGCCGACCGAATCCAACGAGCTATAGAGTCCTTGGAAGCTCGTTGACCACGCCGACGACCTGCTGTAATCACAAACAGGAGTCTGACTTCCGAAAACCTTGAGTAACAGACAAATAGAACTTCAAGGCCCGCACTAAATCCAATGTGTGCAAGGCCCGTTCCTTTGCATTCCTCGGGCCCGGGCAAAGCGAGGGCAACACAATATCCTGGTTAACATGGAATTGCGACACCACCTTAGGTAGAAAGTCGCCCCGTGTGCGAAGCACTACTCGATCCGGGTAAAACTCCAGGAAGGGAGGCGAGCAGGAAAGAGCCGCCAATTCAGAAACCCTTCTCAAAGAAGTGACCGCCACTAGGAAGGCAACCTTCCAAGAAAGTAAAGAAAGGCTAGCAGAGTTCATAGGCTCAAATGGCCCATGCTGAAAAGCCTCCAAGACAAGGTTGAGCCGCCAAGGAGACACAGGCGCCTTCCGCGGCGGAAACTGACGGGTTACTCCGCGAAAAAAGGAACACAAGTCCCTACGCGAGGCGATAGCCTTCTGAAACAGCAAGGACAGAGCAGAAACCTGACCCTT
>JARQOD010000003.1:371522840-371598088 GCA_033576555.1 Oophaga sylvatica
AAAAGTGGCATGTTGTGTTGAATTTGGAGAAACCACTTGTTATATTAGTTGTTTTGAGCTATTCAAATTGTTCTTGTTGATTAATTTTGATTACAAATGTATAAATTATAGAGGTAGATCATGTGGCTTGGGGATGAGAATCTGGGCAGGACACAAATCTACAAAGCCTTTTTGTAGTTGGAGGTGGGTACTATAAGGGTGCTTTCCCTCCCTGCAAAACGAGATTCAGGCATATGCGCAAACGAGGCCATAGACTATAATAGTGCCAATAGAGTTGAATGTGAACCATTTTCAGGCATATAAGCCTACTGGAGGCAGACACTCGGACATTGTAGACTGCACCTAGGTGTCAGTCTCCAGTAGGTATACACGCCCGAAAATGATGCATGACATGGCTTGCTATTATAGTCTATGGCCCTGTTGGAGCATTCGCCTAAATTCTGTTTAGCGGGTGGTTCAATGTAAGCCACGACAGGACCACTAAATGGGAGCCTGAACGCAGTGTGAAAGCACCCTAAAAGTGGGCCAATTTTGACTTTTTCTCCTGGGATATATCATGTAGGAATAGTTATAGGGAATTAGTGTAATATGGTAATATTCAGAATTGAAGGGCGTAGTATCAGGAAGACAGACAGTTTTGTTAGTTGAAACTTTGACTTGTGTAAAAAGACAACCTAATGGTTTAATTTGTTATTTTATTGGCAGTTGCCGTTTACTGTTATATTATATTCTTTTTGCAACAGAGTATTTTTGGTTTTACTGTGCTTTTTTTCTGTTTTCGGTCTTCTGGTGGTGTGAACAGTGTCTCTACAGGCTTGTTCACTATGTGCAGGGCTCATGTGTTTCTGTCTTTAACCAATCATTTTCTTGTTTCTACAAGACCAGGAAGTTCTCCACCCCTCCCTTATGAGGCCTGCACATTAAAGCCGTTCTATGCTGTGTCCACATTGGACATTACTTTCTGAATCTTGCTCATACAGGTATTATACATATGACCAGGTTTTTAAATACATCAGATAGAGATTACATACAATAGTCAGGGACTGCTCTGATACGGGTATACCTTGACGATTGGTAGAGCGGCTTAATAAAAATTGTTTGCAAAAACCGTATTAACCAAATACCCTTGTTTTTCCATTTGTTTTATTGGCACATGCCATTTACTGTTATATTATATTCTTTTTGCAACAGAGTATTTTTGGTTTTACTGTGCTTATTTTGTGTTTTATGATGGTTTAATTTGTAGGAATTGCTAAATTTTACTGTCAAAATGTAAATTACAAATCATCTACTGTATATACATTAGTCCTCTCTTTTGAGAACACATTAGCAGTCGCATTAACAATAAAAATATGATTCTCACAGACAGTTTTCCAAATCTCCTTTTCTGAGAATTAATATTTCAATAGCTAAAAAACTGCATGGTACATCCCAATATTCCAAGATAAGACATTTTTTATCTCCAGTTTACCTACTTCAGAAGACTTACAGCATCTGATAATAATATCTGTGTGGGTCTATAGATGTTGCAGGGCTGAAATTGTCTTTTAAAGCTTTAATTATTCTTTCACAGAAAAACTCTAGAAAAATATAGTCATGCTGCCCTCATTTCCCATAAGCAAGTTAAATCTACATTTGGTGCACATACCATACTAACATGAACTGTCCTGATTCTCATACTCTGCATCTTCCCATTTTCTTATTCATTGAAGTTCTCCCATTCCAATAGGTGTAGTGACGGCTGTCACTTTCCAGCAGCCATTGAACTTTCTGTTCAATCTGAACTGAAATATGGTACAGTATATCTGTATATAGTTTGTCTCGTTGTTTCTGCTCTCCTGTCTGTCAAGGATCATCTCCACTTCCTATCAGGACCCTCTCACTGTGTGGAGATACAAACACCCACACACTTTTCTTCTAGAGAGAAAGAGACCAATCTCCAAGAAACACAGACTCACTACCATTTCCTGTTATTATTCAAAGTAGTCTGGAGTATGGTTATTCCTGAAACAAGAAGAGATCCATTAAGATAAAATATATAGCCAGTGGTGAAATGCTTGTCGGGGTGGGGAGATGCCATTCCTAATCTCTTCTCACAGTGGGATAATAGCCTTGGAGCAATGGAGTTACAGTGATACATATGCATGCACTGGCTATTTTTTTGGCAAGGATATCTTGAACTATTATTATCTGCTAGTTACTGTTTTATTTTGAACAGAGGTATAACTTTATGCACCGCTTACTATCTAATTATTAATTGGTATTATACAATGCACTTATAGTCCACCTCTTCAAACACGCCTACATACCTGGCTATTTTTTGACAAGGACATCTTGGACTAATGTCATCTGCTAGTAACTTCTATTTTGAACCGAAGTATAACTTTATTCACCTCTTGCTAATTATTAACTGGTATTACACAATGCACTTCTAGTCCACCTTTTCATACCTGCCTATATACCTAACTGCCCCACTGTAACGGGCTGGATGGTGGAACTACTGTGCCAAAGCCCAAGTAAGACCCGGAGGGGCGTGACTAGGAGCCTCACCCAATCCGACCACGGACATGCAGCAGCTAACGGCACCATGGTCCATGGAGAGACAAGGGAAGTGATCCAGGTGCTACTCCAGGACTGACCTTGGGTAGATGGCAGCTGACCCCTAGGAGTGGAGAGCTGGAATGGCCCAGGGAACTGTCCAACAGATGCAGACAGGCGGAGAAGGTGACAGGAACTGCAGGTGCAGACAGGACAATCTAACTGTAAGGTTCTTTGTACATGTTCTTGAAACTCAGTTTTCCGTCAGCCATTTTGCTTTCTGTCTTGCTGCAGCTATCTTGCCCTCAGTCAATATGGAGTTTTCAGCTTTCATGTTCCCGCCCTGATTCTCTCCCTCTTGCTTCTTAAGCAGCCACAGCTGAGCAATCAGTGCTTCAGAATCTAGCCTGCAGTGAACCTGTGACCTGACTCCTGGAAGCCTTGGACTATGTACTCCAGCTATTCCTACTGAGGAACTCTGAACACTTGTGGACTCTGGAACCCTGCTCTTTGAAAGATCCACGTTTTCATGGACTTACGGTAACAGAGAAGAAGATCCTGAACCTGTTGTGGAGAGTGATTGCTGAGCTTAAGTTACTCTGGCCTGCTGTGTCTCCTGCTTCTGTATCTGCAAACTGTGTGACTATTTTTGCCACTTGTATGAAGTAATACAAGACCTTCTATATCAAACCTGTGTCTCATGTATTTTCATCGCACCCAAGCACAAGACGCTATATGAACTGTACTACATACATTACAAGATTCTGAAGCCAAAACGTTAGTGTCTGCTGGGTCTGGGAAGGCTGTGTCTGCTGTAACTGTGGATATCAGACGTCCAGTTGTACTTTCTGTGATGACAGTGGTTGTGACTTCTCACAACCATTCCAGGTGAGCAATTCCCTTAAGTTTTTTTTTTTCTGCAGTGTTACCACAGGTAAACACTATTGTTTTTTTTTTTTTTCTCTTCCCTCTTTTGTGTCTGCTGTAACTGTGGATATCAGATGTCCGGTTGAACTTTCTGTGATGATAGTAGTTGTGACTTCTCACAACCATTCCAGGTGAGCAGTTCCCTTAATTTTTTTTTCTCTTTGCAGTGTTACCACAGGTAAACACTATTGTTTTTTTTTTTTTCTTTTCTCCTCTCCTTCCAGTACTCCTGTCTTACAAGATCTGGAAAATGGAGGCCCGCATAAAGGAACTTTGCGGAGTGACTGATAATATCCTAGCAGATTTACAGACTATAAAAACCCGTTTTACAAACCTACAGGACCTCACTAATCACAATTTGCAAGTGTTTGGACAGACTGCCCAGGATTTGCGAGCCAGGATTGAGGTTCTACAGGAGCGAGTCCAGGCTCCTGCCGTAGCCCCAAGTTCTGGGATTCCCAAGTTGCCCCCTTTTCGTTTTGGCGGTGAACGTGAAAAATTCAGGGGATTTATTAACCAATGCAATCTGTTTTTTTCTGCACATGCTTCACAATTTCCCACTGAACGATCTAAAGTGCTTACTATAATTATGTTACTTACCAACAAGGCTTTGATGTGGGCAAACCCTCTGATTGAGACTGAGGATGAATGTTTGGATCATCTTGATGCTTTCATTTCAGCCATGGGGCAGGTGTTTGATGACCCCAATCGAGGTGCAACAGCTGAAGCAGCCATGTTAACTTTGCGCCAAGGTAAGCACTCGGTAGCCGAATATGCCTTGGATTTCAGGAGATGGGCCCTTGATACCACCTGGGACAGTTCCGCCAAAAAATCTATTTTTCGAAAGGGGTTGTCTCCACTAATTAAGGATGAACTTGCTCGTGCCGACCCTCCCACTGCGTTAGGTGACTTTATTAACTACTGCATCCGTATTGATGCTCGCCTGACTCAACGCAGGCAAGAGAGATGGTTCGAAAGCAATCGCACTAACCTTTTCCTACCTTCCTCCCCAGCTAAGGAACCTTTGAGTAGGATCACACGGGAACCTGAACCTGAACCCATGCAGGTAGACTCTTTACAAAGACGGGTTAGTGATGCACGCAAGGAACATCATTTTAAGGAAAATCTATGTTTCTATTGTGGTAAGTCAGGGCACTTCATTATAAACTGCCCCAGCCGTTCTCGTAAGACTACTGCAGCACTCATTCACTGTGAGTGTTGCGAGAGGAGATCTGTCAGGTCCGAGCCTCAGGCTCCAGAGAGATCTGCAGCAACAGATCTTGATTTCTCGGACTTAAACTCCGTTACTTCTGAGGACGATGACTGTGTAAACGCTGCAATTTTTCAAGTTTCCTCAGCGGTGTCCCAGCTGAGTTGTAGGAAAAACAATTCTCATTGCTTCCTTTCCATCAAACTCTGGGTTGACTCAGTCTGGGTGTCTAGCTCTGCTATGATCGACTCAGGGGCAAGTGGGAATTTTATGGATGTCTCCTTTGCTCTGAAACAGGGGATACGTTCAGTGAAGAAGGCTACTCCAGTACAGATGGAGACTGTGGATGGCTCTATACTGACTTCTGGACCAGTGGATCAGGAAACGGAGCCTTTGAGGGTCCTTATGGGTAAAGATCATCAAGAGAAACTGTCCTTTATGCTTATCTCTTCTCCCCACTTTCCCGTTATTCTAGGGCTACCATGGCTGCAGGCTCAGAACCCTACCATTAACTGGGAGACCAAGGAATTACACTTTCCAGAGAAACAGATGAGTCCAGAAGTTTCAGCTTGCTCTGTTCCTAAAGGAACCATGTCAGTCCCTGAACTACCAGCTGTATACCAGGACTATGTGGATTTATGTGACAAGAAGAACGCTGACCAGCTTCCCCTCACCGTCCATATGATTGTCCAATTGAATTATTGCCTGGAGCAGAGATACCTTTTGGTAAGATCTACCCCCTGGCGGGGCCTGAGCTAAAGGCTTTAACCCCTTCACCCCCAAGGGTGGTTTGCACGTTAATGACCGGGCCAATTTTTACAATTCTGACCACTGTCTCTTTATGAGGTTATAACTCTGGAACGCTTCAACGTATCTTCGCGATTCTGAGATTGTTTTCTCGTGACATATTGTACTTCATGATAGTGGTAAAATTTCTTCCATATAACTTGCATTTATTTATGAAAAAAACGCAAATATGGCAAAAATTTTGAAAATTTTGCAATTTTCAAACTTTGAATTTTTATTCCCTTAAAACAGAGAAATATATCACACAAAATAGTTAAGAAATAACATTTCCCACATGTCTACTTTACATCAGCACAATTTTGGAAACAAAATTTTTTTTTGTTAGGAAATTATAAGGGTTAAAAGTTGACCAGCGATTTCTCATTTTTACAACAAAATTTACAAAGCCATTTTTTTTCGGGACCACCTCATATTTGAAGTCACTTTGAGGGGTCTATATAGCAGAAAATACCAAAAAGTGACACCATTCTAAAAACTACACCCCTCAAGGTACTCAAAACCACATTCAAGAAGTTTATTAACCCTTCAGGTGCTTCACAGGAGCTGAAGCAACATGGAAGGAAAAAATTAACATTTTACTTTTTAGTCACAAAAATGATCTTTTACAAACATTTTTTTTATTTTCACAAGGGAAAAAGGAGAAAAAGGACTGATAAAGTTGTTGTGCAATTTCTCCTGAGTACGCCGATACCCCATATGTGAGGGAAAACCACTGTTTGGGCACACGGCAGAGCTCGGAATGGAAGGAGCGCAGTTTGACTTTTCCAAACCAAAATTGGCTGGAATTGAGAACGGACGCCATGTCGCGTTTGGAGAGGCCCCGATGTGCCTAAACAGTGGAAACCCCCCACACGTGACCCCATTTTGGAAACTAGACCCCCTAAGGAACTTATCTAGATGTGTGGTGAGTAGTTTCAACCCTCAAGTGCTTCACGCAAGTTTGTAATGTAGAGCCGTGAAGAAAAAAAATCATATTTTTTCCACAAGCATGATGTTTTAGTCCCCAAATTTTTATTTTCCCAAGGGTAAGAGGAGAAATTGAACCACAAAAGTTGTTGTCCAACTTATCCTGAGTACGCTGATACCCCATATGTGGGGGGGAACCACTGTTTGGGCGCACGGCAGGGCTTGAAAGGGAAGGAGCGCCGTTTGACTTTTCCAAACCAAAATTGGCTGGAATTGCGAACGGACGCCATGTCGCGTTTGGAGGGCCCCTGATGTGCCTAAACAGTGGAAACCCCCCACATGTGACCCCATTTTGGAAACTAGACCCCTAAGGAACTTATCTAGATGTGTGGTGAGCACTTTGAACCCTCAAGTGCTTCACGCAAGTTTGTAATGTAGAGCCGTGAAGAAAAAAATCATATTTTTTCCACAAACATGATGTTTTAGTCCCCAAATTTTATTTTCCCAAGGGTAAGAGGAGAAATTGGACCACAAAAGTTGTTGTCCAACATGTCCTGAGTACGCTGATACCCCATATGTGGGGGGGAACCACTGTTTGGGCGCACGGCAGGGCTCGAAAGGGAAGGAGCGCCGTTTGACTTTTCCAAACCAAAATTGGCTGGAATTGCGAACGGACGCCATGTCGCGTTTGGAGGGCCCCTGATGTGCCTAAACAGTGGAAACCCCCCACATGTGACCCCATTTTGGAAACTAGACCCCCTAAGAACTTATCTAGATGTGTGGTGAGCACTTTGAACCCTCAAGTGCTTCACGCAAGTTTGTAATGTAGAGTCGTGAAGAAAAAAAATCATATTTTTTCCACAAACATGATGTTTTAGTCCCCAAATTTTTATTTTCCCAAGGGTAAGAGGAGAAATTGGACCACAAAAGTTGTTGTCCAACATGTCCTGAGTACGCTGATACCCCATATGTGGGGGGAACCACTGTTTGGACGCACGGCAGGGCTTGAAAGGGAAGGAGCGCCGTTTGACTTTTCCAAACCAAAATTGGCTGGAATTGCGAACGGACGCCATGTCGCGTTTGGAGGGCCCCTGATGTGCCTAAACAGTGGAAACCCGCCACATGTGACCCCATTTTGGAAACTAGACCCCCTAAGGAACTTATCTAGGTGTGTGGTGAGCACTTTGAACCCCCAAGTGTTTCACTAACGTTTATAATGCCCTGGCGTGAAAAAAAAAATATATATTTTTTTTTCCACAAAAGTGATGTTTTAGTCCCCAATTTTTTATTTTCCCAAGGGTAAGAGGAGAAATTGGACCCCAAAAGTGGTTGTCCAATTTGTCCTGAGTACGCTGATACCCATATGTTGGGGGGATACACTGTTTGGGCACACGGCAGGGCTCGGAAGGGAAGCAGTGACGTTTTGGAATGCAGACTTTGATGGAATGGTCTGCGGGCGTCATGTTCCGTTAGCAGAGCCCCTGATGTGCCTAAACAGTGGAAACCCCCCACATTTGACCCCATTTTGGAAACTAGACCCCCTAAGGAACTTATCTAGGTGTGTGGTGAGCACTTTGAACCCCCAAGTGTTTCACTAAAGTTTATAATGCCCTGGCGTGAATAAAAAAAAAAAAAAAATTTCCACAAATATGATGTTTTAGTCCCCAATTTTTTATTTTCCCAAGGGTAACAGGAGAACTTGGACCACAAAAGTTGTTGTCCAATTTGTCCTGAGTACGCTGATACCCCATATGTTGGGGGAACCACTGTTTGGGCGCATGGCAGGGCGCAGAAGGGAAGCAGTGACGTTTTGGAATGCAGACTTTGATGGAATGGTCTGCGGGCGTCATGTTCCGTTAGCAGAGCCCCTCATGTGCCTAAACAGTGGAAACCCCCACAAGTGACCCCATTTTGGAAACTAGACCCCCTAATGAACTTATCTAGGTGTGTGGTGAGAATTTGAACCCCAAGTGTTTCACTAAAGTTTATAATGCCCTGGCGTGAATAAAAAAAAAAAAAAAATTTCCACAAATATGATGTTTTAGTCCCCAATTTTTTATTTTCCCAAGGGTAACAGGAGAAATTGGACCACAAAAGTTGTTGTCCAATTTGTCCTGAGTACACTGATACCCCATATGTTGGGGGGAACCACTGTTTGGGTGCATGGCAGGGCGCAGAAGGGAAGCAGTGACGTTTTGGAATGCAGACTTTGATGGAATGGTCTGCGGGCGTCATGTTCCGTTAGCAGAGCCCCTCATGTGCCTAAACAGTGGAAACCCCCACAAGTGACCCCATTTTGGAAACTAGACCCCTAAGGAACTTACCTAGGTGTGTGGTGAGCATTTTGAACCCCAAGTGTTTCACTAAAGTTTATAATGCCCAGGTGTAAAATAAAAAATCCTACTTTTATCCTCACAAAAATGATGTTTTAGTCCCCAATTTTTTATTTTCCCAAGGGTAAGAGGAGAAATTGGACACCAAAAATTGTTGTCCAATTTGTCCTGAGTACACTGGTGCCCCATATGTGGGAAAAAACTGTTTGGGCACAAGTCGGGGCTCAGAAGGGAAGTCGTGACGTTTTGGAATGCAGACTGATGGAATGGTCTGCGGGCGTCATGTTCCGTTTGCAGAGCTCCTGATGTGCCTAAACAGTAAAAAAAAACCACAAGTGACATAATTTTGGAAAGTAGACTCCCAAGGAACTTTTCTAAATGTGCCCCCCTTCTGGAACTAATCTTTCCTGTAAAGTAAATTAGTAGTGCATTGAGGTGTGGTACAATTTGAAACAATCCTTCATACACAGGCCAGGTTTTTCGGGGCAGGTGTCGCATTGGTAAGTGGTGTCCTTGCGTATTCCCCTTTTGTAACACACTCGGCACCTTTTTTGCGGCTTACCTTTGCTTCCAGTTGGCGGGACCACCCCCGGGAAATGCTGACCTGGTATGATACGAGCACCTTCAGTTCCAGAAGTACTGGGGCCCGCTGTTTCCTGAGCGCCAAACATCAGGGCCTTAACCACTACCTCCTGGAACTGAAGGTACGTCGTATCGCTGTTGCGTGCACATCGTGACAGCAGGAAAGCGTTGAGCATTGCCATTTGGACGATGTGCACGGACAGCTTCTTGTACCACACCTTGGCCTTTCTCAAAGCACTGTACGGTTGGAGGAGTTGATCAGAGAGATCAACACCCCCCATATATTTATTGTACCCCAGTACACAGTCCGGTTTGCGGACCTGTGTAGAGGTACCCCGTACAGTGCTGAGGGCGCTGCCATCACCATGTATGGTGGTCAAGAGAAGGACATCCCTCTTGTCCTTGTACTTGACCACCAACAGGTGGTCGCTACATTGCTCTCACCCTTTCTGAGCATCTGCCCAAGTAGCGTCTTCGGGAGGCCTCTCTGATTTTTGCGGACGGTACCGCAAGCTGCGGTACCTCGCGCAGAGAGGGATTTGTAGAGTGGGACGCTGGAATAAAAGTTATCGGTGTAAAGGTGATAACCTTTATCCAGCACTGGGTGCACCAAATCCCACACAATTTTCCCACTCACTCCCAGGACGGGGGGACACTCAGGGGGTTCAATCCTGGTGTCCTTTCCTTCGTAAACTCTAAAGCTGTGCGTGTACCCTGAGGTACTCTCGCACAGCTTGTAGAGTTTAATTCCGTACCTTGCCCTCTTGCTGGGCAGGTACTGGCGGAATCTGAGCCGTCCCTTAAAATGAACCAAGGACTCATCCACGCAGATGTCCCTTTGGGGCACGTACACTTCAGCAAACTTTTTGCTGAAGTGTTCGATGACCGGCCGAACTTTGAACAGACGGTCAAAGTTGGGGTCATTTTGTGGGGGACACTGTGCATTATCATTATAATGCAGGGATTTGTGGATGGCCTCAAAACGCGTCCGAACCATGACCATTCGGAACAGTGGAGTGTTGTATAAAATATCAACACTCCAATATTGCCGAAGTTCTGGCTTCTTCAGGATCCCATATGGAGGACCAGGCCCCAAAACTGCATCATTTCACCTGCGTCTACAGGAGACCAGTTGGAAAATTATGACACTGGGTTTTGCGCCAAAAATTGCCGAGCGTACAAATTAGTTTGCTCCACCACGAGGTTAATAAAATCCTCAGAGAAAAAGACTTTGAAAAAGTCTATTTCTCTGAGGCCCGTGGTGTCAAACTTGATTCCTGATTCTGCCACAAAATCAGGAATCAGTGGCTCGTAATTTTCGGGGGGCGGGGTTCATATGGGGTCCGAAGAGGGGTGCGCTGGTTCATTTTCAGGGGTGGGCGCTGCCTCATCTTCTGTCCTGGGGCGTCTGCGTGGCGGTTCCGCAGGACCCGAGGAGGAAGATGAGGAAGAGGAGGAAGAAGAAGAAGAGGATGAAGAATCTGAAAAGTAAAGAAATGTGGGATCCTCTCCCTCGCTATCAGTGTCGGAGGCAAGTAAAGCGTATGCCTCTTCCACTGAATAGCGCTGTTGGGAAGAACGTGACGAGCGGGACATTTTTTTTGTGAATGTGGTGCTTTGTGTGAACTTTATTTATAACTGTGTGTGTGTGTGTGGGGGGGGATAGTGGTTGGTGCAAACTATGCTGAAAGGAAAAAGCTAAAAGAAAAGAAAGAGAATAGGGAAAAAAAATGCCTGTGAAAAAAAGTCTAAACCAGCAGGCACGAGCTCTGATAAGTGACCGGTGTCACTTATCAAAGTTCCGCGGCTGCCGGATGTGCGCACAGGAGTGGCGGAAAGGGAAGTGAAAAAAAAAAAAAAACGGCAGGAACGAGCTCTGATAAGTGACCGGTGTCACTTATCAAAGTTCCGCGGCTGCCGGATGTGCGCACAGGAGTGGCGGAAAGGGAAGTGAAAAAAAAAAAAAAAAAACGGCAGGAACGAGCTCTGATAAGTGACCGGTGTCACTTATCAAAGTTCCGCGGCTGCCGGATGTGCGCACAGGAGTGGCGGAAAGGGAAGTGAAAAAAAAAAAAAAAACGGCAGGAACGAGCTCTGATAAGTGACCGGTGTCACTTATCAAAGTTCCGCGGCTGCTAGATGTGCGCACGGGAGTGGCGGAAAGTGGAGTGAAAAAAAAAAAACTGCAGGAACGAACTCTGATAAGTGACTGGTGTCACTTATCAAAGTTCCGCGGCTGCTGGATGTGCGCACAGGAGTGGCGGAAAGGGGAGTGAAAAAAAAAAATGCAGGAACGAGCTCTGATAAGTGACTGGTGTCACTTATCAAAGTTCCGCGGCTGCTGGATGTGCGCACAGGAGTGGCGGAAAGGGGAGTGAAAAAAAAAAAGACGGCAGGAGCGAGCTCTGATAAGTGACCGGTGTCACTTATCAAAGTTCCGCGGCTGCTAGATGTGCGCACAGGAGTGGCGGAAAGGGGAGTGAAAAAAAAAAAAAAAACGGCAGGAACGAGCTCTGATAAGTGACCGGTGTCACTTATCAAAGTTCCGCGGCTGCTAGATGTGCGCACGGGAGTGGCGGAAAGTGGGGTGAAAAAAAAAAAACTGCAGGAACGAGCTCTGATAAGTGACTGGTGTCACTTATCAAAGTTCCGCGGCTGCTGGATGTGCGCACAGGAGTGGCAGAAAGGGGAGTGAAAAAAAAAACAAAAAACGACAGGAACGAGCTCTGATAAGTGACCGGTGTCACTTATCAAAGTTCCACGGCTGCTAGATGTGCGCACGGGAGTGGCGGAAAGTGGTGTGAAAAAAAAAAAACTGCAGGAACGAGCTCTGATAAGTGACTGGTGTCACTTATCAAAGTTCCGCGGCTGCTAGATGTGCGCACGGGAGTGGCGGAAAGTGGGGTGAAAAAAAAAAAAACCCTGCAGGAACGAGCTCTGATAAGTGACTGGTGTCACTTATCAAAGTTCCGCGGCTGCTGGAAGTGCGCACAGGAGTGGCGGAAAGGGGAGTGAAAAAAAAAAAAAAACTGCAGGAACGAGCTCTGATAAGTGACTGGTGTCACTTATCAAAGTTCCGCGGCTGCTGGAAGTGCGCACGGAGGGGGGTGCAAAAGAAAAACGAGCACGAGTGTTGATCGGTGAACTGCGTCACCAATCAACGCTCGGCGGCTGCTAAATGTGTGCAAAGGGGGGTAAAAAGAGGGGGAAAGGGAAGGGGGGAGGGGGGATTGGGGTGGATCGGGCAGGGATCGGGGCTCAAAAACTCACGTTTGTAGTCTCTCTTCTTTCTTCTCTCTTCTTTCTTCTCTCTTCTTTTCTTCTCTCTTCTTTCTTCTCTCTTCTTTCTTCAGCAGGAGTTGTGGTGTCACAGGCTACTGTGGCACCACAAGGCCCAGCACAGGAGGAGATCTGGCGTGTGACCGCACTGCAGGAATCCTCAGCAAGTGTGAGGACCCCTGCAGTGCGGTCAGACAGGTCAGATCCAGTTTGCAGACAGGTCACAGAGCGGTCACATCGCTGCTGTGACCTGTCATTGGTGGGATCGATGATCACATCGATCCCACCAATCAGAGGAGACCCTTGTTTTGCCGGTTGCTAGGCACCGGCCTAGTAATCGGAGCTCACTGCTCCGATTCCTAGGCAGGTCACCGGCAGGTCAGGAAGCAGGGCACAGAGCGGTCACACCGCTGCTGTGCCCTGTGATTGGCGCGATCGTCGATGACATCGATCGCGCCAATCAGCAGCTGCAGGCCCTACTGGGCCTGTCCTAGGCTCCGGCCTAGGATCGGTGCTATTACTGCACCGATCCAGGCAGGTACAGGCAGGGCACAGCGCGGATACACCGCGGCTGTGCCCTGCGATTGGCGCGATCGATGTGATCGGCGATCGCGCCAATCCAGGGGGGGTCTGCTCCTTTCTATGCCCAGGCCTAGGATCGAGTACATCGGTACTCGATTCTAGCCTGGGATCTCACTGTTTCAGCCCATCGGATTGGCTGAAACAGTGAGAAAGGCTGCGATTGGCTGTTCAGAATTGAACAGCCAATCACAGCGATCGGGAGTGAGGGTGGGCGGTGACAGACCCCGGGATGCCGGCGCCATCTCTCCTGAGGTAAGATGGCGTCGGAATTTTAATGCGATCATTGCGACTTAAGTCGCAATGTCGCATTAAAGGGCTGGACGTACTATCCCGTCCCCGGTCATACGGGCCCAGGTACCATGGATGGGATAGTACGTCCGATGGCAGTAAGGGGTTAAAGGATTACATAGACGAAAATCTAGCCAAGGGCTTCATACGCCCCTCTTCATCTCCTGCAGGTGCACCCATCTTCTTTGTGAAGAAGAAAGATGGATCTCTGAGACCCTGCGTAGACTATAGGGAACTCAATAAGGTTACTATTAGAAACCGTTATCCATTGCCTTTAATCCCTGAGTTATTGGAGAAAGTGCGGCATGCCAAAATTTTCTCTAAATTGGATCTCCGTGGGGCCTATAACTTGGTCCGTATTAGACCTGGGGATGAATGGAAGACTGCATTCAGGTCACGCTATGGACACTTTGAATATCTAGTTATGCCTTTTGGTCTGAGTACCGCCCCAGCCACTTTCCAACACTTGGTGAATGACATCTTCAGGGATCTCCTAGATACATTCGTGGTGATTTATTTGGATGATATTCTAATTTTTTCTAACTCCACAGAGGAACATCATGGACATGTGAGAATGGTCTTGGAACGTCTAAGACAAAACCATCTTTACATCAAACTTGAAAAGTGTGAATTCCATAGGACCGAAATTCAATTTCTGGGGTATGTACTGTCTACACAAGGAATTAGTATGGATGGAAGTAAGACCCAAGCCATCAAGGATTGGCCAAGTCCTAGAAATGTGAAGGAGGTGCAGCGCTTCATCGGGTTTGCCAATTTCTATAGACGTTTCATTAGGAATTTCTCTGAGGTAGTGTCACCTATCACCCAACTTACCCGGAAAGAGTCTAGGTTCTCCTGGACTCCCCAAGCCCAGGAAGCATTTTCTCGTCTAAAAGTTAAATTTACCACCGCACCTATCTTGGTACATCCCAACCCCGAACTTGCCTTCATAATAGAGGTGGATGCTTCAGATTGTGCCGTTGGAGCTATACTCTCTCAGAGAACAGGTGAGAAGAATGTCTTGCATCCCTGTGCCTTCTTTTCCCAGCAGTTGTCTTCGGCTGAGAGGAACTACGATGTGGGCAATAGAGAGTTGTTGGCCATTATTGCCGCCTTCAAAGAATGGAGACACCTTCTTCAGGGAGCTGCACAGCAAATAGTCGTCCTGACAGACCATCGTAACCTTGAATTTATCAGGTCGGCTAAGTGCCTGACTCCTCGCCAGGCTCGCTGGAATCTTTTCTTAAACCAATTTAATTTTGTCATTTCTTATAGACCAGGATCGCGCAATGGAAAGGCTGATGCACTCTCTAGGATTCATTCAGCAGAGACCCGTCCACTTGCTCCTCCTAAGACTATTCTTCCTGACTCTAGATTCCTGGGAGTGATTCATAATCAAGACCTACTTAAGGACATCAAGGAAGCATACCATGCGGATTCCTTGTTGGCACAACCCCCAAGGGACGTAAGTCTTGTCTTTAAGAATGGTGTGTGGATTCTGGGACAACGTCTGTATATTCCTGAAACAGTCAGATTGAGAGTATTGCAACTCATTCACGATTCCAAGATAGCTGGGCATAGAGGAATTCTAAAGACACAGGAATTTCTTTCTCGTTTCTTTTGGTGGCCCACTTGCAGGAAGGATGTTTTAAACTATGTCACTTCATGTGAAGTCTGTGCAAGATGCAAAACACCTCGTTCCTCACCAACTGGTCTGTTACAACCTCTTCCCACCCCGTCCCGCCCGTGGGGATCCATTTCTATGGACTTCATTGTGGAGTTACCAACCTCTCAAGGGAAAAACACCATTCTAGTGGTGGTTGATTGTTTAACAAAGGCAGCTCATTTTATTCCTTGTGTCGGCTTACCCACTGCAAAACAGACATCAGATTTGATGATTAAAGATGTGTTTCGCTTACATGGAGTACCGGATGAGGTTATTTCGGATCGAGGGGTGCAATTCACTTCAAGGTTTTGGCAAAATTTCTGTGCAGCATTGGACATTAAAGTAAACCTTTCTTCTGCTTTTCATCCCCAGACTAATGGACAGACCGAACGAACCAATCAAACTCTGGAGCAGTATCTCCGCTGCTTTATCTGCCACCTACAGGATGATTGGGTGGATCTACTTCCATTGGCTGAGTTCTCTTATAACAACTCTCAGAGCGCCTCCACTAAGAAGTCTCCTTTTTACTCCAATCTAGGTTATCATCCTAACATTCTTCCACGATTTCCCATAGAAACGCCTTTACCAGCAGTGGCCGAAAGAATCACGTCTTTACAGAAGAATATGGATCTTCTAAAGGAGAATCTGGAATTGGCTCAGGAAAGGTACAAGAAAGCAGCAGATAAATTTCGTAAACCTGCACCAGCTTTCAAGGTAGGAGACCTGGTCTGGCTGTCAACCAGAAATCTTAAGTTAAGGATTCCATCGTCTAAGTTGGGACATAAGTACATTGGACCCTATAAAATCAGTAAAATTATAAGTGCCGTTGCTTGTCGTCTTCAATTGCCTAGAACTATGAGAATCCACCCTGTCTTTCATGTATCCCTACTAAAGGCTGCAACACCCAATACGTTTCCTGGACGTTCTTCTCCTTGCCCTGACCCAGTGATAATCGATGGTCAGGAAGAATTTGTGGTGGAAAGAATTCTAGATTCCAGGTTATACAGAAATCAGTTACAATATTTGATTAAATGGCAGGGCTACCCAGTGGAGGACAACTCATGGGAACCAGTCAATAACGTTAATGCTCCTCGTTTGCTCCGCCAGTTTCATCAGAGGTACCCAGACAAGCCTGGTCTGAGGCCATCCGGAGGTTGTCCCTAAGGGGGGAGTAATGTAAGGTTCTTTGTACATGTTCTTGAAACTCAGTTTTCCGTCAGCCATTTTGCTTTCTGTCTTGCTGCAGCTATCTTGCCCTCAGTCAATATGGAGTTTTCAGCTTTCATGTTCCCGCCCTGATTCTCTCCCTCTTGCTTCTTAAGCAGCCACAGCTGAGCAATCAGTGCTTCAGAATCTAGCCTGCAGTGAACCTGTGACCTGACTCCTGGAAGCCTTGGACTATGTACTCCAGCTATTCCTACTGAGGAACTCTGAACACTTGTGGACTCTGGAACCCTGCTCTTTGAAAGATCCACGTTTGCATGGACTTACGGTAACAGAGAAGAAGATCCTGAACCTGTTGTGGAGAGTGATTGCTGAGCTTAAGTTACTCTGGCCTGCTGTGTCTCCTGCTTCTGTATCTGCAAACTGTGTGACTATTTTTGCCACTTGTATGAAGTAATACAAGATCTTCTATATCAAACCTGTGTCTCATGTATTTTCATCGCACCCAAGCACAAGACGCTATATGAACTGTACTACATACATTACACTAACTGGCAGATGAGCACTGACGGGTGCAGCTAGCTCGGCTGCCGTTGAGGTGAGCACTAGAGGGTGCAGCTGGCTCTGCTGCCATTGAGGTGAGCATTGATGGGTGCAGATGGCTCTGCTGCCGTTGAGGTTAGCACTGGCAGGTGCAGCTGGCTCTGTTGCCATTGAGGTGAGCACTGGTGGGTGCAGCTGGCTCTGCTGCCACTGAGGTGAGCACTGGCAGGTGCAGCAGACTCGGATACAAGTACAGGGACCTGAGAACTTACCAGCGTGTTGGAGGAGGCGGTTTAAATGGAAAGAGACCTCCAGCCATTGGCTGGGGGCACTTTGGAGGAACGCGAGCGGCCCTTTAAGAAAGATGAATGATGTGCGCACGTGCTCTATACACAGTGCTTGGAGACCTGCTAAGGGTGCGTGCACCCCAGTCAGCAACCTACCCGGAAGGGGCAGGACGGGATCCTTAGCAGTGAGTACGCTGATGTCTCTGCAGAGAGATAGGCACTGCTGGCAGATATGCGGGCTCTACACTCTCTATATATTATCATTTAGTTGTTCATGTCCTCTTTTATATATATGTATTATTGGAAATTTATGGCGGTCTCCTTCTAAGGCACTTTGCTGTTTTACCTTTTTGTTGTTACATTTATGGTTTTAAATGAAATGCATAAATAATATATATCTTATCTTAATGGATCTCTTCTTGTTTCTGGAATAACCATACTCCCGATTACTTTGAATTATATCTTGTTATGAAGTGCCATTGAATCAGCATATATGGACACCTTTTGTTAAAATCCTTTCCTGTTATTATAAAGAACCATCCCCTCTTGTAGAGACAAAATCCTGTCCAACATTATGTAGAAGTTCAAAACTTGACCCTTTTCCTGTAGGGAGACAAAGACCCTTCCCCACTTGCTGTAGAGAGACAGAGACTCAACCCACTTTATATAAAAGAATAGGATAATGAGGGTGATAGCCTGCACTGCTGATGTAGATAACAAGATATCCTGGAAAAGTATTGGTAAGATCAATTGGTTTATTCTCTACTTGAATGAAATTCATCCTCAGAAGAACTACTGTAGTAGACAGGTAAGCAGTTCCTCAAACTATCTAACATCTTATTTCTCTCTTGGATAAGGCACTTTTGCACTTGGTGTCCCATTTTCCTTTAACCTACTTCATATAAAAAGACAAAGGCCCACCCACGCTTTCTGTAGCAAAGCAATGGCCCTCCCACTCTTTTTGCAGATGAGATAAGGACCCACCCCCATGTCCAGCAAAGAGACAAAGACTCAATCCACTTATTTTAGAGAAACAAAGACCCTCATCCACCTCATATGGAAAGGCACAGACCCTCCTTCCCCTTCCTGTAAAGTGATAAAGACCCTCCAAATCTTACTGTAGAAAGACGAAGGCCCACCCATGCTTTCTGTAAAGAGGCTACTATTCTTGTAGACAACATAAAAACCCTCCTCCACTTCCTGTAGAGAGATAAAGACCCAGCCCCATTTCCCGTAATTCATTTAGATATCTCTGCTGCTACAGACAGATTACACTTGAAAATCAGCAGTGGGCAGAACGTTAGATAGAATAGAAACCCACATTTTGGAGTGATTTGTATAATAGTGAAGTGTCATGATTTTTAAATAAAGTGATAAAGTGTTTATTGATCACATTATCCATCAAATGTGATGAAGTCTGAAAATACAGGGACATTTAATCAAGCATATATGAGTGTGTATGATTGTCCATGTACAGTGGGTTCGGAAAGTATTCAGACCCATTTAAATTTTTCATTCTTTGTTTCATTGCAGCCATTTGGTAAATGCAAAAAAGTTTATTTTTTTGTCATTAATGTACACACTGCACTCCATATTGACTGATAAAAACCAGAAATGTAGAAATTTTTGCAAATTTATTAAAAAAGAAAAACTGAACTATCACATGGTCATAAGTATTCAGACCCTTTGCTCAGACACTCATATTTACGTCACATGCTGTCCATTTCCTTGTGATCATCCTTGAGATTGTTTCCCTGCTTCATTGGAGTCCACCTGTGTTTAATTAAACTGATAGGACTTGATTTGTAAAGGCACACACCTGTCTATATAAGACCTCACGGCTCACAGTGCATGTCAGACCAAATGAGAATCATGAGGTCAAAGGAAGTGGCCAAGGAGCTCAGAGACAGAATTGTGGCAAGACACATATCTGGCCAAGGTTACAAAGGAATTTCTGCAGTACTCAAGGTTCCTAAGAACACAGTGGCCTCCATAATCGTTAAATGGAAGAAGTTTGGGACCACCAGAAGTCTTCCTAGACCTGGCCATCCAGCCAATCTGAGCAATCGTGGGAGAAGAGCCTTGGTGAGAGAGGTAAAGAAGAACCTGAAGATCAACTATCACTGCAGCCCCCCACCAGTCGGGCCTTTATGGCAGAGTGGCCCGATGGAAGTCTCTCCTCAGTGCAAGACATATGAAAGTCCACATAGAGTTTGCTAGAAAAACACATGAAGGACTCCCAGACTATGAGAAATAAGATTCTCTGGTTAGATGAGACGAAGATAGAAATTTTTGGTGATAATTCTAAGCGATATGTGTGGAGAAAACCAGGCACTGCTCATCACCTGCCCAATACAATCTCAACAGTGAAACATGGTGGTGGCAGCATCATGCAATGGGGTGTTTTTCAGCTGCAGGGACAGGACGACTGGTTGCAATTGATGTAAACATGAATGTGCCAAGTACAGAGATATCTTGGATGAAAACTTCTTCCACAGTGCTCTGGACTTCAGACTTGGATAAAAGTTTACCTTCCAACAAGACAATGAAACCAAGCACACAGCTAAAATAACAAATGAGTGGCTTCAGAACAACTCCGTGACCATTCTTGACTGGCCCAGTCAAAGACCTGACCTAAACCCAATTGAGCATCTTTGGAGAGACCTGAAAATGGCTGTTCAGCAACGTCCACCTTCCAACTTGACGGAAATGGAGAGGATCTGCAAAGAAGAATGGCAGAGGATCTCCAATCCAGGTGTGAAAAATTTGTTGCATCATTCCCAAGAAGACTTAAAAGGGTGCTTCTACTCAATACTGAGCAAAGGGTCTGAATACTACATTTCTGTTTTTTCAGTAAAGATAGGGTGCAGAGTGTACATTAATGAGAAAAAATGAACTTTTTTGCATTTACCAAATGGCTGCAATGAAAGAAAGAGTGAAAAAGTTAAAGGGGTCTGAATACTTTCCGACCCACCGTATGTGTTTGTATGAATGTACAGTATGTTTGCCTTTCTATATATGAGTTCTTTAATACACTGATATACACAGAATCTTTTTTTTCTGGACTTCATGTCTGGAGCTTATCAGATAAATGTGTCTGACCATTCTGGATCGCTTTTGAAATATTAAAAGACTTGTAAATTGTGCTATCTGCTATCTCCCTCAATAAACACCATCAGTAGAGTTCTATGATCTGCATCCAAAAAAGAAGCTGCAGGGAGATATTTTTGGTGGTCAAATCTTGTATGCATGACTGACTATAAGAAACTTTATTTCTGATAATGTGGAGGTCCATAAGATCACTCACATACACTGCAGCTCTCCTTTTCTGATCTATCTAGGTAGAGTAATCTGACATAGCCTTGACACACTGCTATGTGCTATATCAAAGAGCCTCAAAGATCATAAATGATGCTCGGCAAGTAAGAGGATTCACTATTCTTGGAAATCTTATTCAATTACTGTATGTCTCATTTACTATACTGGTATCTTATGTGAGAGCGAGCCCCCAGAATTTACAGACTGACTATTACCTTTGCCATTGTACCTCAGGTAACACAAACCTTCCATTGTCATGATTTCTGTTTCTACACTTGCTATCTTGCTATCTTATTCATGTTAACGATGACTGATGAACAGAACCATTAGATGGCAGGATTGTATAAAGTTCATTGATAGTGACCTAATTACTGCTACTCTCTGAATTCTCTGCAATATTAATGATGGAAAACAAATTCTCACTACCCAGAATACATAAATGGGATCTGATACTGCTTCTTACTCCACCAGTATGGATTAGAAATGCTGTATAGAAAAATAAAATTCTATGAAATAGAAAAATGTTTTTATGATGACTCCTCAGTAATCTCAAAAAATCAAATTGGCACTGGCATTAATTAAGAGTGGAGGAAGAGATGCAGTAGAAGGGGAAGTGCCATGGATAAATATACAGTAAATGTGTACCATTTATCAATTTCAAAGTACCTTCAAATCTTCTAAATGTAGCCATGAGGCATGAGGCCAGTGATAATTGACTGCCCCGTGCCACGCCTGCTTATATTTTACCCATAATGTACCACCATATAGAGATATACTGGATTATATAGGTGTATTTCTAGGTACCAGTCCATATTCCTGTAAAGAAGAACATTATTTAGATTTTTGGCCAGAGAAAATTCTCTTATACTGAACAGTGCAGTCTGTGGATCACTGTAATGTTTCTGTCTTCCATGCTACAAGTCCTGAGTAAGATCAGATTGTTGTAGAAAAAGAAAATAATTAAACATACTGAGGCGTCAATTGGGCTCAGTAAGATAGTTGGAGGAAGATTCCTCCTCCAATGTTCTGGTTCATCAGAGGAGAAAAATAACATACACACAGAACAGAGGAAGATGAACTATTATTACTTTAATATAGTTATTACTTCCCTAAGTTATTAAGTTATTACTTCTGTGGCGCCCTGAGGGTCCAATAGCCACGGAGATGTTGCATCTCACCTGGAGGTGTGACACCTGACTCTCAGGTAAGGAGGAAGCACCCCATTGACTCCCACCACCGCATCCAACATACACTATGCTGGCTGAGCACAGACGGACCCTTCAGGAGGATGGTCTGACTCAGGCTGGTTAGTAAAGGGTGTAGTTAGTTGGTGGGTGGAGCTTAGGCAGTACTTAGGCTGCCTGTTAGTTTAGAGAACAGTCTTGTGTCAGGCAGTCAGTGAGTGGGTACTGGACTGTCCTGCCGCTCCTCTGAGTTCACCTCAGGGAGCCGTGCTGTGGAGAGCGGACGGGTCCAGGGCAAAGACAGCAATTGGTGCTGTGCCCCCATCCTGAAGAAGGAAGGACCAGGCGAACAATGGGGAACGGTCCCTAGATTAGCGGCAAGGCTCAGGCTCCGCTAGTAACACCGACAACAGTGGTCACTTCATGGGGCCACTAGCCACCATAATCTCACTGGAAGGCAGCTTAGGGGTCAAGTACATGCAGAACGTTGGCACCGATCTGTGAACTGAAAAGGCCCAATACTCCCTTTTCCGAGGGCTCTGTGGTGGCGTGGTGCATGGTAGTAAGGAGAGTTAGCACTGGGAGAGAAGAAGCCGGAAAGGAACATACTGTCTTTGGAAGTGCGACTAACTTACCTGAGGGTTGCTGGACCACTCTCTTGGAGGACACAGTGCCCGGCTGGTATCTGTATCAAGCTCAACAGACTGTGAGTAAAACCTTGAAACTGCAACAGAACTGTTTCCCTGATTATTCCAGCGACGCACACTCCCCTCTGTTGCATCCTCAAGCACCATCCTTGCACTACAACATTATCCTGCCCTGGAAGGACGAAGCCTCACCTGTAGGAGGCTTATCATCTAGCTGCACATCACCATCCCTTCCAGAGGATCTGCACAGCAGTGCTGGTCACCCTGACCAGGTACTACAGGTGGCGTCACGAATCATCATACGAACACTTATCCCCTGTAAATATCCCCCATTTATATTGAGCGCCCAGGGCCACGGACCAAGCTGTGTTGCCGTGACATCCCCCATAGAAGTCGATGGGCTCGGTGCCAAGTACCCCACGGCCCTGGCGGGCGGCTCATTTTTGGTGTCACAAACAGGATACTGAAGCTCGTGATAAGCGAGTCCTGTGTGCCTAACTGTTTTTGTGTTGGAGAAATTGCTAAAAGTGTCAGAGACTTTATTTGCCATCTTGTGAAACAACAACTGCCATTTTGCCGCCATATTCGCACCATGAGGCGCTGGTGAAGAAGAAGGGCGTGACTTCGTGGGCGTGCGCTCACTCTGGGCGCGAAAGAAATGGACGCCCTGTCCAAATGTTACTACAATATCCGATCATGCCCCACAGCTAAGGAGATCCGCCTCATCATCCTCCTCGGTGGGAGGAAAAGAACGAGAAGGTCCCGCCTCCATACAAAAGACCAGGCCCCTCCTGATGGAAAAATCACATGTGACCTGGAGGAAATGGCGGCAGGAAGGAAGCTATTGTGTGGGGGAATGGAGGAGCTCACCCTCTTCCCCCATGAAGGGGAGCAGCCTGATGCTGAGCCATCTCCTGGCCTCGCACCTTTTGGTGTTCTCTCCCAGGAGGCAGAAGCTTATGCTGCCTTGGAGGACCTGGCCCGGCACCGGGCAGAAGTAGAACGCATGGAGCAGAGCTGGCGGGCTCTGAAGCTGCGGCTGCAGCAGAGCAGATCGCTCCGCCCACCTGCGATGCCGGTACCCGAAGCCGGAATAGAAACCTGCTCCGTCAGAGAACCCGGTGCCACTTTAACTGTCCCCGCCGAGGAGTCAGCGGAAGAACGATGTGTCGCATCACCTGCTCCGGCCTCGGGTACGCTGCCTGAGCCGGCACCTCAACCAGCTCCTGAACCGGCTCCAGCACCTGCTGCTGTGGAGCGCAGCCGAGTCAAGGGGACACAGGACGATCCGGAATCCCGTGACCCGCTACCGGAATGGCAAGAGCTGGAACTGCTGGCTGTGGAGGACTACGACCGACGCTGGGAAGAGGAGTGGAGGCGTCGGGAGTGGGAAGAACAACAACACCGTCAGCAGCAGGAGGCCCAGCAGCAACGCCAGGCGCAGCAGGAGTGAGACTTGGTGGACAAGAATAAGACTCGCTGCGATAGCGGTACGCTGAGGTAGCCGCGGTGTATGGGGGCGGTGCGGGACTTTAAATTAAAAGGCGGATGGGGCTTCATCCAAGAACCCAGCTTGTATTTAGAAGTATTTGTTAATCGCCGGGATGTGGAGGCCCACCTGCCCGAGAGACACCCGGAAAGGGATCTATACATAGGGGACCTGGTCACATACACTCGGCACTGGGAGTTAAAAGGGTGGTATGCCCTTAATGTCTCCCAGTGTTACCACTCTTCCCCTGAGCATGGGGAACGTGACCAGGGCCCCCTCGGCACAGGCCTCCTCCACCCGGGTCTCCACTAGTGCCCCCACTCTGCGCTTAGGTCATCCTCCAGCTCCCTCAGCTGCCTCTTTTTCAGCCCCCACCATGAAAAGGGTGCAGGCTGTCAGCCCCTGTGAGGCACCAGTCCGGCCTCCAAGAGCCAAGTCTGTACAGGACGTTGGCCTCCAGACCCGTTGGGAGACTAGGGAGGTCGCGACTCAGATCAGAATTGCGGCTCACGATCTGGTAGTGTGTAAACCCAGGAGGCACTGCCTGGTTGTAGCTACGGGAGTCACGGACCTTGGAGAACCCCCGGAGTGAAAGTCGGCAACTTCTGGTGCTTCCCCCAATACCAAGTAAATGATTGCTTAACCCGGACAGGGTCCTTTATGTACATAATGTGAGAAAGTTTTGAAAGAGTTAACTGTTAAGTGTTTGAGTTCTGAACTGCGTGGCTGAGGACTCTGCCAGCCCAAAAACTCTAATGCATATAGTTAGCTGTTATGTTTTGGTAGCTGAGGAGAGTAGGCAAAAACGGCAATACACCAGAGAGGTTGGAATCTACTGGATTGCAGTACCCTGACTAACCACCACAACTAAAGGCAGCCGTGGAGCATTCCTACGTTGGTCCTAGAAGCCTCGTCACAGCCTGAGAGGATAACTACACCTAAAGATAGAAAGAGGAAAGCTATCTGCCCCGGAGCAGATCCCCAAAGAACATAGGAAGCCCCCAAACATGTAATGGCGGTTAGACAAGAGGAAATACAGACACAGACAGAAAATAGTATGAGCAAACGTTGGGGCCCAATCTGCCTAGACAGAAACGGATAGGAAGGATACTTACTGCAATCCAAAAAACCCTAAAAAAAAGCCAACGCTACTAATTGCAAAAACACCTGAGATCACACGACCTCTACCACCTAAATTAGTTCTCTGGTGTAACAAAACTCAGCCACAGCCACTGAAAAAATTGGAAAAGGCAAATGAACAAACAACAGTGGCTCCAGAGGAACCGAGAGGGGCCCAAGCCTCCCGGGGAGAGGAACCTGGCCAACCTCACAGAAATGCAGAGAAAAATGCAAATGGCAAGCACAAAAACAAAAAACAGAAAATATCTTATCTGAGAGCAGGAGAAGAGGCAAGACTCGGCAAGCTTCGAAGTGAACTAGGAAACAACGTTAAGACAGGAACAATTGATCACCGGCAACCATGATGGGGGGAAACCTCCCTTATATCCAGCCAGTCTGTAATTCCTGATTGCCAATCCTCATTGAATGGTTCAGTACTGTTTGTAACCACCAGAGGGAGCTTCTGCTCAGAATTCATTTCTAAAACATTCATAACAGTTAGCACTTAGGTGCTCCATCTTGGTTTTACTAAACTATCTCTGAAACTAAAACCCGTTTGGTGTGGCCGAAGGTGAGGTCTGCTGAAAGAATGTCTTGCAGCCCACCCAAGACCAACGTGGGAAGTTTGGAGCGGGTCCTCCACAAGTACAAGTTTTATATGAACTCCAACGTCATTGCTATTTGCACTATATTTGAATGTTGATATTAAAAATGTTATTTATGCAACATTTAACCTGAAGTGCCTCTCATAAAGGGATGATGAGTTTTATATTTTTGTTGTTTACTGACATGTCATAAAAATTTGTATGTTTCTCATGTAACATCTTTACTCTGTTACAGCTCGGGAGTGCTGTGTTTAACAAGGGGGGAATGTGGCGCCCTGAGGGTCCAGTCGCCACGGAGATGTTGCATCTCACCTGGAGGTGTGACACCTGACTCTCAGATAAGGAGCAAGCACCCCATTGACTCCCACCACTGCATCCAACATACACTATGCTGGCTGAGCACAGACGGACCCTTCGGGAGGATGGTCTGACTCAGGCTGGTTAGTAAAGAGTCTAGTTAGTTGGTGGGTGGAGCTTAGGCAGCACTTAGGCTGAGTGTTAGTTTAGAGAACAGTCTTGTGTCAGGCAGTCAGTGAGTGGGTACTGGACTGTCCTGCTGCTCCTCTGAGTTCACCTCAGGGAGCCATGCTGTGGAGAGCGGACGGGTCCAGGGCAAAGACAGCAATTGGAGCTGTGCCCCCCATCCTGAAGAAGGAAGGACCAGGTGAACATTGGGGAATGGTCCCTTGATTAGCGGGAAGGCTCAGGCTCCGCTATTAACACCGACAACAGTGGTCACTTCACGGGGCCACTAGCCACCATAATCTCACCGGAAGGCAGCTTAGGGGTCAAGTACGTGCAGAACTTTGGCACCGATCTGTGAACTGAAAAGGCCTAATACTCCCTTGTCCGAGGGCTCTGTGGTGGCGTGGTGCATGGTAGTAAGGAGAGTTAGCACTGGGAGAGAAGAAGCCGGAAAGGAACATACTGAAAGGGGAGTCTTTGGAAGTGCGACTAACTTACCTGAGGGTTGCTGGACCACTCTCTTGGAGGACACAGTGCCCGGCTGGTATCTGTATCGAGCTCAACAGACTGTGAGTAAAACCTTGAAACTGCAACAGAACTGTTTCCCTGATTATTCCAGCGACGCACACTCCCCTCTGCTGCATTCTCAAGCACCATCCTTACACTACAACATTATCCTGCCCTGGAAGGGTGCAGCCTCACCTGTAGGAGGCTTATCATCTAGCTGCACATCATCATCCCTTCCAGAGGATCTGCACAGCAGCACTGGTCACCCTGACCAGGTACTACAGGTAGCGTCACGAATCATCATACGAACACATCCCCTGAAATATCCCCCATTTATGGTGAGCGCCCAGGGCCACAGACCGAGCTGTGTTGCCATGACATCCCCCATAAAAGTCGACGGGCTCTGTGCCGAGTACCCCACGGCCCTGGCGGGCGGCTCATTTTCCTACTGGTCCTTGTGTTGGTGCACTTGTGTCATGTCCACCCCTGGTTGCATATATATCAGTTATCTCTCTCTGGCAAGCATTCATGAGTTTTCAATAGGGTGAGGAGTGCACCTCTGTCAGGGATTTACCTGGGATAATTCCCACCCTGATATAACTTGCTCATGGAGAGCTGGAAAGTCGTCATATATAGCACAGCAGATGCTCAGTTGGTTCTGCCAACTTTTGTCTTATGTGCAAAGGGAACATAAAGGGGGAGTTTCACCCCCAAAACTCAAATAAAACCACTATTAAATGCATATAGTAGACTAAGCCCCTCTTAAAATCATACTAGTAGTATATATTTGACTAATTTTGTTTTATATAAAAAATGTTTTATTACATGTGCAAATGAAGGGTCCTTGGTGCACCCTGGGGGTGTCCAAATGCTCAGTGCACTGTTCCAACCTTAATCATAATCTTCTGCATTTCTATGGATGGTCATTCATCTGAATCATTGCCAGATAAAATTGCATTTACGTATCCAATGAACAATGCAGAGGAAATGTCCAAATGACCGATTGGCCAGATAATCGCATACTGTGTATGGTGGGGAAAAAACCCTGTAAACTACCAAATTTCATTTATTGTGACCCTCAAATTTGTCAAATCGATTCCACTGACTCATTACCTTCATAACCATAGGACAAGACAAACCCTTATATTATATGATGATTTATTCCTATAGTTTTAGTTGCCTGTACTAAATCAGTTTGGGTTATCATGGTGTAAGCAGGTGACTAAATGCAACAGAGGAGGCACAAGGTTGAAACAGCAATTTACTTATTGGATTAACAATATTAAATAGAAACAGAGATAATAAGAATGACAAATCACAAAAAGACAATATTTGCAGAGAATTTGACAAGCAATTATATAATATAGGTATATGGATAAGTATACAACAAGAAACTCCAGAATAACCTCTGAGTCTACAGTCCAACCCAGTTCTAGTGGGGGGGGAGCAAGTCTAATATTTGTCGTGAACAGTCTCTAGACGTTTCTGCGGCTTTCTGGGTCTTGACGAAGGATGCTGACTGGTCTCAGTAGCTGTACGTTTTTCTTACAAAGTCTGCCAATACTTTCTGGGCCACTTTAACTTCAGCTGGACCCCATCTGGTCCGCAGCCCTCCTTCTGCTCACGACCGGCACCATAACTCAATGCTGGAAGTGATGGCCCATCTCACACATCTCCTTTGATCACTGGCCCAGGCTGGAGTATCTGACTGGGTATTCCCAGGACCTCTTCGGTGCTTGATCGCCGATGAGGGTCTCCTCGTTCCATATCAGTGGGGGGTGGGCCTCAACTGTTGACTGGTGTTTTCTAGGTTGGGAACCTTAACCAACGTTGTTCAGGTCTTTGGTGCTTGACCTTCGATGAGTGCAGTTTGGACCATGACTGATGTAGCTCTGGTCTTCGATGCTTGACCATCATTGTCTAGGTCCGGGCCTAGCTGGTACCCGTGACTGCAGCCTCCTATCTCGGCTGCTGGAGCTGCAGTAAGAGCATCTGCCAGCTTCCTTGGCACAAAATCTCTTCCCGTTTTGGACCAATGACTTTTTGTATCGAAGGCTAGTTTTGTCAGTCACCTTTTCCTTTGAAATAGTTTTGGAGGGTTTATTTCAAGTCTGAAGGCCACACAGCTTTGCAATGCTTTGTCTCCTATGCTCTATTCTCCAACAGTGGCTTCACAGTACATCTGCCAACACAGCAAATCTGTATCTGATTTTTTTTAACTTAAATGAATTTAAACTGTATGCAAGTATTACTTGAAGCAAGATAGACTCTTTAATATGATTTACCTGTCTGTTTTCTCTGGTTTTTATGAAAGGTTTATTGCTTGACATGTCAAAATAGTCATGATGGAGGCACAAAAATAATGTTGCTTCTTCTGTGGAAATGTGCTGGCTTTTGGACTTTGCTTAAATGGTATTAACTTCATAAATAAGTATTTCAAAATGATGAAAAAGGCGATGGTGCAAGGTAACAATATTGGCTAATTTCCAGCTGGAAAGAATAAGATGTTATGGTGAAAACGTGGCTTTTATGAGAGAATTTAGCTTGAGAAGTTAAAAATAAATTTGGATAAAAACAAAACAACCCTGTTCTACAAGTTGTACTAGGACATATGTACATTAGTCAGAGATTGGTGGTCCCATGCTTAATGGCATCATCTAGAGTGGAGATTTACTGTACATGACTTCTCTCTTTTTTGGTGGTCCTGAGTAATCCATTCATTATATTGATGACCGTTCATTTGAATTATCAACATAAACTGTATTTCCCCTGCAAAAAAGGGTTGTTGACAAATTCCAGCAGTGAAAAATTCGAAGAGGAATTTATAAAACCATTTGGACCAGTTTTCCGGCAGAAAAAAGTCCACAAATATTGGTGTACATTAGTTTCTAAAATTCCGTGCAACGCTTAGCTGGAGCAAGCAAGGCCAACCATGACATTTACTATAGATATATACAGAAATCATGTTATGGTTTATAGTGGAAATCTACAACAGCTCATAGTTGACAGATTTCAATATGTTTTATTATGACCTACAATAAAAAATTATATTGTGGTACCGTGTTAGCCAGAAAAATCAATGTAAATGCTTTTATCATCAAAAATGACAAAAGTATTCTAGGAGTGATTCCTTTATTGGCTAACCAGAAGAATTATGTTTGCAAGCTTTCAGAGCACAGAGGTTCCTTCTTCAGGCTGGTTTGCAAATGAATTACTGAGACAAGAACACCACATTTAAATGATATTATTGTAATATCTCTTAAATGTTTTGCCAGTTTTGAGGACATTATACCAGAATGGGCGATATTATACCAGAATGGTGGCATTACATCAGGATGGGGACATTATACCAGGATGATGGACATTATTACTTGGCTGGTGAACACATATGTCATTATAGGATCTAGAACACTACAAGGACCCATAAATATGACCAACACAAAGGTGGGGGACCAGGTCCAAATTTTGCACTTGGACCCATCGGACTCTAGTTAGGCCATTGCCCTTGAGCATGTATTATTTTGGAGACGGAGATGGTCCTCTAATTTCATTTACTTTATTTAGCAAAATCCATAAATGGTGGTATTTAAAACTACATGTCCTGCACAAAACAAGCCCTTATACATTTATGTTGATGGAAAATCGAAAAGGTTATGGGTCTTGGAAAATATTGAGGAAAAAAACAAAAGCGCAAATATGGAAAAATCACCATATTCGGAAGGGGTTAAATATGAAGTATTAACCTTTAAGTGTAATAACTGTACAAATACAATTGATTTATCTGGATGCAACATTTTCTCTCCCTTTGTTTTGCCTAGTGACTAGAGTAGGAAATCTTTCCTGAGGAAAAATAACCATCTATATATAGCCAATAGCTTTGTTGGCTAAGAATCCAGATCAATATAAAACAATAATAGATTGCTATCCAAGCAGATTATACCGGGATCATTCATTATATCCATGAGCTTCTATGAACATTCACTGCTCTCTGGAGAACATAAACTATGAATTATACATCAAAGCCACTTTTATCTTCTTGAGTTCCGGAACTTTATTAGTTTACTAAGAATCTGAAATATAGATAATACAATAGATTATATAGTGAAAATTGTAAAATTGGTTAACATTCACATTTTTAAAGCATAGTAGTCCTAAATATTTGGTCCACATTGTAGCTTAACATAGTTTAGTCTTTTTTACGCATTTTTCTCTGGATTTCCCTTCTGCAGATTCTCTAATTTTCTGTTGTCTCTCATCTAGTGTGTGGAGACTAGCTGCTATTATGATACAGTAAAGATGTATATCTTTGTACCGTGTTAGCCAGTAGCTAGAAAAATATTTAGAGTTGAGAGTCCTCAGTGGTTGATACCTTTTAATGGTTAACTGAAAAGATGGTAACAAATTGCAAGCTTTCGAGACTACTCAGGTCTCTTCATCAGGCTAGACTAATACAAAATCTGAAGAATCACATATTTATACACAACACAGCACAGAAATAATGCAATAGGTAAGACAAGTGACGTGAAGCAGAATAGTCATTATGGCAGAGGGATGAACATAAATATTGGAACAGTTCATAGAAAAGGAGTGTGAACGTTTTATTGCCCTCTGATTGGGGTCTGGTAATGTTTTGTGATGCTCTCACAGGGTCTTTGGAGTAAATTCCTTAATTGATGTAAAACGTCATAAATTTATGGATTACGGATTTATGACGTTTTACATCAATTAAGGAATTTACTCCAAAGACCCTGTGAGAGCATTACAAAACATTACCAGACCCCAATCAGAGGGCAATAAAACTTTCACACTCCTTATCTATGAACTGTTCCAATATTTATGTTCATCCCTCTGCCATAATGACTATTCTGCTTCACGTCACTTGTCTTACCTATTGCATTATTTCTGTGCTGTGTTGTGTATAAATATGTGATTTTTCAGATTTTGTATTAGTCTGATGAAGAGACCTGAGTAGTCTCGAAAGCTTGCAATTTGTTACCATCTTTTCAGTTAGCCATTAAAAGGTATCAACCACTGAGGACTCTCAACTCTAAATATTTTTCTAGCTGCTATTATGTCTCTTATATACAGAACACAGAGGTATGGAGATTTCTGCTTTCCCCTCTGCATGTACAGGTGCTTCTCACAAAATTAGAACATCATCAAAAAGTTAATTTATTTCAGTTCTTCAATACAAAAAGTGACATTTATATATTACTAGCTGAAGAGCCCGGCGCTGCCCGAGCATAGTCACTAACTACGGTTAGTTATAACAAATTGTAATGATTATATCTATAAATATAAAGCTGAGTGTATAGCCTTGCCCACTCCGCATAGCCACATTCACTATAATATCCCACACAATCCCGTCGGCCAGAGCCACCGGACTACTACCCCTAATATCCCACATCGTCCTGTCAGCCAGAGCCACCGGACTACTACCCCTAATATCCCACATCATCCCGTCAGCCAGAGCCACCGGACTACTACCCCTAATATTCCACATCATCCCGTCACAGCCTCCAGACTACTCCCCCTAATATTCCACATGGTCCCATCAGCCAGAGCCACCAGACTACTCCCCCTAATATCCCACATCATCCCGCCAGCCAGAGCCACCGGACTACTCCCCCTAAAATCCCACATCATCCCGTCAGCCTGGGGTCAGAACCAGAGTGCTGAGTGGATTTGCCCTAAGTTCCATACCGGGGATCCCTTTAAGAGAGGCCTGGGGTCAGAATCAGAGCGCTGAGGGATTTACCCTAACTTCCATACCGGAGATCCCTTTAAGAGAGGCCTGGAATCAGAACCAAAGCACAGAGTGGATTTGCCCTCACTTCTATACCGGGGATCCCTTTAAGAGGAGCCTGGGGTCAGAACTAGAGTGCTTAGTGGAATTGCCCTAACTTCCATACTGGGGATCCCTTTAAGAGAGGCCTGGGGTCAAAACCAAATCACTGGATGGATTCGCCCTGGCTTCCATACCAATGTTCCCTTTAATAGAAGCCTGGGTGAGAATCAGAGCGCTGAGGGATTTACCCTAACTTCCATACCGGAGATCCCTTTAAGAGAGGCCTGGAATCAGAACCAAAGCACAGAGTGAATTTGCCCTCACTTCCGTACCGGGGATCCCTATAAGAGGAGCCTGGGATCAGAACTAGAGTGCTTAGTGGAATTGCCCTAACTTCTATACTGGGGATCCCTTTAAGAGAGGCCTGGGGTCAAAACCAAATCACTGGATGGATTCGCCCTGGCTTCCATACCAATGATCCCTTTAATAGAAGCCTGGGGTGAGAATCAGAGCGCTGAGGGATTTACCCTAACTTCCATACCGGAGATCGCTTTAAGTGAGGCCTGGGGTCAGTACCAAATCGCAGAGTGGATTTGCCCTCCCTTCCATACCAATGATCCCTTTAATAGAGGCCTGGGGTCAGTACCAGAGCATTTGAAGGCAATTGCCCTAACTTCCATACCGGGGATCCCTTTAAGAGAGCCTGGGGTCAGAATCAGAGCGCTGAGTGAAATGGCCCTAACTTCCATACCGGGGATCCCTTTAAGAGAGGCCTGACATCAGAACCAAAGCGCAGGATGGATGTGCCCTGACTTCCATACCAATGATCCCTTTAAGAGAGGCCTGGGGTCAGAATCAGAGCGCTGAGGGATTTACCCTAACTTCCATACTGGAGATCCCTTTAAGAGAGGCCTGGAGTCAGAATCAGAGCGCTGAGGGATTTACCCTAACTTCCATACCAATGACCCTTTTAAGAGACCCTGGGGTCAGAACCACAGAGCTGAGTGGAATGGCCCTAACTTCCATACCGGAGATCCCTTTAAGAGAGGCCTGGGGTCAGTACCAAAGCGCAGAGTGATTTGCCCTCACTTCCATACCGGGGATCCCTTTAAGAGGAGCCTGGGGGCAGAACCAGAGTGCTTAGTGGAATAGCCCTAACTTCCATACCGGGGATCCCTTTAAGAGAGGCCTGGGGTCAAAACCAAAGCGCAGGATTGATTTGCCCTGAGTTCCATATCGGAGATCCCTTTAAGAGGGATGATGTGCCTATGGGATGGATGATGTGTGATGGGGATATGGGCGCGTGAGTGGGTGATTCATTTCTGTCATGTGCTCTCTGCTCCTTTCTGGGGGGCAGACAATGGCTGAGAAATTATGTTCCTGGGGATGCTAGATTTCTCCCACCTGGTCAGTGTCAGCTGAGGTGTTGTCGTGGAGTGACAAAATTGTTGCTCATAGCAACCAATCACAGCTCAGCTTCTATTAAACAGCACTGGTGAAATGAAAGATGCTTAGGGATTGGTTGCAAGTAGAGTTGAGCGATACTTTCCGATATCCAAAAGTATCGGAATCGGAATGGTATCGCCGATACCATTAAAATATCGGCGATACCCGATACCGATACCGGAAATCCAATGTAAGTCTATGGGAACAAAATATCGTAACTAAAAAAACCTCTTTCTTTCCTCATAAACACTAAATATACACACATAGAATACATATATATATATATACATGTCATTGTGACATATATATACATATATTTATAGTTTATACACTTCTACATAGTAAAATAGCCTCTGATTCAATTGCCGGGTAAAGTCGGCTTTTGTGAAAAGACAGAAGCACCCGACATGAAATGACACTTGGTTTACATAGAGTTAACCATGTCTTTTCATGTAGTTTGATATCTGATTTGCAGAAACAATTACATGAGTGTAAGTGTGCAAAATTTCACACCTGTAGGGGTTAATTAAAGGTGTAAATTCGTTGTAAAAAAACCGGACTTTTTTGCTACGAATTTACACCTTTAATTAACCCCTACAGGTGTGAAATTTTGCACACTTACACTCATGTAATTGTTCTGCAAATCAGATATCAAACTACATGAAAAGACATGGTTAACTCTATGTAAACCAAGTGTCATTTCATGTCGGGTTCTGCATTTTCACAAAAGCCGGCAATTGAATTAGCGGCTATTATACTATGTAGAAGTGTATGAACTATAAATATATATATATATATGTGTCACAAACTCAATGACATGTATATATATATATATGAGGTGTAAAATTGCTGAAAAAAAATGCGTGGGCTCCCGCCCTATTTTCGCAACCAGACAGACAAAGCCAGTGAGTGGGGGCAGATAATAATAGCCCAGAGAGGGACCATTATTTTGGGCCCCCCCCCCGGCTACTAAAATCTGCCCCCAGACACCCCAGAAAGGGCAAATCTCTAATTAGATTTGCCCTTTCTGGCACTTTGCCCGTCTATTCCCATTGCCCTGTAGCGGTGGCGAATGGGTTAATAAGGGGTTAAAATGACCTTGCAATTGAAAGGTCACTTTAAGCCAGGTTAATAATTGAGAGCTGTCAATCAGACAACTATCAATTATTAATCCTATTGTATGAAAGAAAAATCAAACACACACACTTTAATAAAAAAGAAGTTTAATGAAATAATCACACAGTTTTTGACCATATTTTATTTACCTGCTAAAACCATTTCCTGTAATAAAAATAAAATAATAAAGCAAAATTATTCTTACCTATCCCATGCACAGTCAGGTCCCACGGTGTAATCCTTCAGAAAGGGTTAATGTTTACTGCAGGGACCGCAGCTAATGCTGCAGCCTCACAGTAAACCCCCAAATGAATGAGCTCCTCTCCTGGCTGACAGGAGAGGAAGTGGAAAGCTTAATTGATTGCTTTCCACTTTCACTTCAGGTCAGCCAGGGACACCATCAGTGACGTCAGAGGGAACTGATTAACAAAAATAGGGGTTCCCTTCAAAAAAAAAATTGGCGTGGGGTCCCCCCTATTTTTGTTAACCAGCCAGATGAAGCAGACCGCTGAGGCCTGGATTTTCAGGCTGTTAAGGAGCCAATATCCATGGACCTTGCCAGCCTGATAATACCAGGCCACAGCAGTCTGCATATCTTGGCTGATTAACAAAAATAGGGGTTCCCCTCGAAAAATTTGGCGTGGGGTCCCCCCTATTTTTGTTAACCAGCCAGATGAAGCAGACCGCTGAGGCCTGGTTTTTCAGGCTGGTAAGGATCCAATATCCATGGACCTTGCAAGCCTGATAATACCAGGCCACAGCAGTCTGCTTAGCTTGGCTGGTTAACAAAAATAGGGGATCCCGTCGAAAAAAAAACGGCGTAGGGACCCCCTATTTTTGTTAACCAGCCAAGTAAAATGCAGACTTCTGGGCCTGGTATTAAAAGACTGTCAAGGCCCATGGATTTTGGCCCTCAACAGCCTGATAATACCAGGCTACAGCAGCCCCACATTTGGCGCATCAAAAGATGTGCCAATTGTGGCACTTTACCGGCTCTTCCCATTGCCCTGTAGCGGTGGCAAGTGGGGTAATAAGGGGTTAATGTCACCGTTGATTGCACGGTGACAATAAGCCCGGTTAATAATGGAGAGGTGTCAATAAGACACCGATCCATTATTAATCCCAAAGTTATTAAATGTATAAAAAAAAGACAAAGCAAGAAAAAAGTATTTTAATGAAATAAAAGAGACAACACAGTTTTCATTAATTTTATTATACACTCATTCCTGCGACGCCATCGATCTCCTGTAAAAAAAGAAAAAAAACAAACCAACAGTATACCACCTGTCCGACGCAGTCCATAGTAACGACAGTCCCACGACGATCCAGCTCTGCTACATCGCAATGACAGGCAGAGCCTGTCATCCCGGCGCAGCACAGCTGATTACCTGCTTCCCCGGCGGTGACGTCATCGGACTGACTGCTTTACGGCCGGGATTACCCAGCAGTCACTGCAGTTATCGCGAGAAACTGCATGTGACCGCCGGGGAAAGATGATGACGGCCATGAAGCAGTCCAGGACGTGACCGCCGGAGATCTTCTGCCAGGTAAGTGCCGCTGACTCCTGACAGACCCGACCGACGGACACTGACAGTGACAGTGACAATCCCGATTCCGGTATCCGATATGACGAAAATATCGGAACTCGGAATTCCGATACAGCCAATATCGGCCGATACCCGATATTTGCAGTATCGGAATGCTCAACCCTAGTTGCAAGGAAAACTGTTTTTGTTAAGTATATAATTCCACATGTGTTAATTCATAGTTTTGATGCCTTCAGTGTGAATGTACAATTTTCAGAGTCATGAAAATACAGAAAAATCTTTAAATGAGAATGTGTGTCCAAACTTTTGGTCTGTACTGTATATGTTTGAAGCATGATATGTGGCAAAAGGTTGAAAAGTTCCAGGGGCCGAATACTTTCGCAAGGCACTGTACATAAACAGATGTACACACACATACATAGATACACACATATACATACACACATAGATACACACATCCATATACACACAGATACATACACACACATACACAGATGCACACACATATACATAGACACATACATACACACATACATACATACACATATGTACATATACAAACACACACACATACTAATTTATGACCTCAGGTGTTCAGATGAGCCCTGGAGGAGGTCGGCCTCATAGTTCAGCTAGAGAGGGCTTCAGAACCCACTCTGGGGGATGGGGACACAGAGCAGAGAGGATGTCAGCTCCCTGCTGCTGCTGTGCTGTTCCATGGAGTGAACCCTCCTCCCTGACCTCTTCTCTGAGATGCTGCAGCCTGCTGGGAAGAGAACAGTGGAAGGAGCAGAGGACACAAGGTAAGTCCTGCTATTCCTCCACTGTTATCTCCTGTGGGTTGTGCTGCCCGGGCCTCCTGACTACAGGTGAATACTCATCATTGGGACGCGCCATGCAGGAGGACAGAGACAGCAGCCTGTAAGCGCTCTAATCAGTCTGGTGAGGAAAGCGTTTATTGGCCAGAGTCTCTCCCTACATGACACGTCCCCTTTTTGAACTCCTGCACTCTGCGCACCGCTCTCTGCCCGGCTCTGGGTATTCGCATGATTACAGGAGGGAAAGAGAGGGGTCCGATGCTGAATGATACCGGGCCCCCTTCACTCCTGCCCATAATCTTGACTCAGTGGCCCCATAGCAGCTGCATACTGTGCCGCTATGGACAGAATGCCACTGCCTGCATGGGCCCCCCTCCACCTTCTGGCCCCGGTGCAGTTGTACCAGCTGAACAGGCAGTATGTCCGCCCCTGATACAGAGCTCTTGTGTATTATGTCATTAGTGATCACTGTATTACCTGTACACTTAACTTGCATTATACACTGAATACTATATACAGAGCTCTTGTGTACAATATAACTGGTGATCATTCTATTACCTGTACACTGACACTATATACAGAGCTCCTTTGTATGTCTCTAGTGATCACTGTATTACCTGTAAACTTAATTTACACTGTACACTGTATACTACACACAGAGCTCTTGTGTACAATGTCACTGGTGGTAATAACAGTGTTGTTAGTATTGTGGTTTGTATTTATAATCAGTATTGCAGCATTTGGTCACTATGTGGTGGTAATATGTTGTCTGGTCAAGGTGTGGTAGTATTTGTCCCTTGTATGTTGTATTACTGGGTCACTATGTATGTGATGGTAATATGTGATTTGGTCACGGTGTCGTAATAGTTATCCCTTGTATGTGGTATTATTCGGTCACTATGTGGTCTAGTCATGGTATGATGGTAACGTTTTTTCTCCCTTGTATGTGGTATTATTGGTGTTGGTATAGTGGATTGTGTTGTGTATGGAGGTCTTGTGTTCTCTCTGATATTAATTAGGAGAAGATTCTTTATTTCCATTAATGATTGCTATGTACAAGGTTTTCTGTGCTAAAAATTTGCTCTGCTAGTTAGAATTTATATCATGTTATGTAAGAGAAACATTTAGACTAGATCCAATGTAATTGACATTGCAACTGATTATCAAATTAGTCATCTTAACCAATTAACAGCTCCTCGTCTTCTATTCAAGTTCAGACCTATGCAAAAGGTTAATTAGGGTTAATTTTACACTTCAAGTATTTCAGCCATTTTTAATTTTTAAGAGGTCTTTAATTTTGTATACATGTCTAAAGGCGGACAATAGACGTAAAGATTTTTAGTCAATGTGATGAACGATTCAATATTTCTTTTAATTCCGTAACAGAGTGATCATTTCGAAGTGACGTGCCATAAATAAAATGAGTCATAGTAACACTTAAAATAATTATTTTTAAGGACTGGATCATTAACAAAAAGTTAGATTAGTTCATTAGTCCATGTCCGATAAACTTAATGAACATTTTGTTTGTTTAGATTCAAGAACGATTCAAGAAATCTTGATTCCTCCTCTGGATCTGGGGGCAGAGATGATGTACATTTTTATCTGTACTGCTCTTGCTTGGCTCCTACAGAATTAATATTTAATGTATGGAGTAGTGATGACCTGACAAGAAGTCAACCTGGAGTGGTAAATCTGCTGTATTGTAATGGATTTGGCTGACCCCTAGAGTGCCTCCATTAGGGACTGCCGATGTGGAGACACAGATGACACTAGTCTGCAGAACTAACTCTGTTTGCAGAGTCTGCAGTCTAACAGTCAGGAGGTCAAGGCATTGCGAGTTCTTGCTACATGGCTAATAATCACCCTCTGGTCAGGGCAGGCAGAAGACAAGGAATTATCATCAGAAACTTGGGGGTCACTTATGACTAACTGAGAATTGTAATCCTAGAGCATAATAGATATTGATGTCGTCACAAGCCACTGGGACCTCAAATATAACTAAAAAGAAAAAAAATATGAGCCAGGACAAAATGGATGCATAATACAGATTACCAAGAAAATATAATAAAATTTATTAACTATAAATCAAAAACACAAGCACAAATAATTCTGGCAATGCAGATAACCATTGGGAGCCTCAAATATAAACAGTATAGATTACATAGTTGAATATTACATGTAACATAGTTAAGCAATTTACACGAATAAGTATTCAATATTATGTAGACATGTACATAGATATAAGTGTCCATACATAAATACCAAAAAATAAATTGCCCTCAGCAAACATCACTAGGCATGAATATAAGTAATCAGTAACAGAGAGGCTCACCCACCGAACACCCGAAACGCGTTCACAAATACTTTGTCAGAGATGGTTGGTGGGAAGGTGAGACACATATATAAGGACCAAATGGCCAATGGAATAAGCGCAAAATCAACAAGTGAATTCCATACAGATCTGAAGGTTTTCATACAATGAAGCAGCAGGCATATAGCCTCGGGATGTGCAATGAGCAAAAAGAACCAATGATAACTGCAGGGGACAGCTGGCGTCATGGTTTCTCTTATTGTTAGTAAAAGCAAGTCAGGAGAAATACCTTTACTTGTAGTTTGGAACCTCATTTCTCAGGTAAAGAAAAAAATGATGAAAGAATCTTGGGTTGGCAGAATATCAGAATATTTATTGGAAAGAAGTTCTTTGAGAGTCTGGGAACCAATGTTCACTTACACTAGAGGCAGCATAAGGCCTCTTTCACACATCCGTTTTGCGCCTGACGGCGCCCCCGGCTTTTTGCCGCAGCGCCGCATCCGGCAACTAGTATGAAAAACCGGAATGAGACGTATCCGGTTTTTCGCCGGATCCGGTTCTGTGCTCCGTAAAAAATCTGCCGGATCCGGTTTTTAAGAACGCCCTTTTTTGGGGTTCCAAACCTAATTGGCTACTGTAATCCTATATATACACTGTTCCTACAGCCCATCTTTGACAGGTTGTATAGGAGCAAGGTGCAGGTTGCAGAGAAGAGCAATTAGCAAGTGATTGGCGAACATGGATGTCATTATCGGCAATATCTTCAAGAACCTTGTTGATTTTACTGCGGAGGCGAATCGCTTGAGGTTTATAGTTATGGAGAAGGAGCAAAAGATTGAGTAGCGCATTATGCGTCAGCGCCAGCGAAGACGACGCCGTATGTGGATCCACCCCATCACGGCACAGAGATTAACTCGTGGTGTGTATTCTACACTGAACATGGAGCTGCGAGAAAATCCAGAGAAGTTTTTTGCCTATCTGCGGAAGAAGAAAGAAAACTTTGACGATTTGCTGGAGCGTGTTGGAGACCAAATAAAAAAATCGGACACCTATTGTCGGTTCTCGATTTCTCCGGCGGAGCGTCTCATGGTCACTATAAGGTAAGCTATATGTATTGGATCTGTTTGCTTGAGCACACTTGTAATTTTATAATTTATTTAACATCACAGGACAACTAGGAAACCCTATCAGTAGACAAATTTTTTTTTTAAAAACAGTGTTTTTCATTGATGTTATTATTTTTGGTATCTCCAATAGTTATAGCTGAGTTCTGGTATGTAATGCTGTGTTTCTGAAATAATTTGTATTTTCTATTTTGTTTTCAGATTTCTGGCAACTGGCGAAACTCTGTCATCGCTCCATTTTCAATACCGCCTGGGAATATCAACACTATCCGGCATAATAAAGTATACTTGTCGTGCTCTGTGGGATAGTTTCCAGAGCCAACAACAGAGCGGTGGCTTGAAATAGCGGACCAGTTTCTATGTATCTGCCAGTTCCCCAATTGCCTGGGCGCTGTTGATGGCAAACACATCCGCATTCAAAAGCCTTCAGGAACCGGATCTGAATTCTTCAACTATAAAAAATATTTTTCAGTTGTCCTGATGGCTATTGCAGATGCGGAGTACCAGTTTATTGCGGTGGACATTGGGTCTTATGGATGGTCAAATGACTCGTAAGTGTTTAAACTTTCAGCTATGGGATGTAAACTGTACGGAAACACTTTTCAGTTTCCACCCCCTAGGCCACTGCCTCAAACCTCAGGCCCACCGATGCCATTCGTTTGTGTAGGTGATGAGTCATTCCAGCTGTCCGAACACCTCTTGAAGCCGTACGCCAGCAGAGGATTAACACATACAAAGCGGATATTTAACTACCGCCTCACAAGAGCCAGACGGATGATGGAGTGTGCCTTTGGGATTATGACAGCTAAATGGCGTGTCCTTTTGACTGCAATTAACTTGAAGACCGAGACTGTGGATGATGTTGTTAAAGCGTGCGTGGTCCTACATAATTTTGTCTTAACCAAGGAACCGATTTCTATGGAGGACCACAATCAAGAAACAACTTTGCACGACTACAGCAACATTACCACTCGCAGTACAGTCGCGGTTTCAAGAATGAGGGACCATTTTGCCCAATACTTTGTGTCACCAGAAGGTAGTGTTGACTGGCAGGATGACAGAGTGTGATAAATGTATTTGTTGTTTTAAAAATTTCTTTACCCACAATAAACCTTTAAAAGTTTACTTGTTTACCTTCTTGTGTGTTTTCTACTGTCTGTAACCTTTTTGCCATAGTGTGTCCCTGGCTGTTTTTTTTAACAAAAGTATTTCACCTTTTGTCCAAAAAAGTGTACATTGTAGGGCAGGGTTCCCCAACTCCAGTCCTCAAGGCCCACCAACAGGTCTTGTTTTCAGGATTTCCTTTGTATTGCTCAGGTGATAATTGCCTCACCTGTGCAATACAAAGGAAATCCAAAAAACCTGATCTGTTGGTGTGCCTTGAGGACTGGAGTTGGGGAACCCTGTTGTAGGGGATAACCTAACAAAGTACAACATTTTTAGAAAAAGGTAATATACTTTGCATACTACACAACCCGGGACACAACTTTGGCAAAAAGGTTAAATTTATGAACCTTTTAGCCAAAGTTAGGTGTTTTTTACTAATGTTGTTTGTGTACCCACATGTTTACCTGGTTTAATACAGTTGTTACTTAACATCCTATAAATAAATGACAGACAACATTTGTAAACCACTTTAACTTTTATAAAAAAAAAAAAAAATTATATAATTTTTAGAAAATTAGGCCTTTTTGCCAAATGATTCACATTGAAATAAACTATATTTTTGTATTAAACTTTTTTTTTTATTAAACTTTATATTTTTATTAAAGTTTATTATTTTTTAAAGAAAGCAAATAACAAATATACAATCACAGGTCAGTGTAGTGTGGGGTGGAAATACTGCTGGAGGGGCTGCGGGACACTTCGACCGTGGGAGTGTGGAGGGACGACCGGGATGGTGGTGTGGAAGGAACAGGAAGAGGTGAAGGGGTGGAAATACTAAAAGAATGGGAAGACAAGGCAGAACAGGTGGGTGGTGGTGGAGTGGAGGGTTGGGCAGGAGGAGCAGGTGACATGGTAGGGAATTGGAAGGGGGAAGGAGATCGGTATGAGGTAGGAGTGTGGTACGGGGAGGTGGCTGGTAATGGGTAGGTTGCTGGTACTGGGGAGGTGACTGCAGTTGGGGAGGTGGGTGGTACTGGGGAGGTGGTTGTAATTGGGGAGGTTGATGGAGCTGGGGAAGTGGCTGGTATTGAATAGAAGGGGGAGGAGGGACGGCGGGTGGAGGGGGGGGAAGATGTATGGCGGCTAGGGATGAGCGATACGATACTGCAAATATCGGGTATTAGCTGTATCGGACTTTCGATTCCGAGTTCCGATATTGTCGTCTTATCGGATACCGGAATCGGAATTGTCACTGTCACTGTCAGTGTCCGTCGGTCGGGTCTGTCAGGAGTCAGCGGCACTTACCTGGCAGAAGATCTCCGGCGGTCACGGCCTGGACTGCTTGATGGCCGCCATCATCTTTCCCCGGCGGTCACATGCAGTTTCTCGCGATAACTGCAGTGACTGCTGGGTAATCCCGGCCGTAAAGCAGTCAGTCCGATGACGTCACCGCCGGGGAAGCAGGTAATCAGCTGTGCTGCGTCGCGATGACAGACTCTGCCTGTCATTGCGATGTAGCAGAGCTGGATCGTCGTGGGACAGTCGTTACTATGGACTGAGTCGGACAGGTGGTATACTGTTGGTTTGTTTTTTTTCTTTTTTTACAGGAGATCGATGGCGTCGCAGGAATGAGAGTATAATAAAAGAAATGAAAACTGTGTTGTCTCTTTTATTTCACTCTTTTATTTCATTAAAATACTTTTTTCTTGCTTTGTCTTTTTTTTATACATTTAAAAACTTTGGGATTAATAATGGATCGGTGTCTTATTGACACCTCTCCATTATTAACCGGGCTTACTGTCACCGTGCAATCAACGGTGACATTAACCCCTTATTACCCCACTTGCCACCGCTACAGGGCAGTGGGAAGAGCCGGGTAAAGTGCCACAATTGGCACATCTTTTGATGCGCCAAATGTGGGACTGCTGTAGCCTGGTATTATCAGGCTGTTGAGGGCCAAAATCCATGGGCCTTGACAGTCTTTTAATACCAGGCCGCAGCAGTGTGCATTTTACTTGGCTGGTTAACAAAAATAGGGGGACCCCTACGCTGTTTTTTTTTCGAGGGGATCCCCTATTTTTGTTAACCAGCCAAGCTAAGCAGACTGCTGTGGCCTGGTATTATCAGGCTTGCAAGGTCCATGGATATTGGATCCTTACCAGCCTGAAAAACCAGGCCTCAGCAGTCTGCTTCATCTGGCTGGTTAACAAAAATAGGGGGGACCCCACGCCAATTTTTTTCGAGGGGATCCCCTATTTTTGTTAATCAGCCAAGATATGCAGACTGCTGTGGCCTGGTATTATCAGGCTGGCAAGGTCCATGGATCTTGGCTCCTTAACAGCCTGAAAATCCAGGCCTCAGCGGTCTGCTTCATCTGGCTGGTTAACAAAAATAGGGGGAACCCCACGCCAATTTTTTTCGAGGGGATCCCCTATTTTTGTTAATCAGCCAAGATATGCAGACTGCTGTGGCCTGGTATTATCAGGCTGGCAAGGTCCATGGATCTTGGCTCCTTAACAGCCTGAAAATCCAGGCCTCAGCGGTCTGCTTCATCTGGCTGGTTAACAAAAATAGGGGGGACCCCACGCCAATTTTTTTCGAGGGGATCCCCTATTTTTGTTAACCAGCAAAGATAAGCAGATGCTGTGGCCTGGTATTATCAGGCTGGCAAGCAGGGTCGGACTGAGCCACCGGGACACCGGAGAAACCTCCGGTGGGCCCCAGCTCCTGCGTGGTGGGCCCTGATTTGAAAGGATAGGTCGCGGGGCAGAGGGGGCGGTGACCCCGGGCCCCGCGCTCTGAGGGGGCCCACCCGGAGCTACGCTACAGTAACTGTATCGGCGTGCTGTTACATTCTGCGGCAGAGCAGGGAGAATCGATCTTCCTGCTCTGCCGCCCAGAAGCTATGGGGCCTGAACAGGCGTTGGGGGGGCCCGGTGCCAGCAGTGGGCCCCCCACCCGTCATCGGAGGGTCAGCTGTATCGGCATCCAGTCGATACAGCTGACCGCATAGAGAGAGAAGGAGCGAGCGCTCCTTCTCTCCCATAATCCCCCTCTCAGCGTCTGACAGCGGGCGCGATGACATCACCTGCCGGCGCCCGCTGTCAGACGCTGAGAGGGAGAACAGTGAGCAGCACAGGAGCCGGGAGGTGAGTATTGTTTTTTTTTTTTTTAATGGGGGTGCATTATACTACAGAGGCTGTATATGGGGGGTGCATTATACTACAGAGGCTGTATATGGGGGCTGCATTATACTACAGAGGCTCCATATTGGGGTGCATTATACTACAGAGACTCCCTATGGGGATGCATTATACTACAGAGGCTGCCTATGGGGGTGCATTATAATATAGCGGCTGCCTATGATGGTGCATTATATTATAGACTCTGCCTATGGGGGTTTATTATAATATAGAGGCTGCCTATGGGGGTGCATTATACTATATTGAGGACTATCTGGTGTATTATGCTGTATGGATGCTATCTAGGGGCCATCATACAGTGTTGGACCCATTAAATAGTTTGGGGACATTAAGGGGTCAGTATATATCCAGTGAGGGGCATTATTCTGTGTATAGGGGAGATGTACAGGGGGAGACTTGGGACATTATTAAATGTAAAGTGGACATTTATTGTTATAGGGGAACTCGGGTTACTGTGACTGTCAAAGGGGCACACAGGGCATTATTACAGTCTAGGGGACAAAATGTGGTCACTGTTTTCTAGGGCACTTGCACCCGGCATTACTATATTCTAGAGGGGTGCTTTAAAATTTAGAGGTCACACAGAACCACACAGCAGGTGCAGTAATAGGGACACATACGGCAGCAGCAGCAGCTCAGTATTGGGGTATCACGTGCAGTAATAGGGACACATACGGCAGCAGCGGCTCAGTATTGGGGTATCAGGTGCAGTAATAGGGACACATATGGCAGCAGCGGCTCAGTATTGGGGTATCAGCAGGATGAGGAGTTTGTGCAGGTTGAGAATAGTCCAATTGGGGACCAAGACAGTGCTAAAAATATGAGAAGTGAAATGTGTCTTTGTTGTAATCTCTGCAGTCGAGTCCTGGCTGGAGAAGTCGTCATGTCTGTCTGGGCCAGATGGAAAAGAAATGAAAAGTGAACAATTCCATTAGAAAGAACATCAGCGGTAAGTCATTATCTGTACCTGTGCTGTAATCTATTATATGTTCTGTAGGGCTGGTATTATTTACCACAGACCATATGGCGGTAATATCAATATTGGTCTTTTTATATATAGATTATTTTTGGCAACAGCGCGGTCATTTGCTGAGGTTCTCTGATTAGGGGACCACTGAGAAGTTTCGCCCCCACTAAACCAAAACCCTAGCTACGCCTCTGGCTCTCTCTCTAGTCTTTCTTTCTCTCTCTAGTCTTTCTCGCTCTCTGTTCTTTCTTTCTCGCTCTCTGTTCTTTTTTCTCTCTGTTCTTTCTTTCTCTCTCTCTTTTCTTTCTTTCCTCTCTTTCTTTCTCTGTTTGTTCTTTCTCTCTCGCTGCTCTTTCTTTCTTTTCCTCAGTACCAGCCACTGTGCCCTCATTACCAGTCAGTGTGATCAGCAGTGCTAAATGGGTACGCTTGGGGCCAGGATATGGGTATGATTAGCTGTTAAATGGGTGTGGTCGGGGCGTGGCCTAAAATTTGCAGCGACGCCCTACGCGCGCCGCAGCCTTTAACCCTCTTTCCTGTCTTCAAAATTTGGGAGGTATGCTGTATGACCTCACTGCAACTTCTGGCCATGCTCCTGATGAGCGCGACGGATGGTCTCCTGAGGGAGAGCCCCTGCTCTTCTCCCACGGTCTCCGCCGCCAGTGTTCAGCGGTCACGCGGGACAGCTCATTAAAGTCATGAATATGTGCGTATTCATGACTGTAATGAGCGGTACCACCTGACTGCTGAACACAGGCGTCGGAGACCGTGGGAGAAGAGCAGGGGCTGCAGAGACCGCACCAGGAGGGGTGAGTATATAGAAGAGCTGCGCTCCCCCTCCCCCGCCGACCCCCTGGTAGTACTGTGTCAGCACAGCTACCCGACCGTCGAGGGCCCCCTCACCTGTCCGGGCCCCATAGCAGCTGCTTGGTCTGCTTCATTCACGGTACGCCACTGCTCAGCAGTCTGCTTCATCAGGCTGGTTAACAAAAATAGGGGGGACCCGACGCCATTTTTTTTTCGAAGGGAACCCCTATTTTTGTTAATCAGTTCCCTCTGACGTCACTGATTGTGTCCCTGGCTGACCTGAAGTGAAAGTGGAAAGCAATCAATTAAGCTTTCCACTTCCTCTCCTGTCAGCCAGGAGAGGAACTCATTCATTTGGGGGTTTACTGTGAGGCTGCAGCATTAGCTGCGGTCCCTGCAGTAAACATTAACCCTTTCTGAAGGATTACACCGTGGGACCTGACTGTGCATGGGATAGGTAAGAATAATTTTGCTTTTTTATTTTATTTTTATTACAGGAAATGGTTTTTGCAGTCAAATAAAAGATGGTCAAAAACATGTGTCTTTATTTCATTAAAATGATTATTAATTAAAGTGTGTGTGTTTTATTTTTATTTCATGCAATAGGATTAATAATTGATAGTTGTCTAATTGACAGCTCTCAATTATTAACCTGGCTTAAGGTCACCTTTCAATTGCAAGGTGGCTTTAACCCCATATTAACCCATTCGCCACCGCTACAGGGCAATGGGAATAGACGGGCAAAGTGCCAGAAAGGGCGAATCTAATTATAGATTTGTCTTTTCTGGGGTGTCTGGGGGCAGATGTTAGTAGCCGGGGGGGGGCCAAAAATAATGGTCCCTCTCTGGGCTATTATTATCTGCCCCCATTCGCTGGCTTTGTCTGTCTGGTTGCGAAAATAGGGCGGGAGCCCACGCATTTTTTTTAAACAATTTTACACCTCATATATATATATATACATGTCATTGAATTTGTGACACATATATATATATTTATATTTATAGTTCATACACTTCTACATAGTATAATAGCCGCTAATTCAATTGCCGGCTTTTGTGAAAATGCAGAACCCGACATGAAATGACACTTGGTGTACATAGGGTTAACCATGTCTTTTCATGTCCTTTGCTATCTGATTTGCACAAACAATTACATCAGTCTATGTGTGCAAAATTTCACACCTGTAGGGGTTAATTAAAGGTGTAAATTCGTAGCAAAAAAGTCCGGTTTTTTTACAACGAATTTACACCTTTAATTAACCCCTACAGGGGTGAAATTTTGCACACATAGACTGATGTAATTGTTTGTGCAAATCAGATAGCAAACGACATGAAAAGACATGGTTAACCCTATGTACACCAAGTGTCATTTCATGTCGGGTGCTTCTGTCTTTTCACAGAAGCCGGCTTTACCCGGCAATTGAATCAGAGGCTATTTTACTATGTAGAAGTGTATAAACTATACATATATGTATATATATATATGTCACAATGACATGTATATATATATATATATGTATTCTATGTGTGTATATTTAGTGTTTACAAGGAAATAAAGGTTTTTTTAGTTGCGATATTTTGTTCCCATAGACTTACATGGGACTTCCGGTATCGGAATCGGATATCGCCGATATTTAGTGATATCGGCGATACCATTCCGATCCGATATTTTTAGATATCGAGCAGAATCGCTCAACACTAATGGTGGCTGTAGGGGGGGAGAGGTGGAGGAACGACTGGGGGGGATGGAGGAGGATGGGAGAGAACCTGCACTAGAGCAGCGAGGCACGTGTGCATCACATACATCTGCTGGTCAACAGATAGCGGATCTATGCGCTCCGCAACCGACCTAAAAAAACTGGTTCGGTGATGCTCTTGCTTCTGACTGCACAGTTTGCAGAAGTGTCTTTACCTCACCAACTATGGAGGTTATCTGATGAATGCCTACGGCAAGTTGTTCAGATAGCATCTTAAGACAGTTCTGGAAAGATGCATTCATATGCAAGAACTCGGGCGCATAGTTCCTTTCCTGACCCCTCTGACGCTGCCGCCCAGTACCCGCAGCTGTACTAGAGGTGGCAGGGTCAGAAGGGTGGGGTAAAGGGAATGCTATATCCTGACCAGCAGATTCATGTAATGCAGACGGCCACGATGCTCCAGCGCTGGTGGAGGGGACTGCGGGATCAAATGTGTGGGAAGGTGCAGAGGTAGAGGGGCGGTCGAAGTGTCCCTCGGTGTCGGTCTCCTGAGGGATCGCTCTAGAAGGCGCCAACTCTGTGGGCGCCCGAGTGCTGGTCACCGTGCTGTGGAAGAAAGAAAAAACATAAAATTAATATACAGATGTGGAATGGCCCTGGCTGCAAAAAAACATTGGATAGATGTTAACATTTGATGGTAATATTTACCTTCTGGTGACCATTGTTTCACGCAGGAATGCCAGGGCTCGTGCGTACTTGTATTTTCTCTGGCGTCCTGAAGAACCACTCGGGGCCCGCATCTCCTTGTTGAATTCCTTCTTAAAGAGATCCCTCACAGACCGCCACCGCTTCACAATTCTCTCCCCTGAAACGAGAAAGCACACATTGGTCAGTATACAACATCAGTGTTTCCCAAACTTCATTCCTCGTGTCCCCCAGAGGTCATGTTTTCACTATTTCCATAGTGTTTCACAAAAGGAAATCATGAAAACATGAAGTGTGGGTGACACGAGGACTGAAGTTTTGGAAACACAGCTTTACAGTCAGCAACATGAACTATACTTACGGTGTTTAGTCTGGGACCTAACATCGAGGTCCTCCCAGCGGTCCACCATTGCCGCTGCCACTTCCTCCCAGAGCCGTCGGGTCACAACTTGATCCGAATGCCGGCGGTCCCCCATGTTCCACAGCGGCTCCCTTTCTCGGACCAGATCAATCATGAGTTCAACGTCCAGCCCCTCCTCCGTGTCCGAGTCGGGAGCACGCTGTGAAGCCTGTGAAATTAAAATAGAAAAAAAAAACCATTACCATACACATTATCTGAAAATGAAAAAAGTATACATGTTAAACTGGAAAAAATTAAGAAAAAAATTTAGAGATAACACATGTTTTGTAAAAAATAAAAATTATATGAAATGGTACCAAAAATAGTAACATAGTTATTATTAAGGTTGAAGGAAGACTTTAAGTCCATCTAGTTCAACCCATATTCTATCCTAACCTGCCCTAACATGTTGAACCAGAGGAAGGCAAAAAAAAACCCCAAGTGGTAAACAGTAAGCTTCACACTGGGGAAAAAAATTAATTCCCGACTCCACGTACGGCAATCAGACTAGCTCCTGGATCAACGCAGTATCTAGGAAACTAGTGAATATAGCCTGTAATATTATACTTTTCAAGAAAGGCATCCAGTCCCTTCTTAAATTTTAGTAAGGAATCACTCATTACAACATTAGACGGCAGAGAGTTCCATAGTCTCACTGCTCTTACAGTAAAGAATCTGCGTCTGTGATTATGGCTAAACCTTCTTTCCTCCAGACGTAGAGGATGCCCCCTTGTCCCCGTCACAGGTCTAAGAGTAAAAAGATCATTAGAAAGGTCTTTGTACTGTCCCCTCATATATTTATACATTGTAATAAGATCACCCCTAAGTCTTCGTTTTTCCAAACTAAATAACCCCAAGTGTAATAACCTGTCTTGGTATTGCAGACCCACAGTTCTCTAATAACCTTGGTCGCTCTTCTCTGCACCCGCTCCAGTTCAGCTATGTCTTTCTTATACACCGGAGACCAGAACTGCACACAGTATTCTAAGTGTGGTCGCACCAGTGACTTGTATAGAGGTAAAATTATGTTCTCCTCATGAGCATCTATGCCTCTTTTAATGCATCCCATTATTTTATTTGCCTTGGCAGCAGCTGCCTGACATTGGCCACTAAATGTGAGTTTGTCGTCCACCTATACACACAGGTCTTTTTCAGTGACAGTTTTGCCCAGTGTTTTACAATTAAGCACATAATTATACATCTTATTTGTTCTACCCAAGTGCATGACCTTACATTTATCCCCATTAAAGCTCATTTGCCATTTATCAGCCCAAGCTTCTAGTTTACATAAATCCTCTTGTAATATAAAATTATCCTCCTCTGTATTTATACCCTGCAGAGTTTAGTGTCATCTGCAAATATTGAAATACTACTCTGTATGCCCCCTTCAAGGTCATTAATAATTATGTTAAAGAGAAGCGGCCCCAATACTGACCCCTGTGGTACCCCACTGCTAACCGTGACCCAGTCCGAGTGTGCTCCATTAATAACCACCCTTTGTTTTCTATCCATGAGCCAGTTCTTAACCCACTTACACATATTTTCCCCTATCCCCATTGTTCTCATTTTATGTATCAACCTTTTGTGTGGCACTGTATCAAAAGCTTTTGAGAAGTCCATGAACACCACGTCCACTGCATTCCCTTGGTCCAGTCCTGAACTTACCCCTTCATAAAAGCTTATCAGATTAGTCTGACAAGAACGGTCCCTCGTAAACCCATACTGCTACTGTGTCATGAGGTTATTCAGCCTCAGATACTCCAATATAGTATCCCTTAAAAAACCCTCCAGGATTTTACCCACAGTAGATGTTAAGCTCACTGGCCTATAATTTCCAGGTTCAGTTTTTGCCCCCTTTTTGAATATTGGCACCACATTTGCTATACGCCAGTCCTGTGGTACAGACCCCGTTATTATGGAATCTTTAAAGATTAAAAATAATGGTCTATCTATAACTGTACTTAATTCCTGCAGTACTCGGGGGTATATCCCATCCGGACCCGGGGATTTGTCAATTTTAGTGATTTTTAGACGCCGCTGTACTTCCTGCTGGGTTAAGCAGGTGACATTTAATGGAGAAATTTTTTTTATCACTGATCATGTTATCTGTCATGGGATTTTCTTGTGTAAATACAGTTGAAAAAAAATCATTTAGTATATTGGCTTTTTCCTCATCCTCATCCACTATTTCACCCAGACTATTTTTAAGGGGGCCAACACTATCATTTTTTAGTTTCTTGCTATTTATGTAGTTAAAGAATATTTTGGGATTATTTTTACTTTCTCTGGCAATGAGTCTCTCTGCCTCAATCTTTGCTGTCTTGATTTGCTTTTTACAGAATTTATTCAGTCTTCTGTATTTATTTAATGCCTCATCACTACCTACTTGCTTTAATTCCCTAAAAAGCTTTCTTTTTGTCCCTTATTGCGCCCCTTACAGCTCTATTTAGCCATAGTGGTTTCCTCCTATTTCTAGCATGTTTATTCCCATTATGATAGAAAAACATGCACATTTCAGATAGTAGCATGATAAGCAACCCCATCACAGGCTAAAAAAAAAAAATGAAAATAAACATTATGATATAAAAACATGCACATTTCAGATAGTAGCATGAGGAGCAACACCATCACTGGCAAAAAAAAAAAAAAATTAAAATAAACATTATGATAGAAAAACATGCACAATTCAGATAGTAGCATGAGGAGCAACACCATCACAGGCAAAAATTTTTTTAAAAAAAATAAAACAATAGATCAACATTATGACAGAAAAACATGCACATTTCAGATAGTAGCAGGAGAAGCAACTCCATCACAGGCCAAAAAATTAAAAAAAAAAAAATCAACATTATGATAGAAAAACATGCACATTTCAGATAGTCGCAGGAAGACCAACCACATCACAGCAAAAAAAAAGTTTTTTTAAAAAAATACAGTAGATCAACATTAGGATAGAAAAACATGCACATTTCGATAGTCGCAGGAAGACCAACCACATCACAGCAAAAAAAAAGTTTTAAAAAAATACAGTAGATCAACATTATGATAGAAAAACATGCACATTTCAGATAGTAGCATGAGGAGCAACACCATCACAGGCAAAAAAAATTAAAAAAAATAAAACAATAGATCAACATTATGATAATCAACATTATGATACAAAAACATGAACATTTCAGATAGTAGCATGAGGAGCAACCCCATCACAGGCCAAAAAAAATAAAAAATAAATAAATAAAATCAACATTATGATTGAAAAACATGCACATTTCAGATAGTAGCAGGAGAAGCAACCCCATCACAGGCCAAAAAATTTTAAAAAATAAAACACTAGATCAACATTATGATAGAAAAACATGCACATTTCAGATAGTAGCATGAGGAGCAACCCCATCACAGGCCAAAATTTAAAAAAAAAAAAAAAAAAACACTAGATCAACATTATGATACAAAAACATGCACATTTCATATTGTCGCAGGAAGACCAACCACATCACAGCAAAAAAAAAGTTTTTTAAAAAAAACACAGTAGATCAACATTATGAAAGAAAAACATGCACATTTCATATTGTCGCAGGATGACCAACCCCATCACAGGCAAAAAAACAGTACCAGTAGATCCACATTATCAATGAAACACATTCACTACAGTAGCAGGGGATACACAATATCACTTCCAAAACATGCATATTTGAAACACTACCAGGGGGACCCACCCCATCAGCGGAAATTTAACATTTCATAAAGTACCAGGGGAACCAACCCCATCACAGCAAAAACATGAATTTGAAAATGCACCAGGGTGCAAAAAAAATGCAGTAGCTCAGACAGCATTGGTGACATATGCGTTGTAAAATTTAGGGTGAGGGGATGTCATATTTACCGTCTGTTGTCCTGGCGCTCCATGGTGCTGGCTGCGGAACTGGTGCTGGCTGCGGATCCTGGTGCTGGCTGCGGAACTGGTGCTGGCTGCGGAACTGGTGCTGGCTGCGGAACTGGTGCAGGCTGCGGAAATGGTGCTGGCTGCGGAAATGGTGCTGTGGCTCTGGTTGTTGTCCTCTTCTGATGTCCCACTGCATGCTTTTTTATATGTTTGCTGTGGGCTGGTATCTCAATTAAAAAAACTGGATCAGGCCACCGGATCCGGCTCTTGTCGGATCCGCCGCATTGCGGCGTTCATAGATTTTCATTGTAACAAAAGCCGGAAGCGCCGGATCCGGCGCTTCTGGATTTTTCGCCCCAGACAAAAAACGTGACATGCAACATTTTTGCCAGATGCCGGATGGCAACCAGACACCGGATCCGGCAAAAACCGGACGCGCCGCAGGGACATGCGGCGCCATCCGGCACTAATGTTAGTCTATGGAAAAAAAAACGCATCCGGCATTACATTTCGCCGGATGCGGTTGGACAAAAAAATGCCGGAGGGCGCCGTCAGGCGCAAAACGGATGTGTGAAAGAGGCCTAAGAAATCCATGCAGTAGGCCGTGCCTAGAAGAAGAGCAGGTAGGGTAAAACAGTGAGACGACACAGATGTGGCAGTAAGCAAGTATGAAAAGTCTGAAGTATTAATCCAACGCCTTCTTTGGCATTTCAATGATATTTACTGTATCTTCTTGGTATACAGTAGTATTGAGATGTTTCTCTGTAATGGTTGATTTGATGGTCAACAGATTAAGGGAACAGTGCCCCCCATGAGCTTTTTGCCCTTCAAGTATGTATACAATGCAGGACACCAGCTGGTCACTATTCCCGGCTGCTCCTTGGAATTGGACCTCTTCCTATTTAAATTGGAGTTCTCAAAAATCCTTTTAAACATTTTCTAATGCAAATTTTAATGATCATCAACATACATCCTGCCATTGTCTATGATAGAATTACTGTGGCTAGACCTATAGTATTTATCTTGTTTTGTCTTTATTGTCTATTCTCCAGGCTTAGTCAGTCTTTTATTGATCACGGTACTGTCTAGCTCTAACCTTTACTTTCTTGTGAAACACCCAGATTTATTATGGTTGACTTTAATATCCCTATTGATGAACCATTGTCCACTTGAGTTTCTAGGCTCCTTTTTCGTACCTTTTCCCTAGGGCCATCTTTCGAGCATTAAAAGACTTGCAGTTTTTCTCGCACATATAAGACCACAACCCACTATGACCACATGCTAAAATATGCATTGGATTCTGTTTCACCCTTTATTGTCCATGTCTATAGAGATTGAAGGTGTCATACTACAACCTAAAACCAATATTTTCAAGGACAATGTAGGTCTGCAGAGCAAAAGCAGATAAAGTCTTACTAAGATGCAAATTTTTCTACTACGCGTTCAAGCTGCATCCCTACAAAATTGTCAAGAGTGCTGTCAATAATAAATATGTAAATCAAACAAAGGAGAAATCACTCCATGTGGAAGTCACTATGATCAGATATGGATGGGAGGGAGGGAATGTGCCGCACTCTCCTCCTATGGTTGTGCTTTGTTCACGCGCAACACTAACTATGGTCAGAGGTGGAGGAAGACGAGGTAGTATGGTCAGAGGTGGAGCGGGAGGAGGTCAATGTTAGACAGTTATGCTTCAAATATGTTCAATCTCAAGGAATTTGTCTCTTCTGGCCCCCAACTGCGTTGTTTGACAAGTCAAGCCATCATCGTTTTTGAAGAAATCCCATGCATGAGCTTCATTTTAGTGCATGTGCAACACAGGGAGACATCAAATGTCCATAGAAAGACTGTTCTGCACATGCCCTAAAAATGAGAGCATTAAAGTCAAAACGATCAATGGGATAGTAGTCTAACCATGTGGCCTCACCGACGGTGCCTAGAGGACCCCATCTGCTTATGTAAAAAAATAGAATGTTTTCTCAAAAACATTTCTTAGTGCTAGGTCCCATATTGTTTGGAGAGGGTATCTGGAGAGGATAGACTCCCTTAAGTAAATATTTAGTAATAGAGTAAGATATTCACACTTACTGAAGACCAACCAGGTATTAATCTGATGGTCTGAGCAAAGCATTCAGGAGAACAGGTATACCTTAGTGTTAGAAGGCATAGGGAGAAGCTGGGACTAAAAAGGACCTAGTTAGTCAATATTTTATAGGAAATACGGTTAGATTCAAATGCGTCCATCGAGTGATGCCAGGTATAATAAACATAGACTATGAAAGAATTCTAGCAAAAATATCCCAAAGATATGATTTAGATGAAAGAATTGAGGGTAAACTGATTACATTTGCTGATGACACAAAGCTAGAAGGGATAGCTAATACTAGAGAAGAGAGAGAGCATTCAAAAAGATATTAATAAACTGGAGCAGTGGGCAGCTGTAAGGAGGTGGCGGGGACCCTCACGTGCCTCCTCTTCCCTGGACGCTGTTTGCATGATTACATTCGGCACCTCATTGTTTATCAATGTGAAATATAATGTTTATGTATCTGTCATGTACTGTGTATTGGTTTAGGGCTAGGATAGAATCTTAGATAGTATAGAACCATAGGGGATTAGAGCAGAGGGGGGCATTATAGAGAATAGAATAGGATAGAATAGATAGGAGTGTTAGATAGCATAGGGATTCAGCAGCTGGGAGGAGTTACAGGGCAGTGCATAGCCAGGAATATAGGAGAGGGACTTCCTGGATAGTCAGGAGAGCCTGGGCAGCCTTGCCCATGGCAGGGTGCATGCACTAGTGAGTCCAGACAAATTTCTGGCCATGCGGATAAAGCTGTGATGGCAGTAAGGGGCCCCAGGCAGAAAATAGTGCAGTCAGGCACTCGCTCAAAAGGACCATCACCAAGACGGATCCGGTGTCTACAACTGGGGTGGGAGCAGCCGAAAATCTGTGCCAAGAAGGCACAGATGGGACAGAGATACAGCAGGGATTGCCGGGAAAAGGGAGACAGCTGTTAGATTGGATAGAGGCTGCCCAGATGGCAGGGAAAGATAAGAAGATTTCTCTGTGTTTAATCTGTGCTGCCAATGTGATGGATGCCCTGTTGATTAGTAAAGCTCAACTGTTGGATAAGAACTGTGACTGTGATGTTTTGTGGAGCTAGAGTGACAGAACTGGAAAGGACTCTGACAGTGACCATAAGTGTTCTGCATGTACATGCAGCAGAAGTGACATTGTGTTTTATCTGTGGGGCGCAAGGGTGTGGGAACCATATAGCCCGTTGCCATGACTACCACACTGGCTGCTTTATACAGCAACTAACAGAATGGTTTCTAACAGGGAAAAATGCAAAGTTCTACATCTGGGCAATAAAAATGAAAAAAGCATATACAGAATGGGAGAAATAGGGCTGTGAAAAAGACTTGGGTATACTAATAGATCACAGACTGAACTTGGGTCAGCAGTGTGATGCAGCAGCAAAAAAGGCAAATACAATTTTGGAATGTATTAACAGAAGCATACAGTCTAGATCACGTGAAGTCATTATTGCCCTCTACTCCTCCTTGGTCAGATCACATCTGGAATACTGTGTCCAGTTTTGGGCACCTCATTTAAAAAAAAAACATCAACAAACTGGAGCAAGTTCAGAGAAGAGCGACCAGAATGGTGACCGGTATGCAAACCATGTCCTATGAGGAACGGGTATAGGATTTGGGAATGTTTAGCTTGCAAAAAAGAAGACTGAGAGGAGACTTAATAGCTATCTACAAATATCTCAAGGGCTGTCACATTGTAGAAGGATCATCTTTATTCTCATTTGCACAAGGAAAGACTAGAAGCAATGGGATGAAACTGAATGGGAGGAGACACAGATTAGATATAAAAAACTTTTTGACAGTGAGGGTGATCAATGAGTGGAGCAGGCTGCCATGAGAGGTGGTGAGTTCTCCTTCAAACAGAAGCTGGACGACATCTTTCTGGGATGATTTAGTGAATCTTGCTATGACGAATGGTCCATTCCAACTCTACCATTCTATGATTCTATGATCAGACTTATAATCAAGATATTGAGCTCTGGATGTTCCATCAATTTTAATTCTGGGACCCACCTAGAGGCAGAACGTCAATCTTCGCAAACAAGGGAGTACTATAGGCTCAAGGGTCACTGAAAGTTTATGAAATGGAGGTCTTCAAGTCCTAGGGTGAAAAAATGCTCAGTATATTAGGAGGCATTTAAATCTATGCTAAGAAAAGCCTCAGATCCTTGCACCGATCCCTTCCATGACCTGAAATAACTTTTTCAGCAAATAATAAACTTCATATTACAGAGACAAATTCTCACTGGGTATAAAACCGCCAGAACCTTTCAAAGACCCATGAAACTTTAGCATCTTTGATATGTAGGACTATTAGAGGATTTGATATCCTAAAAAGTAAATCTACAGTTTTATGAGGAACAACTATAAAGAAGAGAGAAATGTTTTACAGGCAACTAAGTACAAGGATCTTTATCACAACAGGAAACAAAACTTGTAATGTTGTTCCTCACCAAAATGACAAACTGATCCAAATCACCACTCTTTATTCTGATTTACGGAGACACTAACACAAGGATAGATCCCCAAAAACTGCTGAGACGTTGCACCTTGTTAAATCAATGTCTCAAACTTGACAGTTGGTGACATTAATTGGACATTACCTGACCGAGCAAACTATTCTCTACACTTTACCTTTAGGGTATCTTTACCTTAAATCTTTCCCACATTAATTCTGACCATAGTTACAAAACTTAAAAAAAAAAGAAAAGAAAAATAGATCAGTTCCTCAATAACAGCCCACATGCACTGGTTTTTCATGATATGTGTGGCTAAATGATTTAACCCCAGAACGACTTATAACGTACTATGTGCATCATAAGTTGTCTCCCTGCCTTCGGCATGCAAGCCCACATCTTTCCAGGTGGATGATGGCTGTATTATTCAGCCATCAGTTGCCTTTAACAGCCACAGTTAACCTGCTAAATGGCGCTGTCAATCTGTGACAGCGGCATAAAATGCACGCTGGCAGGGGGTCATGCTGTACTTACTACTGATTGGCATGCCCACGATGCAATCGTGGGACACCAATGGGTTGCCATGACAGCTAGGAGTCTACTGAAGATCCCTGGGTCTGTTGGCATAGTAGTCCTATGAATATCAGCCAATGGCTGGTGTTCGTAGGAGATTGTGATTTCTACTATCTACCGCAAAGTGGCAAAGTGATCAGATATTCGCAGGTTCAAGTCAACTAAGGGGACTAGCAAATACAGTGTTCCAGGAGTGGCAAAGGACGCTGCTGAGAATGAGTGCAGTCCCGACCTCCTGTGACATCACGTTTGGGGCTCATCTTAAACAAAAAAAATCACAATAGTGAAAAAAACAAATTTAAGGACTAGATAGATAGGAAGATGTGTAGGGTGTTGTGAAATAAAGCAAATTACAAAAGTGGTTAGGGTGTAAGGATAAATAGTTAGAAAATGCACTTTAAGTGCAGGACCACCCCTTTAGGCTACTTTCACACATCAGTTTTTTTACGTCAGGCGTGATCCCGCGTGTTGTTAAAAGAACCCGCCTGATAGTGCCTGAAGCGGCGCATCAGGCGGCCGGAAAAAATACAAGTCTATGGTACCGGACCAGTCTTTTGTGCAATCCGTCAAAAGACTGATCCGGATTCTGGAAACCGAGGTCTCTCTCTCTCTCCTCGGTCCAGACATGAGTACTTGCATTTTCCGGGTTGAAAAGGTCAGGTCGGATCCGGCAAAAAAACTGATCCGTTGCATCAGTTTCTTCAAAATCAGCGCCGGATCCGTCCTATCAGGTATACGACGGATAGGTCTGACACAAAAAACCTGATGTGTGAAAGTAGCCTTAGTGAAATTGTTGATGGCAATTTTGGGAATCCACTTATGGGTTGGGTTAATATTAAAAAAAAGTCTGTTTTCACCTTTGGACACTTCCAAATTTGCTGGAATTTTTGCAAAAATTGGGGACGTTCAGGGCCACCAAGTCCAGAACTGTTGGTAACGATGTCTTCAATAACCGGCACTGCAGTAATGTAAGCATTTAGATTGTGAATAACTGAGGTTTGGTCGATCTAATGGAAAAACTATAACTGTGAGTACAATACTGGCAAGCTGTCAGGAATTGTTCATGGAGAGAAGAGAAAGTATCTAAGGCTGGCGTCACACTGGCGAGTTTGATGCGAGTAAGTCACACGACTTTCTCGCATCAACACCCGGCACGGCCGTCCGCTCTCGGACCCGAGTGCGCGGCTGCATAGAAATACATGCAGCAGCACACTCGGGTCCGAGAGCGGGCGGCCGTGCCGGGTGTTGATGCGAGAAAGTCGTGTGACTTACTCGCATCAAACTCGCCAGTGTGACGCCGGCCTAAAAGAAACAGCGGCACACATGGTACCAAAACCTGTGGTAGAATTGAAAAAAAAAATTCAGACAGGCAAAGAACAGATTAAAAATGGCTTGGGCTTTAGTGTTAAATTTTTGGTTAGCAAAAGTTTAAAAGTAAAGTTTTCAATAATTACACCTGTAGTCTTCTTATTTTGTCTCACTCTTTTTATATTGTAATATTGTTTATAATAGATTTTAGAATCTTTATCGGTTTTATTAAGAAATTTAAATGCTTTTAGCGTAATAAATTATCTAATATCACAGTAGACTAAATTGACACTCTTTATTGCCATAAAGCAATTTTATGAAGTTTCCACTGCTGTATATTATTAATTTAGAAGTAATTAATGTTGCACCATATTAATTTTGTAAGTAACTTCTGTGTGACCTATCTGTAGAAGAAACGCAAACCTCCCGAGATGTGGTCAGGACTCAGGAGACAATTTGTTTCAAGCTCTGGCTCAGAACTTGCTTCAGATAATAGACATTCACCTGAAATAAAAGTTCTCTGCAAAGTCCTCGGGGAACACGAGTCAAATCATTGCTTGCTATTTTACAGAGATCGGCGCTCAGAAAGCTCTGAACCAAGATGAAACATATCACTTACAAGCGAGTTCACAGCACAAGCGCTAACTGAAGTTGATACCATAGTGTGGTCATTGATGAGCGGCCAAGAAACATTTCATTATTTCTCTCATACAAAAGAATAACACAAGCAGCGTCCAAATCCTAAAGAAGTCGGGTAGTGTAAAAACGTTATTGATTCTCTATATTTATTGCTATACTATAATTGTATTTGAACAGTTTAAGGGCATGTTCACACGTCACGTTTTTGATACAAAAAATGCAGCATTTTCCTGTCCCTGCAAACTGAATGAGATTTCTGAAATCTCATGCACGCGTTCCTTATTTTGAAGCAGTTTCCAATCTGCAGCACCTCAATTCTTTTTGCATTTTTGCTGTGTTTTTCACCCTTCTAATGAACGTGAAAAAAACGCATTAAAAAATTCATCATAAACTAGCTTTTTTTTGCTAGGTAAAAGGATGTATTCTGAGAAACAAAGGGGAAAAACTGGAGTGCTATCTAAGCGCATTATTATAAATAATTAGAACAAAATTAGGATGAGAGTAATTTTGCTCACCTTTTGGAGTTGTATAAGCAAGCACAACTTTGGAAAGAATGTAACTCCAATGACGGTCATCGGTGGTGGTCTGCTGCCAGCGTGGTTTCTGTAGACAATTTCTTGGAAAGGTTCCAACGTGGGAGGTAGGAATCTTTCACTCGGAGAAACGAGGATCCAGAGATGTGGATGGACTGAATCATTAATTTATTAAAAACTTTTTTTTTTAAACTAAATCTAACAAGAATTCCTAGAGAATAAATAAAACATTACAGAGCGTGAAAACACAACGTGTTTCGGCTTTATAGCCTTCATCAGGTGTATAAAACCAAAACGCGTTGTGTGTTCACGCATTTAATGCTTCATTTATTCTTGCTAGATTTGTTTTTTAAAGTTTTTAATAAATTAATGATTCAGTCCATCCACACCTCTGTATCCTCTTTGCTCCAAGAGGAAGCACCTCCTGACTTGGTTACTTTTTTCCCTGTTCCTTTTTTCTTTTTTTTCCAGTATTTTTTCTGCCAAGAGACACATTTTTGATGAAAAAATACATAACATGTGCACATACTATAATGTGATTTTTTTGTGTGTATGTAAGGGAATAATTTGGGGATCTGCATGGCTTACTTGCTTTTTTTACTGTGAATTGTTAAGGCTCATTTGGTCATTGTATGGTGGAATTATTTTAGAATTATACTATTTAGCGGTACTACTGAGCACTGCAGAACAGAATTCTTTTAGCAGTGTATAGCAACATTGTTTCCCATGAGGTACTAACATTGCATGATGTTAATTTACTCAAGGTACCGTAAGTTCACAAGAACATAAAAATTCGTTCAGAGTTACGTCTAGAAAAGTGCAACAATATACTTCTCACTAGTCATCTGTGTACAATCTGTTTTTAACTCAGCAGCTATTAATCATTTTCAATTTTCTATGTTACAGAATTGCTATATTAAGGCACCTTATATCCACCAATTCTTTTTCATGCACCCATGGTCTTGAATGGGTGAGTCTCATGCGATTTACGGAAAAAACTGTGTGCAAGCTGCAATTTTTTTTTCACATGCACATTTGGTCAGTAAAAAAAAATCGTTCATCTGCATTGCTCCATTGAATAACATTAGCTTGGGTGCTGTCCGTTATTTTAATGGATAGAATTTGGACTGAAAATATGATCAAGTGTACAAGACCTTTTTTAATTTTTGTTTTTAACTTTTCTTACTTTTTGTTCACAATGTACTTGTAATTTTTTGTGGGATAATTTTGTTTGTCAAATACAAAAAACTCTACTATTATATATACAGTACAGACCCAAAGTTTGGACACACCTTCTCATTTAAAGATTTTTCTGTATTTTCATGACCATGAAAATTGTACATTCACACGGAAGGCATCAAAACTATGAATTAACACATGTGGAATTATATACTTAACAAAAAAGTGTAAAACAACTAAAAATATGTCTTATATTCTAGGTTCTTCAAAGTAGCCACCTTTTGCTTTGATGACTGCTTTGCACACTCTTGGCATTCTCTTGATGAGCTTCAAGAGGTAGTCACCGGAAATAGTCTTCCAACAATCTTGAAGGAGTTCCCAGAGATGCTTAGCACTTGTTGAACCTTTTTCCTTCACTCTGAGGTCCAGCTCACCCCAAACCATCTGGATTGGGTTCAGGTCTGGTGACTGTGAAGGCCAGGTCATCCGGCGTAGCACCCCATCACTCTCCTTCTTGGTCAAATAGCCCTTACACAGCCTGGAGGTGTATTTGGGGTCATTGTCCTGTTGAAAAATAAATGATGGTGCAACTAAATGCAAACCGGATGGAATAGCATGCCACTGCAAGATGCTATGGTAGCCATGCTGCTTCAGTATGCCTTCAATTTTGAATAAATCCCCAACAGTGTCACCAGCAAAGCACCCCAACACCATCACACCTCCTCCTCCAGACTTCACGGTGGGAACCAGGCATGTAAAGTCCATCCGTTCACTTTTTCTGCGTCGCACAAAGACACGGTGGTTGGAACCAAAGATCTCAAATTTGGACTCATCAGACCAAAGCACAGATTTACACTGGTCTAATGTCCAGTTCTTGTGTTCTTTAGCCCAAACAAGTCTCTTCTGCTTGTTGCCTGTCCTTAGCAGTGGTTTCCTAGCAGCTATTTTACCATGAAGGCCTGCTGCATAAAGTCTCCTCTTAACAGTTGTTGTAGAGATGTGTCTGCTGCTAGAACTCTGTGTGGCATTGACCTGGTCTCTAATCTGAGCTGCTGTTAACCTGCGATTTCTGAGGCTGGTGACTCGGATAAACTTATCTTCAGAAGCAGAGGTGACTCTTGGTCTTCCTTTCCTGGGGCGGTCCTCATGTGAACCAGTTTCTTTGTAGTGCTTGATGGTTTTTGCAACTGCACTTGGGGACACTTTCAAAGTTTTCCCAATTTTTCAGACTGACCTTCATTTCTTAAAGTAATGATGGCCACTCGTTTTTCTTTACTTAGCTGCTATTTTCTTGCCATAATACAAATTCTAACAGTCTATTCAGTAGGACTATCAGCTGTGTATCCACCAGACTTCTGCACAATACAACTGATGGTCCCAACCCCATTTATAAGTCCAGAAATCCCACTTATTAAACCTGACAGGGCACACCTGTGAAGTGAAAACAATTTCCAGTGACTACCTCTTGAAGCTCATCAAGAGAATGCCAAGAGTGTGCAAAGCAGTCATCAAAACAAAAGGTGGCTACTTTGAAGAACCTAGAATATAAGACATCATTTCAGTTGTTACACACTTTTTGTTAAGTCAATAATTCCAAATGTGTTAATTCATAGTTTTTTGCCTTCAGTGTGAATGTACAATTTTCATAGTCATGAAAATACAGAAAAATCTTTAAATGAGAAGGTGTGTCCAAACTTTTGGTCTGTACTGCATATATATATATATATAATATATATATAATATATATATATATATATATATATAATACACTGCTCAAAAAAATAAAGGGAACACTCAAATAACACATCCTAGAGCTAAATGAATGAAATATTCTCATTGAATACTTTGCTCTGTACAAACTTGAAGTGTGCTGTCAACATAATCACACAAAAATCATCAATGGAAATCAAATTTTTGAACCAATGGAGGCCTGGATTTGGAGAGTCCACCAAAATGAAAGTGGAAACAAGTCTAAATGAAAATCAAAACGAGACAAAATTAAAGTGGAAACAAGTCAAAATGATGCTCAGTATTGTGTGTGGCCTCCACGTGCCTGTATGACCTCCCAACAACGCCTGGGCATGTTCCTGATGAGGTTGTGGATGTCCTCCTAAGGGATCTTCTCCCAGACTTGGACTAAAGCATCCGTCAACTCCTGGACAGTCTGTGGTGCAAGGTGACTTTGGTGGATGGAGCGAGACATGCTGTTCCAGATATGCTTAATCAGATTCAAGTCTGTGGAACAGGCAGGCCAGTCCATAGCTTCAATGCTTTCATCTTGCAGGAACTGTGACACACTCCAGCCACATGAGCTCTGGCGTTCTCCTGCATTAGGAGGAACCCAGGGCAAACCGCACCAACATATGGTCTCACAAGGGGTCTGAGGATCTCATCTCGGTACCTAATGGCAGATCGCTCTCCACGGCATCTCCAGACTCTGTCACGTCGGTCACATGTGCTGAGTGTGAAACTGCTACCTGCAACATCCTTCAGCATGACCAGTTTGGCAGTGGGTCAGTAATGGTGTGGGGTGGCATTTCTTTCGAGGGCCACACAGCCCTCCATGTGCTCGCAAGAGGTAGCCTGACTGCCATTAGGTACCGAGATGAGATCCTCAGACCCCTTGTGAGACCATATGTTGGTGCGGTTGGCCCTGGGTTCCTCCTAATGCAGGACAATGCCAGACCTCATGTGGCTGGAGTGTGTCAGCAGTTCCTGCAAGATGAAGGCATTGAAGCTTTGGACTGGCCTGCCTGTTCTACAGACCTGAATCCGATTGAGCACATCTGGGACAGCATGTCTCGCTCCATCGACCAACGTCACGTTGCACCACAGACTGTCCAAGAGTTGATGGATGCTTTAATCCAGGTCTGAAAGAAGATGCCATAGGAGGCCACACACAATACTGAGCATCATTTTGATTTGTTTCCACTTTAATTTTGTCTTGTTTTGATTTCCATTGATGATTTTTGTGTGATTATGTTGACAGAATATTCAACATTTTACACAACAAAGTATTCAATGAGAATATTTCATTCATTTAGATCTAGGATATGTTATTTGAGTGTTCCCTCTATTTGTTTGAGCAGTGTATATATATATATATATAGCTCTGGCATAAATTAAGAGACCACTGCAAAATTTTCAGTTTGTCTGATTTTTCTCTTTATATGTATATTTTTGAGTAAAATGTAAATTGCTCTTTAATTCTATAAACTACTGACAACATGTCTCCGAATTTCCAAGCAATAAATTTTGCATTTATTTTCAAAAAATGAGAAATGGTCAAAATAACAAAAAATGCAGTGCTTGCAGACCTCAAATAATGCTAAGAAAACAAGTTCATAATGATTTAGAAACAACAATACTAATGTGTTAACTCAGGATGAGTTCAGAAATCAATATTTTGAGGAATAAACATGATTTTTAATCACAGCTTTCATACGTCTTTGCATGCTTTCCACCAGTCTTTCACACTGCTTTTGGGTGACCTTTTGCCACTCCTGGTACAAAAATTTGAGCAGTTCTTTGTTTTATGGCTCGTGAATATCCATCTTCCTCTTGATTACATTCCAGAGGTTTTCAATGGGCTTCAGGTCTGGAGATTGGGCTGGCCATGACAGGGATTTGATGTGGTGGACCTTCATCCACACATTGATTGACCTAGCTGTGTGGCATGGCACATTGTCCTGCTGGAAAAAACAGAGTTGGGGAACATTACCTGAGCAGAAGGAATCAACTGTTTTCCAGGATAACCTTGTATGCAGCTTGATTCATACGTCCTTTGCAAAGATTAACCTGCCCAATTCCAGCCTTGCTGAAGCATCTCCAGATCATCACCAATCCTCCACCAAATTTCACACTGGGTGCAAGACACTATGGCTTGTACACCTCTCCAGGTCTCCGTCTACCATTAGACTACCAAGTCTTGGACAAAGCTGAAAATTAGACTCATCAGAGAAGATTATCTTACTCAAGTCCTCTTTGGTCCAATCCTTATGGTCTTTGGAAAACATCAGCCTGGTTCTCTTTTGCTTCTCATTGATGAAAGGCTTTTTTCTAGATTTACATGACTTGAGCCCTGCCTCTAAAGAGCCGGTTACAAACTGTTCTTGCCTTGCACTTCACCCTAGCTGCCATTTTCCATTCCTTTTGTAGGTCACTTGATGTCATCCTGCGGTTGCTGAGTGACATTCGAATAAGATGACTGTCATCAGGTCAGTGGAGAGTCGTTTTCACCCTCTGCCGGTCTGTGGCTTTGTTGTCCCCAATGTCTGCTGCTTGACCTTGTTGTAATGGACTGCCCTCTTAGAAATTTTAAGGATGGAGGCAACATGACGCTCACTGTATCCCTCTGCTAGTAAAGCAAGAACTTTAGCCCTTCTTTTCCTCACTCAAGACTTTTCAACTCCTTTGGAAGGTTAAAAGTAATTTTTTCATTCCTATTACTTTTGGGATATTACTGGCACTTGTTTTGCCATCCAGCTTGTCCTATTGCAAGAGGATTGTGAACACCAGCACATTAAGTATAATGAGGTGTACTCTGGTTGGAATTCAACTGACACTGGAATGGAATGCTGTCAGACATGTAGAAAAGCTGATTTTTATAAAACTGTGCAGTGGTCTCTTAATTTTTGCGAGAGCTGTATATATCCATCCCAGTTCTACAAGAAAACAATTCTAATGCACATACAGTGCTTGTAAACGTTTGGGCACCCTGGTCAAAATTACTGTTATTGTGAACAGTTCTTCTGCAATTAGAAAAGGACACCCACACAAGTCCTTATGCAAAAAAATATATTGTGCTGAATTTGGTGAATCTGCTTTTTATATTAGTTGAGCAAAAAAAAATAAAGTAAAAGAAAAATTAAAATAGAACAGATGAGTTGGGATTTCCATCATGTCAAAAACAACCACCATGAGGCTTACCTTCGATTTGGAAAGTGCACTCTTTGATTAAACAACAAGATTGTGAGACTCATTTTAAGTAAGTAGTCGAGGGAAGCAAAATATAACAGTGACAACAAAAACCTACCCATATTAATTCAAATTTATCCTCTGGCAAGAAAAATAAAAATTTCCAAATGTGTATATTTGTACAAAACAATTGTGACTTTTTTGCCCTTTTGGAGGGGTATCATAACTTTTTTAATAAAGTGTGTGGGGCAACAGCACCTCACAACATAATTTACTATAATGCATCTTACATACATTGTACATTTGACAGAAAATTCACCTTCTATATTATAGACAGCAACAAACGGCAACAAAGTTTTTATTTAATTGCTATTCGAATTCATAATTCTAAATGATTTATCATCCTCCTGACATCACTAGCAAAAAAATATACAGGTGCAAAATAAAAAGCAATAAAAGAGCTGACAGATCCTTTGTTTCATTATTTCCTTTGATTTAGTGACTCACGAGCTGGAAGTTCTGTACCAAATTAAGCAGTGATTAAATGTGTCCACGATCCAGAAGTTAATCGCTGTTTAGAAATCTATAATTTTTCACGCTTTTGTATAAATGATTTTATATCGTTTGAAGCTTCAATAGAAGTACTTTCCAGGGACCAGTTTTGGATCGATGTTGACATCCGTTCATATCACTTCCGTGAGTAATGCCACAACTCACGCTTCAATTCACCTTCTTTTATTCTAGTTTATGTTATGATTTTAGATTTTAGCTTAACCCCTTAATGTCCATGGACGTGCACAGTCCGTCATGGCAAGGTGTCAGTTTTGGCACCTTGACGGACTGTGCACGTCCAGCCTTTGAACTACCACTGCGTGTAAACACGCAGTGGTAGTTTAGTGCCGACAGCTGTCTATGACAGCTGACAGGCACAGCAAGCGGTGCGGATACCTTTGCAGTCGGTCCCCGCACCCACAGCGCTGTGATTGGTCAGTCAAACTGACTGACCAAACACAGCAGCGATCAGGCAGAAGAGGCGTCCCCACAGCCCCTGGCTGTTAACCCCTGACTGCTGCGATCGAGCGCGATCGCAGCGCTCAGGGGGAGAGGCAGAGGGTCGGGAGCTCCCTCTGCCTCAGATCGGTGCCCCGCAATGTATTTGCAGGGCCCAAACTCTGCCTTGATGACCCGGGGGTTGTCATGACAACCTCCGGGTCATATAGCTACGGAAAGGAACAAGGTTAAAAAAAGCATTTTTTGAAAAAAATTGTAAAAAAAATATTAAAAAATAATTTAAAAAAATTCCCCTAAAAAATACACATTTTTATGTAATAAAAAAAACAAAAAAACAAAAAATGCACATAGTTGGTATCGCCGCGTCCGTAAAAATCCCATCTATAAAAGCATAACGCTAGTTAACCCCTTCAGTGAAAGCCATAAAAAAAACACAAAAAAGTTTTAAATTATACTTTTTCCAAGCGGTATTATCATACCACTTGGAAAAAGTGCAATAACACATGATCAAAAAGACAGATATAAATAATCATGGTACCGCTGAAAACGTCATCTTGTCCAGCAAAAAACAAGCCGCTATACAGCATCATCAGCGAAAAAATAAAAAAGTTATAGCTTGCGGAATAAACTGATGCAAAAATAATTATTTTTTCTATAAAATTTTTTATTGTGTAAAAAACGCCAAAGCATAAAAAAAAATATAGATGAGGTATCGCTGTAATCGTAGTGACCCGAAGAATAAAGCTGCTGTATCAATTTTACCACATGTGGAAAGGAGAAGAAGAAAAAAAAATTCCTGAATTGCTGGTATTTGTTCATTCTGCTTCCACAAAAATCGGAATAGGAAGCGATCAAAAAACGTTATGTGCCCGAATATGGTACCAATAAAAACGCCAGCTCGTCCCGCAAAAACTAAGCCCACAGATAACTCTGTCGGCCGAAATATGGAAAAATTATAGTTCTCAAAATACGGCGATGCAAAAATTTCTTACTAAAAATTCTTCCAAAAAGCATCTTTTAGTGTGTGACAGAAGCTAAACATGAAAAAGGATATAAATCTGGTATCGCTGTAATCGCACCGACCCGAGGAATCAAGTCGCCTAATCACTAATACCGCACGAGGAACGGTAAAAAAAAAATAAAACCAATTATTCACCGTTTGTGGATTTGTTCATTCAGCCTCCCAAAGATCGCAGTAAGGCGATCACAGTGGCTCCCCCCCACATATGGGGTATCAGCGTTCTCAGCACAAATTGCACATCAACTTTTGGGGTCCTATTTCTCCTGTTACCCTTATAAAAATAAAAATATGGGGGCAAAAAGATCATTTTTGTGGAAAAAAATATGATTTTTTTATTTTCACGGCTCTACGTTATAAACTTCTGTGAAGCCCTTGGGGGTTCAAAGCGCTCACCACACATCTAGATAAGTTCCTTGGGGGGTCTAGTTTGCAAAATGGGGTCACTTATTGGGGGTTTCTACTGCTTAGGCACATCAAGGGCTCTCTAAGCGCGACATGACACCCGCAGACCATTCCATCAAAGTCTGCATTCGAAAACGGCGCTCCTTTCCTTCCGAGCTCTGCCATGCGTCAAAATAGTGGTTTACCCCCACATATGGGGTATCAGCATACTCAGGACAAATTGCACAATAGCTTTAGGGTCCTATTTCTTCTGTTACACTTATAAAAATAAAAATTTTGGGGCAAAAAGATTATTTTTGTGGAAAAAAATAGGATTTTTTTATTTTCACGGCTCTACGTTATAAACTTCTGTGAAGCCCTTGGGGGTTCAGAGTGCTCACCACACATCCAGATAAGTTCCTTGGGGGGTCTAGTTTGCAAAATGGGGTCACTTGTGGGAGGTTTCTACTGTTTAGGCACATCAGGGGCTCTCCAAGCACGACATGACACCTGCAGACCATTCCATCAAAGTCTGCATTCGAAAACGGTGCTCCTTCCCTTCCGAGCTCTGCCATGTGTCAAAATAGTGGTTTACTCCCACATATGAGGTATCAGCGTACTCAGGACAAATTGCACAATAACTTTTGGGGTCCTGTTACCCTTTAGAAAATAAAAATTGGGGGTGAAAAGATCATTTTTGTGGAAAAGATATGATTTTTTAATTTTACGGCTCTACGTTATAACCTTCTGTGAAGCCCTTGGGGTTCAAAGCACTCACCACACATCTAGATAAGTTCCTTGGGGATCTAGTTTCCAAAATGGGGTCACTTGTGGGGGGTTTCCACTGTTTAGGCACATCAGGGACTCTCCAAATGCAACATGGCGTCCTATCTCAATTCCAGCCAAAAAAGTCAAATGGCGCTGCTTCCCTTCCGAGCTCTGCCATGCGCCCAAATAGTGGTTTACCCCCACATATGGGGTATCAGCGTACTCAGGACAAATTGCACAATAACTTTTGGGGTCCTTTTATCCTTTGGAAAATAAAAATTGGGGATGAAAAGATCATTTTTGTGGAAAAAAATATGATTTTTTAATTTTACAGCTCTACGTTATAACCTTCTGTGAAGCCCTTGGAGGTTCAAAGTGCTCACCACACATTTAGATAAGTTCCTTGGGGGGTCTAGTTTTCAAAATGGGGTCACTTATGGGGGGTTTCCACTGTTTAGGTACATCAAGGCTCTGCAAAGCGACATGGTGTCCACTCTCGATTCCAGCCAATTTGACATTCAAAATCACAAATGATGCTCCTTCCGTTCTGAGCACTGCCGTAGTCCTAAAGATTGGTTTTCCCCCACACATGGGGTATCGGTGTACTCAGGAGAAATTGTACAACAAATATTGTGGTATATTTTCTCCTGATACCCTTGACAAAATGCAAAAAATTGTGTCGTAAGAAAAATTTTGGGGAAAAAAAGTTAAATGTTCATTTTTTCCTTCCACATTGCTTCAATTCTTGTGAAGTACCTAAAGGGTTAATAAACTTCTTGAATGTGGCTTTGAACACCTTGAGGGGTGCAGTTTTTAGAATGGTGTCACTTTTGGGTATTTTCTGTCATATTGACACCTCAAATTCACTTCAAATGTGAGGTGGTCCCTAAAAAAAATTGTTTTGTAAATTTTGTTGGAAAAATTAGAAATCGCTGGTCAACTTTTAACACTTATAACTTCCTAATTGCAAAATGTTCAAAATTTTCGCCATATTTCCATTTTTTTCATAAATAAACGCAAGTTATATCGAAGAAATTTTACCACTATCATGAAGTACAATATGTCACTAGAAAACATTCTCAGAATCGCCAAGATCCGTTGAAGCGTTCCAGAGTTATAAGCACATAAAGTACAGTGGTCAGAAATGTAAAAATTGGCCTAGTCATTAACCTACAAAATGGCTTGGTCGTTAAGGGGTTAAAGATGACCTGACTGTTCTCCCAACAAATCTCTTTTAGTACATACTTGTCTTTCTCATGAAATAATCCTTATGTATCTTGTTCGAAAACTTTGCTGTTCCTTCTATTGCAAAAGCCGACGGCCAGTCCGAGCATTGTGATGCGATCCTCGGCCGAGTTATACGACCATCTGACTGTGACCTTAGACCTAAGGCCGGCGTCACACTGGCGACATAATCGGACGACTGCAATGCGATGAAAAATCGTATTGCAGTCTGCCCTATGTTAATCTATGGAGCAGCTCCCAGTATCCGTTATTTTGTGGTCCGTTTTAAACGTCCGTGTACAATCGCAGCATGCTGCGATTGTCACCGATTGTGGGTCGACAATCGCCAATGCAAGTCTATGGGAGCGATGAAAAATCGGATTACAAACGGACCACACTGTGTGACTTGCGATGAAATCGCATCGGTGTCCTTTAGAAAAGCCGGCAATTCATCCCCGGCTATACTGTAAAATCACACTGACAGCTTTAATAAAGAATAGAAAGAATAGATATACACACATAGAATACATATATATATATATATATATATATATATATGTAATTGTGACATGTATATATATATATTTATATTTCCTAGACTTCTACATACTGTAATAGCCGCAAATTCAATTGCCGGCTTCTGTGAAATCACAGAAGCCGAAATGAAATGATACATTGTTTCCACACAGTTAACCATGTCATTTCCTGTATTTTGATATTTGTTTAGAACTTACAATTACATGAGTGTATTTGTGCAAAATTTCAGACATGTAGGGGTTAATTAAAGGTGTAATTTCGTTGAAAAAAAATGCGTGGGCTCCCGCTGTATTTTCTCCACCAGACAGACAAAGCAAAGCGAGTGGGGGCAGATATAATAGCCTAGGGAGGGTACATTTTTTGTGCCCCCCTGGCTACTAACATCTGCCCCCAGACACCCCAGAAAGGGCAAATCTATAATTAGATTCGCCCTTTCTGGCACTTTGCCCGTCTATTCCCATTGCCCTGTAGCGGTGGCGAATGGGTTAATAATCTCACCTTACTGTCACCTTAGTATTGAAAGGTGACCTTAAGGCAGGTTAATAATTGAGAGCTGTCAATTAGACAACTATCAATTATTAATCCTATTGTATGAAAGAAAAATCAAACACACACAGTTTAATAAAAAATAAGTTTAATTAAATAATCACACAGTTTTTGACCATATTTTATTTTCCTGCTAAAACCATTTCCTGTAATAAAAATAAAATAAAAAAGCAAAATTATACTTACCAATCCGATGTACAGTCAGGTCTCACGCTGTAATCCATCAGAAAGGGTTAAGAGGTTACAGTTAGCAGGGAGATAATTCTGTCTCCTAGCTGTATCCCCTGAATGAATAAGTTCCTCTACCACAGAAAGTAGAGGAAGTGATTCATGAATGGAGCTTAATTGATTTATTGGCAATTTAACTTTAGTGACCTGACCTAAAGGGAAAGTGGACACAATCAATTAAGCTTCATTCATGAAACACATCCTCTCCTGTCGCCAGGAGAGGAACTTATTCATTCAGGAGCTTTGAGCTGAGCATGCAGGATTACTTGCACTGCTTGGCTCAAAGCTAGTTAACCCTTTGTGAAGGATTACAGCGTGGGACGTGACAGATCAGCGGAATAGGTAAGAATAATGTTTTTTTATTTTTTTTTCTTTATTTTAGGAGATCAATGGCTTCGCACGGATTAAGTGTAAAATAAAATATGGTAAAAAAATGTGTTTTTATTTCATTAAAATTAATTTTTATTAATGTGTGTGTTTTTTAATTTACTTCAATAGGATTAATAATTGATAGTTGTCTAATTGACAGCTCTCAATTATTAACCTGCCTTAAGGTCACCTTTCAATACTAAGGTGACAGTAAGGTGAGATTATTAACCCATTCGCCACCGCTACAGGGCAATGGGAATAGACGGGCAAAGTGCCAGAAAGGGCGAATCTAATTATAGATTTGCCCTTTCTGGGGTGTCTGGGGCAGATGTTAGTAGCCAGGGGGGGCACAAAAAAAAGTACCCTCCCTAGGCTATTATTATCTGCCCCCACTCGCTTGCTTTGTCTGTCTGGTGGAGAAAATACAGCGGGAGCCCACGCATTTTTTTGTCAACGAATTTACACCTTTAATTAACCCCTACATGTCTGAAATTTAGCACAAATACACTCATGTAATTGTAAGTTCTAAACAAATATCAAAATACAGGAAATGACATGGTTAACTGTGTGGAAACAATGTATCATTTCATGTCGGCTTCTGTGATTTCACAGAAGCCGGCAATTGAATTAGCGGCTATAACAGTATGTAGAAGTCTAGGAACTATAAATATATGTATATATACATGTCACAATGACATGTATTATATATATATATATATGTGTTCTATGTGTATATATCTATTCTTTTTTTGTGCTTGAAATACTATTCTTTTGGATCCATTATATGTCAGTTTTGCAAGCCTGCGAGAAAATCTCGCAAGTCGGATGAAAATCGGATGTTACAAGGTACACACACATGCGACTAAATCGCATCTTTGAAGGAAAATCGGATGCCAGAAGGATGTGTGATGTTTGCATTTTGATCCGACAATCGACCGTCTAAAACGGACCGATTTTTTGTCGTTGTGTGTGACGCCGGCCTAAGTATCATGCTCATGGCTGTACTCATCATGCTCATGGCTGTACTCATCATGATCATGACTGCACCCTGTCACTAAACCGTTGGTGGAGCTGTGCTGTGCAGCTCAGCAACTGAACAAATCCAGCAGCTTTAACTCCAAAACAGCTAATCAGTGATTGATAGGCCATCAATATAAAAGTATGGAACAACTCCTTCAAATTAATGTTTTTTGAGCTAAAAGTAATGTTGGGATTTGGGTGAAAAATGAAAAATTTGTCTTTCATAGGCTTCTTAAATCTGTGTACAGCACTCCTTGGAGAATAATGTTAGCTGAAAATCCATCAGTGGGCTCCTTTTGACAGGGAGTTCGTAACTTGTTTCTTTTATTCTAAAAACCTCTGTACTAATTTGTGACCACAGAAAAATTGAGTTGGTCTTTGCTGTTATAAAAAATTTGCAGAGTAGAACTCAGACAAAAAGACAGTTTTCTAATTAAATGGGTTGTCCCCTGTGTGGTCAACCCCTTCTTAAAAGGGTTGTCCACTACTAGAACTTCTTAAATGAAATGTTCAACCCAGATAAAATAAAAAACCTATTCTCACCTCCTATGCTGGTGTAGTTCCAGCAGTGTCAGGACTTGCGATCCCGGAGCTTTCATGTGGTGTTGTGATATGTGACCACGTTGCCCATTCTGGGTTGGCGTTACTGTCTCCGTCTTCATATGGATTGTGCATGAGAGGATGTCAGGGATCAGCTGCAACCTGGAATTCCTCTTCATGTTCAATCCGTACGAACATGACAGTTCCGGGACTGCAAGTGCCTTCATCACTGGAACGGCGCCGGCATGGGAGGTGAGTATAGATTTTTTTATTTTATTGGAGCCAAACATTTATTTCAAGTATGGGTTTGTCATAGTAGTGGACAACCCCTTTAAATTCTGTCGTCCCCAAGTAAAATCAATAATAAAAAAGACCTTAAACTCTTCTCCTACACGGCTCAGTTCTTGCAAATGTCGGTGGTGGGTTTCCCGATACTCACATTGTTAAGTCATATGAGAGATGCAGCCAATCATAAGATGCTGATGTGCTGCTTCATTTAAACATCTTGTAGCACTCACAATGTTATACAAG